>CAWVRF010001449.1:0-346012 GCA_963932465.1 Maratus speciosus | reverse complement strand
CAGTAATAACTAATTAGTTCATAAAGAAATGTAAACGAAATTTCACAGCAAATCTTGATAAATATTTTTACACATGTAAAAAAAAAAAATTAGTCATCACTACACATATACACCACTATCCAGATTTACTTTACTTCTGGAAAACTGAATGTACTCCTGTACTAAAGAATCAAATGTTTCCCAGGATGGGAGAATTTCTGCAATAAGCATATCATTAAATTTTTCAAAAAATGCCAGAGAGGGAGATGGATCATCCGGATTTGGGACTTCTTGAATCTTGTTAAGTACATTTTGTTCCATGGGTACGTTATTTTTAGTAGGGTTGACTATTTCACCAGCCAGACCATCTTGAGAAACTTGTGATACAAAGATTGGTTGAGAGTCAATCAAGTTCTGATTTGCTGACGAAGTGTCAGAGATAGATCCAGAGGGAGAGCCTTCAGAGGAGTTATGAGGAGATGAAGGTGGCGTTCCCTGTAAATGGGAAGGAATAAGCTTTCTAAGTTTAAGGGCTTCTGTAAGAGTTGAAATATCAAGTTTTTTTCTCAGAGAGTCCCTTTCATGCATATTTGAGTGACTGATTAAACTCGATTTCCGGGGAAACGAGACTTTACAAATCATGCACTTAAACTGGAATCCTTGGGAATCTTTAACCTCTTGAGGAATTTTAAAGTGATCACCTTTGTTAAAACACTCATGTTTTGTAATGAATTTTGGAATTTCGATTTTGTATTTTGCACACCATCGATGAATGCTGGGTCTCGGCAATTTGTGCACATTCACCACGTGACGGGTGAGGTTAAAATTTGCCTCCAACCAGTTGTCGGCAAGAAGGATGCCACCGCATCCAAACTCAGTGCAGGACAAATAATTTCGAAATGGAAAAATAAAGTGAAGATCATTTGACTCCTGGAGTCTGCAAAATGTCCCTGGAAGTTTATCATGTAGAGTTGTAAGGGAAGCTTGGTAATGGTTTGACTACTTCAACTGGAACTGAAGAAATAGAAGTAGGAGCTATGCAATTATTTTCACTATTAGAAGTTGATGGAGTAGGAGGTGCCTCCTGGACCAAAGATACGACTGCAGGCATCGAAGAACCTTCTGTCTGTGAATCTAGTTGAGAGTTCCCTTCAGAAATCTGTGATTGAGGTAACTGTTCTTGTTGAGAAGGATCAGTGAGCATTGGAGTATGATCTTGAAAGATTCGGTGTGGCGGCGTTAGAGACGGATCTGCAGATGGAAAAGCTGCAGGTGCAGGTGTTAAGTAGCATTTGTGGGTTGTAACTGGATGCTTTTGTTTGCACCAAAATGACAGGTATTGCAAGTGTAAGGGAAAGTGTATTTGCTAAAGTCAACATTATAGATAGTAATATTGTTAAAACAGTTGTGAGCTTTGGGATTCTTGAGCATAAAATGGTGACAGAGACCACACCAAAACTGAGTTGAAGTAATTTCTTTTTTATGAACTTGTTTAAGATGTCTTGTTAGATTATTTACACTTTTCATGAAAGTTTGGTCTAAGAATTGTTTGTAGCAATTAATTTCAGTGCAAAACTGAAATTCTGTTAATGGGACAATAATTTGTAAAATTCCATTCGTTAAGTTTGTTCTGGCAGGAAACCGAGGATGAGGAGTAACAAATTGTTGTTTTTGGATATTGGATTCTGTTGTTCTATTTTCTGGGGCCAGAACTGGAGAGTGTGCAGGTAATCTATTTTCTTGAGTCTCAGGAACTACAAGACTCGTTTCAGACTTGTTAGGGGAATCTAGAATCCTGTAGTCTTCCTCCTGGGTGCACAGAACCAGAACATCTTCTGATTTTTTTTTGTGTTTGTCCTATTCTATTTACTATTTAGGGTGAATGATTCGATTTATAAATTGGGTTGCTGATGGGATTTCATCTACTGCATCATCATGTGTCACCGGATTGGTGAAAGCTACAGCCAATGGCAAACCATAATCAGGGGCTCTTTTCTCCTCCTCAATTTCTTTAATGGCTTCATAGGCAGTGTCTAAGTCAGTCAATCCTTGATTTAAGTTATTCATTAAAACAATTTTCTTTAAAATCGATTCTTCTGATTCAGAGGTGGTTTTTTGAGGGGAGAGATTATCTTCAGAATATATTTCATCCAATATTTCATAATCTTCCGGATGCGCATTATTTCCACGATAATATCTTCCTCTTTACTCTGTACCTTGGAGTCTTCCTTAGATGAATTGGAAACAGCATAATCATTACCCATTGTTTGCTCAAATCACCGATCAAGCAAGCGAGTACTTACTAGCCATCTCGTTAAGGGTGGAGACTGGCATAGGAGTGTCTTGTGACCGTATGGGCCCTGGTTAGCACTGGTGCACGAATGTGCATACCCTTGTTGAGCTCGGTAGTGGGTGGTGCGACTGGGGTCTGAATTGATTTTTTATCCCAATATGGATGGAAATACTTTACCTCCTTCAAATCCTCTCCCATGTGGAGAGCAACAAACTGTACAGAGTAATATTTTCACTCGCTTCTTTGTAATCAAACGTACTGATAGTCTGTCCGATAGTTCATTTAAGAAAACTTCACCTTTCCTTATTGCAAGAACATTTCAGTCTGTTTTCGGTGATGGTCATAATCTCAAAAAACTGCAGTCTGGGGATTTATTGGTTGAGGTTACTTCAGCCAGCCAGTCAGAATTTCTATCAAATTGTAATACAATAGGTCCATTTTCTGTTTCTGTTAAAGCACATCAAACCCTAACTACAAGCCGTGGTGTAATATCCGAACCAGATCTTTTATTTTCTACCAAGGATGAACTTGTGCAAAATTTAAATGATCAAAATGTCATAGATGTACGACGTATTACACTCCGTCGGAATGGACAAGTGCTTCCCACAAAGCACATCATTTTGACTTTCAATAGCCCTTCCTTACCAAAAAGAATTTTAGCTGTTTACCTTAATTGTCCTGTTCGTCCTTACATTCCTAATCCTCTACGTTGCTTTAATTGCCAGCGTTACGACCACACTACTACTAACTGTCGGGGTTCCACTACCTGTGCACGTTGTGCAGAAGTTGGCCACGACAATAAATCATGTGAAAATCCTGAACGCTGCATAAATTGCAAGGGTAATCATACTGCATACTCCCGTTCTTGTCCAACCTGGATACGTGAAAAAGAAATCATTTCTGTTAAAATAACTCAAAATCTCTCCTATCCTGAAGCCCGCAATGTTGTTGAATCCTGGACTCCGTCAGTCGGAGTCTCCTACTCTAGTCTACTCAAACAACAACCAAAATCTGTAAGGCACATAAGCACCCAGACTGAACCTTCCGTTCCACTAAATAACTCACCTATGACAGTACCACTCAGCACCACAAAGATACAAACTCGTGATGTCTGCTGTGGCTCTAAATGTTATGCAACCCCATTATTAGAACGTTGGCTACCATCCTCAGAACCTGTTACTATAGTATATCAAATTAATCAATCACAAAAACCTGCAGTTCAATCCAAAAAGTCATCCGACCCAGTTCAATCCAAAAAGTCATCTGAACTCCAGACTGATACTAAGGCTGTTAAATCCAAAAAAAAATCACAGAAACCTGATACTACTCAAACAGTGAAACCAAGCAAAAAAATTTACCTTCAGAAAGAGAGAAAAACAATCGGGGGCTCTTCACAGTGGAACACTGTGAAGAAAAAGAACAAGAACAGCTGTTTAAATCCGTCTGTCTCTAACTTAAAGGATCCAAAACAACTGCAGCATTATGTCGATGAAGCAATGGAATCCGACTCTTATGAATCAAGTGGTGATGAAGGAAATACAGTTTGAGGAATTTTTACCTAATTGATTTTACATTGTTTTTTACTCATGTGATTTTAACCTTGTTTTCATGTAGTATTTGTACATCCTTTTAAACTTTGTGTATTTTAACAGTTATTAATTTAATAACTCCACAGTTTTTAATTATAATACGCTTGACTTTTAACTATGAACCTTTGATTCTTTTAAACAGTTTTAGATATACATATTACTGTTTTCATTAATTTTTTTGTTTTTATCACCGTTTTGTTATTCTTGTTTTAATCATTTTTTTGGATATATACATTGTTTCATTTTGACTTTGTCTTGGCGCAGCATGTCCTTACTGGGACTTTGCGCCATAAAACCCCATACAACCAACCAACCAACTAAAAAGATATTATTAACAATATTGTCTTAATGTAAGTTGTGGGCTAGGGACCCAATTACGAAGATTATTTAGTAAGTTTAAAAATCTCCTCATTAGTGAACGTATTGCAACTGATAAGCAAACGAATAAGGGCATAAATGTTTAAGTGAACTAAGCAGTTTTCCGAAAAAAGAAATAAATCAAAAAATATCGAAATGCTGCGATGATCGCGAAGTGTTCTTGAGTTCTCTATCAGAATCTCTCGATTTGGCGAAAAATTAAGCATATAACTTAAATTATGAATAAAAGTAACATGTTGCAATGCATAGCATACATTTAAGGGAGACCAAACTGGTCGCCAGAGGCGGCTAGTATACAATAGTTTCCCAGGGACGCCGAACATCCCAAAGACCTAACAAGGCAATACTTACCCACAGGTGCTCCATACCAGCCAGGCCTCCATACGCGTACTTTACATGCGTGAAACTAAAAGCATTCTAAAAATAATTAGTAACATTGAAATCTTCAAATAAAATCTTGAAAAATTACAGACCTGCTTCCAATAAAATAATAACTTGAATCTTGAATAAATATTTTCAGAAATAACTTGCAGGTCGGTTCTTCCTTATGAAAAAATGCCGAATTGGGCAAAAAAGACGTCTTCTCAATGACCCTCTATCGGGTGATGCAGGTCGAAGTAGCCGAATAACTACGTAAGCAGTGCCACGTAGAAATTTAAATTGAATTAAATTCAATAAACTACACTCTGATCTTAGCCAAACAGATCTCGGAAAGAGCATGTTCCCAGTACGAAAGTCAGCGTGCAACAAAATCTCTTATCTAGCACCATTCATGAAAATCTACATGTATTATGATGTCCAAAACTACTATAAAATTAAACTAAGTCCCAATTGGAGTGAAATTCTTTCAAAGAATTTGTGTCTGGCAAATTAATTATAGGTTGTCTGCTAGCCAAAGAGTAATATCTTGTAATTATTACGCTTGATAAAGTGACGTAAAGTTACTTATAATTTTTAAACTATAAACCACTCTTGAAACAGGCACTTCGGTTGCCATATTTTAAGCCGTCTGGCATTAACTTTGCAACCGAATTTGTGTCCAGCAAATTAATTATTGGTTGTCTGATAGTCACCGGTTGTAAACGTTCTATACCATAAAAGGGAAGAACATATAAAAAATGAATCTTGATAAAATGACGTAATTTTGAAGTTTTTCGACCTGCATAACCACTTCTGCCACTGGTAAACGCAACGTCTCCGAACTGCCAGACTGGTTGCAAACGTACTACACCATAAAAGGGAAGAACATATAAAAAAATGAGCCTTGATAAAATGACGTAATTTTGAAGTTTTTTGACCTGCATAAACCCTTTAGCCACTGGTAAACGCAACGTCTCCCGACTGCCAGACCGGTTCTAAACGTACTACACCATAAAAGGGAAGAACATATAGAAAAATGAGCCACGATAAAATCAAGTGACGAAGTCGTTGCTAGCTCTTAGACTACATGTTTATAATGGCTTAATTTTAATTTAGAACTTAATACATTATAAATGGATATGATACACATGTTTTATGTGAAAATATGCTGAACAGACATGATTTCAAATAGAAAAAATTATCATTTAGCCGTCATATGGTAGGATATGTTTTTCATTAAGCCTAACACGGCGTTTAGCTACGGTCGATTCGCGGACCAGAGTGGTTCGCACCGGCATCGTTCTGACGGTTTCCTGCACTCAGATTTTATTATAAGTAG
This sequence comes from Maratus speciosus, assembly GCA_963932465.1. Lineage (NCBI taxonomy): Eukaryota > Metazoa > Arthropoda > Arachnida > Araneae > Salticidae > Maratus > Maratus speciosus. Next base: position 340,074 of record CAWVRF010001449.1, on the reverse strand, counting down.
ATAGTAATTCGCCGAAGAATACGTGTTATAATTTTGATAGCGATTTGGAGAATAAATTGTAATTATCACTTTGTAATTTTTTGAAATTATCACTGTCGTTAAAAGTATTATAAGTATCACTAATTTGAAGAAACAAGAAGTTAAAAATTTTTAAACGGAAGTTAACAAGAAGTAAACGATACTTTTTATGAAGCTACAAGAAGTAATAACGAAATTATTATGAAGTTACTAGAAGTGCAATACGCTTTTAAACCAAATTAAAAATTTAGAACGGAATCCAAATAAGTAATTTCGAAAATAAGTACAAAATAAATTTAATGGAGAATCAAAATAAATAATTTAGAAACCGAGGCCAAAAAAAAATTTTTTGAATATAGAATAAAAGCGAACTAATAAAAATAAAAACCTCAAAAAATATTTAAAGATTAAAAATCCCAAAAATAAAAATAATTAAAGCGGAATTAATAAAATACAAATAATTTTGAATTTTGAATAAAAAGTTAAAGTTAAAAATAAAAATGCCAAACTTAAAATTTTGAAAGCAAAATCAAAGCTAAAATTTTGAATTTAGACTGAGTGAAGAATTAACTATTAGTGGGGGAGAACCTCAACATTGCCCACATAGAAGGGGGGGCAATAGAGCGTACAAGACTCTATGCGAGATATAAGAGAGGAACGCGACCCTAAACAAACAATAAATCTTCACAACTAATTAAAACTAATATAGTTAATAATAATTACAATAATACACAATACTAAATAATACTAAAACTAAGAAATAAAATTACATTAAAATATATACATTAGAAAAACCAGATGGAAAGAAGCTCAGGTACAATCCGGATACTGATCAACCATAGTGTCTGCTGCCAAAGCAACTTGGCTCAATGGTCCAACAGCACAATTTGAAGCAGATACACTATCAGCAGCACAAATGTTCGCAGAAGCTTCAAGCATATTTATAGCGATGTCAAGCACATCAGTTCGGGCTTGAAAATCAGAAGGTTGATCAGGAGAATATTTATCCAGAGGAACTACCGGAGAGGCAAGGCTGATGTCGAAATTAGCAACATTAGGAGGTAACTGAGCAGAAATATGCGAATGCATGTCAGCTGAGGAAGGCACAATTACAGGAACGTCCACATTAGTTTGAGGCGAAACACAAGGCAATTGAGCAGCAGAAATAGTGGGTGCGACAGCACCAACGGGAAAAGAAGAAGGCAAGGCATCCCCAGACGGGTACTCACAGGGGGCCGCAGAAGGAGAATCAGCAATCTGATTGAAGAAGGTACAATACCTAGGGGGCTGGGCCTGAGGCCTATCAGAGGAAACATGCTCATAATAGATGTCACGGGAAGATCGCAAAGTGTCAGCGACCATCAACTTTCGCATTAATTGGGTGTACTTTTTCGTACAAAGTCTGTGACACACCCGATCGTTCCTAGGATCCCAGCTCTCTAGGGCACCCAAAACAATGACTTCAATAGTTACTTCCTTATAAGTTTTTCTCAGCTCCTTGGAAATCTTTTGATACTTAGTCGTCTTGATATTTCTAATCTCATTAAACGCTTGAGGACCATTTTCAAAAGTCACGGCAACCTCAAGTATCATAGCTGCATCACCTTTTAATAGGACGAGGTCAATGTGTTTTTCAGAGCCAGCCAAGGGTTGGTTTTTCTTATAAATTGACCACGAGCCACGTGATGCACGAATCAGCCTTTCAACTATTAGATTATGTCGACGAGTTATTTTTTGCATGATGTTTTTACAATGGGAGAGCACGTGAGGGAGACTCTCAAATTTGTGTGTACAGTGCCTGCATTGCGTAGTATTATCAGGAATTTTCTTGTTGGGTTTTTCTTCGGATCTGTTCCATTGATATTTAGTAAATTAAGCCTGGCTTTATGTATAAAACGCCAGTCTGTAAACCGGATAAAGTCACCAGTCCTATTATAGTGACCTAACACTTTTGATTTGCTAAAACAAGGTTGTGTTTTTCCTTGATCCGGTTTACAGCGCAAAGCATAGGTTCTTGCAGAACGAAAACTTTCTCTTAATGATTTGAAGACTTTTGATCTATTTGTTATAACGACACCCCTGAGAGTATTTATAGAAATTGAACGATTTGTATTGAAATTCAAGGTCACCCCAAGGCGATCTGAAGCCCGACGTGCCAAGGTAAATTTCGTCGTATTTGATTTCATGCCAGAAAAGGATTTTCCAGAGAGATACACAGTAAACGAATTCAATGTAACTGGAGGAGCCTGATCTCTATTTTATTATATCCAGATCGAAGACGATGCCCAACAGTAGATGCTAAATCTTTCCAAGCAAGCTGTAGTACAACTTCATCATCAGATGTTAAAAGCTTGAAGGCTCCGTCAATATTAGCAAGGTCGGAGTCTTCAGCGGCGATGGGAATACCAAAAAGAGAGTCAGATGTATTACCATATAAATATTCATTTGCCGCCCTAGGCGGAAAAAAAGGGACATCTTTTTTAATTGAGGCTTTTATTTGGACATCCAGGTCATTCCAGTCACCTTTTGATAGTTGCTGAGTCCTTTGGGCATATTGGAGTGACGGATAGAAAACGCCTTGAGCGCGTCGATCTTCTGCCATGGGGTGAGCGCAGAATGTATAATCGTTTGGGCTTTTTCATGATATTCTCTGACTTAAGAATGGTCATTAATAATCTGAAATCCTACAGGCTTTCCCAAAAATTTAAATGACTCATTGTTCATGACTTGGTGCAGAATGGTTTGATTTATTGTAAAATCAGTCGGCAAGCAGGTACGTGGATTCGAACCAAGATGAAACGAAAAGCATTTGTCAGTATTAATCTGTAGACCAAGACGTGCACATTGCACCGAGAAGAGGTCAAGTGCTTGTTGTAGAAGCTCAGGTCTATCCGCGATGATAAGTACATCATCAGCAAAAACTAAAATGGTTACACCTTTCATATTATGGATTGCAGATATTACGGGATCAAATGCGAAATTAAACAGTATCCCACTAAGGGGATCGCCTTGTCGTACTCCACATTTGATGGGGACTGGTCCAAGAACTCCGGCCGAGGTGGAGACATTAGTTGTTGAATTTAATATTAGATTCTTGATTAATTTTTTTTAATTTTTTCCCAGCTCCAGATTTTTTAATTGCCCTAATAATTGAAGAGTGAGAAACACTCCCAAATGCATTTGCCAGATCGATTGATGCGGCACAAAAATCCTTTACAGAAGAGGCACGGGCTTGTTGCATTTTTTGATTAAAGGTATAATTATTTTCAAATGCCCCGTCAAAAGGCATGAAACCCTTTTGAGCGGGGCAAAGAACCTTTTCTCCAGTTGTCCAGTCAATGAGCCTTTTAGATAGACAACCAGTAAAAAGTTTGGCTATTGTATTGCAGAGGGATATAGGACGCCAATCTGCAAGTGATGAGCACCCTTCTTTCTTTGGGATAAAGACAGTCTTAGATGTCTCCAATTATCCGGGACTCTTTGAAATCTAAGACGAAGAGAGCAGCTAGCGTATGTCCATCCGGGTCAATCGGCCTCCAGTGTTGAAAAGTTAATCTGTCCATACCGGGAGCTGTATTCTCAGCTTTAGAAAGTCTCGACCAAACTTCATTCGGTGTTATATTCTCCATATTAATTTCATTGGTTGCAGATTGCCAATTATCATAAATCGAATTATCCGCCTCAGCCGGCACTTTATTGAAGTAGTGATCTGCTAATTCATCAGGGTTTTCATTACATGGGCGGGTATTCTCCCCAATCACCTTCCTCACAGCCCTACGGCGATTTCGCCTATATAATGCTAGAATGTACTTTGGATTCTGCGGATTATCTTGTAAGAATATCGAAGGGACTACGTCATCTTTTTTAAGATTTACTTTTTCTTTTGATTTTTCGATAAATTCTCTACGAGAGATTCAAATTCTTCCCATGTTGGTAACACCGTAGCATCCAACATTTCTTTGAATTTATGAAGATAAGCGACGGAAACAGGAGGTTCATCAGGATTAGGAAATTCTCTTTGTTCAGGTGGAACAACATTTACAGATGGAAGTAAATTCTGTTGTGTGTCCTGCGCCCCATCACCACCACCTTCAGAGGCCAACATAGGTTCAGAACTTAAAATAGGAGAGTCGTGTGTAGAATTTACTGGTGATGAGGAATTTTCATTATCAGAAGACTTATGCGATGGGGAGGCAGGTGGAGTACCAATCAGATGATCCAGAATAATTTGTTTCCTCTTTAATTCTTCACGTAATGACATAATATTATTTTCTTGTCTATAATGAATTTTTTCATGAAATTTCGAATGGCTGGATAAGCTGGTTTGTCTTGGGAATGAGACTCCACATTCTAAGCACCTATATTTAAAACTCTGTCATTCTTTTACTTCCCTTGGAATTCTAAAGTATCCGCCTTTCTTAAGCAAATATGGCTAGTAATACGCTGTGGTATTTGAATTTTGCATGCAGAACACCAACGAACAATTTCTGGTAATGGTAACCTGTGGATATTTTGCAAATGACGTCTAAGGTTAAATATTGCCTCAGACCAATTGTCTGAAAGAATAGTACAGTCACACTCAGATTCCGTACACCTTAGATAATTTCTAAATGGAAACATACAATGTATTTCATTAGTTTCCTCAAACCGACAAAAGGTCCCAGGCAACATATCTGTAAAAATCGGATTTACTGTATTTTGAACTTGAGAATTATTATTTACTTGAGGGGAAGTTGTTTCTTGATTTGGCGTTGGCGTAATAACTGCTTCCGATATCAAAGACACCTGCGATGGGAAAGAATCTTCAATAATATTACTATTTGAAGGGGCTATATCTTGAGTACCCACAGGTCCAGAAAACTGCGGCGTGATGCCTTGGAAAACTTTGTAAGGTGATGAGGGAAAGTCTGCATGGTGAAGAGTCAGATGACATTTATGCTTATTTAGAACAAATCTCTGACTAGTACCAAAGTTACACTGCTCACATTGAAACTTAAAACTGTATTTCGTAAAATCAACGTTGTAAAAAGGTACATTTCTATAGCATTCATGAGATTTCGGGTTTTTATGCATATATACTCCGCAAAGAGCGCACCAGAATTGAGTGATCCGGGCATATTTCTTGTGTACAAACTCCAAGTGTTTAATCAATTTATTAACGGACTTCATAAATGTCTGTTCGAAAAACTGCATATTACATCGATCTTCGATGCAAAAAGGAAAATCAGTAAATGGGATTATTAATTGTAATGTTCCATTTGTGCAATTTGATTTGATTGGAAAACTAATTTTATCTTGTTGTTTAATTATATTATCATTAACAGGAACTGACATAGGAGATTCAACTGGTGAGCTGTGGATATCTTTTAAAACTTCAGGAACCACAACCACTGATTTAATTTGAATCTTATTATTACTGGGGGATTCCAATATTTTATAGTCTTCTACTGGAGTGTCAATTACTAACATCATTATCCACATTGGAGTCATCCTTCTCAATTCTATTTATTAGTTCTGGATGTATAACTGTATTTATAAAGTCAGTTGCAGAAGGTACAGAGTAAGGCAAATGACCCTCTATCGATTTGGACTCAACATCACATGCCGAACTGGCAACCAAATTATCACTTACAGAGTCATTACCGGTCATGCCAGTGGCTGAGAGTATCTGCTCTCGAATCTGGTAGACGGGAGGTGCTGGGTTCGATCCCAATCGCGCCCGTCGGCCTAATCGTTCGGAGTTTTCGTGGTTTTCTTCGAACCTTGGATTTCCAAGCATTAATACGGGTTAGGTTCCCTTCGAAAGACCCCCCACGAAGGGCACTCCCCCTGGGCCTATATCCCTTGTGCAGATAATTGGCCGTCATAAATACAACCAACCAACCAACCAACCATTACCAGTCATATTATCTTCCAATTGCTGTCTATTTGTAATTAAAATTGGTTGTTTGGAGTTCTCTGCGATTTCTCTAACAAGTTTTATTGCAGTAAGGTCATCAAGACTCCAATCATTAAGTTAATTTAGAATTTTCAACCTTTGAAAATGACCCTCTACCATAATGTGGTCTTTAAGAATTTTAGACTTCTGATCTAATTTTAATTGAGGGGAGAGATCATTTAATACCTCATAATCTTCAGGTTGTGTATGTACTTGTAATAAATCCTTCTCAGGCGAATTTTGAGTTTTGTCCATGCGAACTGGATCCGCATCTTTTTCATTTACTATTTCATTAGAACCAATACTTTCCGAGCTTGAGCCACTAAAAATACCTGTATTCAGATCAGAAGATCTACTGAAAAACAACTTTTCAAAAGTAAAAAAAAAAAAAAAGAAGATGAAACTTGTGACTAAAAAATGGTGTGATATCATATTTCCAAGCTTATATTATGGTACTTTTTTAACATTTTCCACTAAAACATTTACCATTTGTAAGTCGAGTGACTTCGTATATGTTGATAGAAATCCTCTTCTCCTGTACTAAATACATCATAACGTGTTTCTGAAAATTCAAATGTTTTAAAATTATGCATCATGGGCTTGGCGGCCATCTTTCCATATTTGACACAAATTTCTATGTACCCTAATCCATAGTTAAAATCCGAAATTCAAAATTGTTACTTAAGCAGACATTTTAAGCTTTTTCGTTACAGACTTGTATTCGGAGAACTTTGTGTCTTAAAATAATAGTGACTTATCTAAAGGATTCATCTAGTGATTTATTTCATAAAGTAATTAATCATTTAAAGGCAATAAAAATATATTTCTTTTCTCAAAATATTAGTCTTTTTCAATTCATCGGATGTTTGCAGTTGAAAACCAAAGTTCGACATTGTTACCACAGCACACATTTTATGCCTTTCCTTCACGGAGTTGTGTGCTTAGAAATTTGTGTGTTAAGGTAATGGTGACATATTTTCGCTATTCCTTTTATGATTACTTTTTTAGAGTAATTAAGCATTTAACAGCAGTAACAATGAACTTTTTTTCTCAAAATAAAAGTCTTTTTAAATTTATTTGTCCGTAGTTAAAATCAGAAGTTCTAAATTGTTATTAATGCAAACTTATTACCCTTTACAAACTTGGGTGCTTAGAAATATGTGTAAAATATGGAAAGATGGCCGCCAAGCCCATGATGCATAATTTTAAAACATTTGAATTTTCAGAAACACGTTATGATGTATTTAGTACAGGAGAAGAGGATTTCTATCAACATATACGAAGTCACTCGACTTACAAATGGTAAATGTTTTAGTGGAAAATGTTAAAAAAGTACCATAATATAAGCTTGGAAATATGATATCACACCATTTTTTAGCCACAAGTTTCATCTTCTTTTTTTTTTTTTTTTTTTACTTTTGAAAAGTTGTTTTTTAGTAGATATCATTTCTTTTTTTTAAACAAATTATATATAATTTAAATAATCTATTCACTTAAATTAAAATGAGTTTTATTAGAACATTTGTAAGTAGAAAGGAAACCCAATATGTGTACATTTTGTTTACATATCATTCATTTCTTAGAGTAATTAAGGATTTAAAAGCAATGAAAGCTAACTTCTATTCTCAAAGTATCAATCTTCTTCAATTTATATGGTATTTTAATTTTTATGAAGAATGAAAATTTTGTAAAAAAAATGATGGAATCGAAATAACATATAGACATAATAGTTAATCTTTTAGTTAGATATTTGTTTATTGTTAGATAGTTAGTCAGGTATTTGTTAGATAACTTTTTATTTTATTTTTTGCAAAATTGTTTTACCTTTGCAAATATCTACGGCTAATCCGAGAATGAAGGACGACATACAAAACAGTGCAGATATTTTTAGAAACTATTCTTAATGAACCTATACATATTTTAGATAATTAGTATGCCAAATTCAGGCTTCTACCCCGAACGGTATCACAAAAATTGGAATTTTAGAACTTTTTTTTTTGTTTTTGAACCCTTTTAAACTTTGAACTTATTAGGAAATTATTTCTGAGAGCATTAATGTTTCAAAAGTTACAACCATGTTAAATTTCAAGGTCGTGCTTTGACAATTCTATTTAAATCGTTATTTAGAACGTTTTCTGCTTGTTTAATCTCTTTAAAGATAAACTTCCTTTTTCGAAACAGTTCTTAACACTCTCGCTGTGTAAGTAATTCTTCGCGATGAGCGTCTTTTACAAAATTTTTAATCGTTTATCACCGGCTCTTTAAAGCAGAAATTTTTGACTTTCGTAATCGGGGAAAATGTTCTGATTAAATCAGACAAAGTTTTCTTTAAAAGATAACTATTGGGAATAACCAAATAGTATTAATTTGACGGGAAAATGCATGCCCGAGCATAGCTCAGGCTGTGGATCGAGAGTGTTAACGAGCACTTAGATCTTAAAATTAACAGCTTGCCAAAATTCAGGTTTCAATCTTTAAGGATATCAAGATAAACCCAATTTTAGAACTTTTTTGCTCCTGCGCTGTTAAAAATTTCGATTTTTTTAGGAACTGTTCATGGTGAATATTTACGTCTTAAACGTTACAACTATGTCAACTTTAGATTTCCTTAAGGCTAAGAATTCCAAATAAATCATAATTTAGAACATTTTTAGAAAGCTTTTTTACTCGTTTCACCCTTTTAAATTTCGATTTTTTTTAGAAATAGCATTTAGCGAGCACTTACATCTTAAAAGTAATCACCATATCAAATTTTAAGTTCTCCCCTCAACAGTTTCATAGAAATCTTAATTTATGAATGACTTTTGCTCTTGCAACCTCTTAAATTTCGAATTTTTTAGAAATTGCTTAGGACGAGCATTTTCGTTTTAGTAGCTGTAATCATGTTAAATTTCAAGTTCACGCTGTAGCAATTCCATTCAAACCAAAATTTAGAAAGTTTTTAAAAAGCTTTCCACTCATTTCAACCTTTTAAAATTCGATTTATTTTGAAACAGTTTTTAATGAGCATTTATGTCTTGTAAGTGACCACCATGCCAGGTTCAAGGATTCTATCCCGAACAGTATCACAGATTCAAAAATACAAGAATTTTTTTGCTCTTGTACACTTATAAATTTCTAATGTATTAGGAAACGCAAAGCATTTACGGCTTAGAAAATGACATCTGTGTCAAATTTTATGTTTCTAGCCCAAACAATCTCATTAAAATCATAATGCAAACCGTTCTTAAAACGTTTTGCACTCGGTTCACCTCTTAAGATTTCGATTTTTTACTAACAGTTCTTAGCGTGCATTTACATGTTTAAACAAATCGCCATGCCGAAATTCAGACCACTATCCCGAACGATATTACAGAAATCGCAATTTTAGAACATTTTTTTTTACTCCTGCATCCATTCAAATTTCGAATATTTTAGGAACTTTTCTGTGTGATCATTTACGCCTTATAAGTAAAAAGCACGTCAAATTTCATGTTTCTAACAATTTGCATATTCAGCAATTGTTGCAGACTAACAATTGCAAATAAATCATAATTTAGAACGTTCATCGAACGCTTTTATGTCGTTTCGAACTTTTAATTTCTACCTTTTTTAGAAATTATTCTTATCGAGTATTTAAAATAACCACTATGTGCCAAATTGTCGGTTTCTATTCCGAACGGTATCACAGAAATTTCAATTTTATTAAATTCTTTTCTTTTCTATTCTTTTCAATTTTGAATTTAATAGATTATTTTCGCCTCTGTCTAGCAGTTTGATCCCCGTTAAATGTATGCTAAGCATTACATCATGTTACTTTTATTCATAATTTAATTAACTATCTGAATCCTTCACCAAGTAAGAAGATTCTGATAGAGAAATCATGAACTCGTTAATTTTATGCTAGCGGGCGCAGGTGATAAATCGCCTATTATTGTTTCCTTCTCATGCATTCGTATTGCCTTAATTTTACTTAAACTTTAATTCTTTCACTTATTTTATATAAAATGCATAACTTTAATTTAAAATACAAACGTTTAAGATACATGCCTTTCATTATTTAATAAAAAAAAAAAAAAAGGAAAAGAAAAGAAAAAAAACTAGAGAACAGGAATTCTGTTTTTTCAGAATTTAGTGTTGCCCCCGGCATTTCCATTACTGCATTTTCTTCTGACGGACTGATGGCTTCTATTATTATGAAACAGCCATTATAAATGAAGTGTTAGGTGAAGATGAAAGAGCAGCCGTAAAAAGTTAGAACTCTGATTTTCTGGTCAGAATGGGGGGGGGGGGGGGGGAATGGCCATAATTTTTTTTTACGGCTGCTCTTTCATCTTCACCTAACACTTCATTTATAATGGCTGATCATAATAATAGAAGCTACCAGTCCATCAGAAGAAAATAACTCGGTTAAGCGGGACTCTACTGCAGTACAAAACAAATTTCAATTTTAAGACTTAAAGCACACGTTTTATTTTATGTAAAATGACGTCATTCGCATCCGCTTAAGAATTCCCCTTTTACAATCTACTCTTAAACATCTACAGTAAAGCATGCATAGCACATCACTATCGCGAAATAATGCACAAATGCAGCAAAAAGATTCCGTCATTCAAGAAAATCGAAAAAAAAACCCGGCTTTCTAATAATTCATAGATACTTACAATTAAATATAGTATATAATAGCTCCATTGTTTTAACAGAAATCATTCGTTTATATTTTTTTCAAAATAGCACATATTTTAATTACATTTTCTTTTGGTTGTTACGAGAAAATGGCAACAAAAATATATAATTACGATTTTAAAACTATTTTTCCTTTACTTTCTACAGAAATGAAGTACTTCCGTTGCGACCATTGGTACCATTTTTTTTACGCCAATTTGGCGAAAACATTAACAGCATAAAAAACAACATCCGGGTTACCATATCAAGAAAAATAACGACACTTTGGCGCCAATTGAGTTCCCGTTGCGTACATGACATTGGCGTCAGAAAAAGATCGCGCCATTATGGGGCGTATATGACATCTGTGCCAAAACTTTTATTAGAAACACACACAAATTATTTTATTATAAAATGCACAAAGTTTGATCTAATGTAAAACACACGCAATCTCTTCTATTGGATTGTCATATGAAGGATAATATCATCAAAATTTCTGGGTTGCTATGGAATAAAATTGCCATTTTGGCACTAAAAGGATACCCCAATGCGTCTGAGACATCGTCTTTGCCTCCGTTTGCTCATATGTTGAAATAAGTTCAATAATAGGGAGATTTGGCACAGATGTCATATACACCCCATATTGTCGCAATTTTTCCAACGCCAATTTGGCGAAAACATCAACATAATTAACACCAACATCCGGGTTACCATATCAAGCAAAATAACGACACTTTGGCGCCATTTAAGTACCCGTTGCGTATATGACATTGGCGTCAGAAACAAATCGCGCCAATATGCGTATATGACCTCTGTGTTTGTTTGTTTTTTTACCTGAAAACCTTTTCATATTCAACTCAATTCATTTCAAAAGTTTTGTTTACATTAGGAATGAAACCTAAAATGCCGTTAACTTTGAATGCATTCTTCTTAAAAGGTACCATTTCTCTATAAAATCAATTTTATTTTAAAAATCTTTCTAAAAATTAACTTTTATGCAGTTTTATTCAAAAAAATAATCTTGATGGAAAATATTCACCTACCAGATTGAAGTTGAAGTGGATTTGTGCTATTATAATGAGGATAGTACGCGCTTGTTGGCGGATTTATCACTAATTGGTAATTATGTTCTTCTTAAAATGCCATTAACTTTGAATGCATTCTTCTTAAAAGGTACCATTTCTCTATAAAATCATTTTTATTTTAAAAATCTTTCTAAAAATTAACTTTTATGCAGTTTTATTCGAAAAAATAATCTTGATGGAAAATATTCACCTACCAGATTGAAGTTGAAGTGGATTTGTGCTATTATAATGAGGATAGTACGCGCTTGTTGGCGGATTTATCACTAATTGGTAATTATGTTCTTCTTAAAATGCCATTAACTTTGAATGCATTCTTCTTAAAAGGTACCATTTCTCTATAAAATCATTTTTATTTTAAAAATCTTTCTAAAAATTAACTTTTATGCAGTTTTATTCGAAAAAATAATCTTGATGGAAAATATTCACCTACCAGATTGAAGTTGAAGTGGATTTGTGCTATTATAATGAGGATAGTATGCACTCGTTGGCGGATTTATCACTAATTGGCACAATTTGATAATTTTAGAATGAATTAACAGTTTTTTGCATATTAAGGATAGAAATTTTATTTTTTTTAAACTAAATTTTATAAAAGCACGTAGATCGAGTAATTACCAGTCCGAAAATGCATTCCACACTTTTTTCTGTCCATTATTTAAGTCTGTAGCTTAATTGAATTAATATATGTTTGACGAAGGATTTTTTGATCATTTTCAGTATCTCGACGTTTTAAAAAAAATCCTGTATCTCTGTTTATAATTATTTTATAGAGACGAGTTTGGTCTCAAATTGAAGCTTTTCTTCAGTAGATTCTTCTATTTTATTTCTCTGCGATACTTGCTTTCTTAAATATCTGAAATTTTAAAATGCCACGTTTGGTCGATTTAACATGGACAAGTTGTCTTCAGTATAATAAGCAGTTACGCTGTTCTGGCTTTTGTTTCTTGGCGTTTGTTTGTTTGACGGGGTTAGCATTTTTTTATAGCTTGGATGGCAGAAAGACCGTCCTGCTGGATCATTGGTTTTGAACTTGCCAATAGCGCATCAAACCTTTGGTTCCTTTCAATCACTCTACGCATTGCGTCCGACGTATTTGATAAGTCAGATTTAATAGAATAGATGCTTTCAGATGAAGTAGCTCGCTTCAAACTTTGACCAACTGTTTCATCTTTTGGTGGTACATCAGCAATAATTTTTAATAATTGTTCACGAAGAGGCGAAGGATTTATCTGTGACAATTGCTTAACGATGGGATTCCTACTTATTTTATCAGACTTATATGATTTTGTTGAAGAAGTATCAGATTTTTGAGATGGAGACGGAAAAGTATCAAGAATTGTCCCCAGACTAAATTTGGGAATTTTAGAAGCCAAATTTTTAACAGATTTCATTTTCTTAGGCGTTTGCTTCTTAGGAGTTTTATTTTGCTCCATTGCATTAATTTTCTGTACTAGTGGTACATTAGTTACTAACAATTCCTTCTCAAGCGTTCGAGTGAGCTTCGGGTTAGCCTTACTCCATTCTTTAGCTTCCAGTCCAAGCCTGGTATAATTACTAGGTGGGGAGTCGTAATTAATTTTAGCTTCATCTTTATTTGTCAAGACAATCCCCTCAGCTTTCTTCGTTTTAGGTTTGAGTGCTACTTTTTCAAATAACCTGTCCCTAACAACATTATCAATCAGTTCTTTAAACTTCTCACCAACCGAATCCTCACCTTCCATCTTTGTCCATTAACAGTATCTTTCTTCTTACATTCTACTTTCATTGTCTTCTTTTATTTTTCTTTTTTATCTTGTCAAAGTTCATTTCCAAATGACCCTTTCTTTAATTTTTAATTCATTAGAAATATTTTCTGGGCAAATTTGAGTATCTTGTGCGGAAGGCAATAGGGAGAGACTTTCCTGTGATTTATTTTCATCAATTTTATCTCTTTCATATTGAATTTTATCTTATTTCAGTAAATTTTGAAGATCAATTCTTCTACGTAAACTACCCTCTACCGAGAGAGACAATACCGTACTGCCAGGAGGCTGCGTAACGGTGTGAGTGTTGTTCTGTGGTACATCAGACGGTGATGAAGATCGTTCTAGAAGGTTCTCTGGGTTATTCTGTTGTACGCTAGATGCAGGTATAGAAGCAACAGTTTGGGCATCTAGTATGGGAGAAGGTTGATTTTCAGTAAAATCATCTTGATTTTGAGAAATATTTAGAATATTATCCTCAGAATTAACTGGGGATGCCTTCCTATTTATTTTTTCATCAGGATTATCCATTTTTGACGAGAAGCGATCATTTATAGATAAGATTAGACCCTACCGAAAAATGTTAAAAGGGAGTGGCTAAGAAAAAAATTAATATTGACTACCATAAAAAAAAAAGCACTAAGAAGTGTGTGTCCATGTGGAGTGTGTAACTGTAGCGCAGAGCACCTTGTCTAATATGTTCAATTTATTTCATTGAACATTTTAATAAAACTTTATTTACAACAAAAAACATAAAATACACAATAATATAAGAAATGAGCAAGGGAGAGGTGGATTACATCTGGCGGCCATTAGTATTCTGAGGGATCCTGGAAATATGTTCGTAGTAGATGTGCCTTGAGAACGCTATGGTTTAACTGACCACAATTTTCTTCATCATCTTCAGATAACTTTTAGAGCAGATGCGTCTCAAGGGCCTATCATTAGCAGGAATCCAGGATCCCAATGCCCTGACGACAACAGCCTCAACAACAGCAGTCTTGTACCCAGTAGAAAGCTCATTTGCAAGGGCAGTGTATTTGTCAATTTTTTCTTGTCTGGCTCTTTCAAAAGCATCAAGACCGTTGTCGAATGGGACAGTGATGTCAAATATTATAATATCATTTCCTTTTTTGACCACCAGATCAGGTCTTAAATTCTCGGTGCCAACAACTTGGTCGTCTCCCACGATGGTCCACCTGTTGCCTGCATCTTTCTTTAACCTAGCAACAATGGCATTGTGTCTCTTTTTCATTAATGTACTGTGGACCATACAGTGGTCAAGGACGTGAGGTAAAGTTTCAGGAACGGCACCACATTTCCGGCACATTGGGTTGACAGGACCAGGGCGCTGACGGGTAGGCTTAGCATAGGCATTCAATGGAACAAACCAAGTCTGGCGCGATGAATAAATCGCCAGTCCTTAAAATGAGTGTATGCCCCATCAGTGAAAAAGTGCGAGGATTCCCTGACCGCTGCCACACAGGTGTTAGTTTTTCCTTGATGACGATGTTCTCTCAACGACAGGATACGGTTTCTTCTAAAATTTTTTCTAAGTGTTGAATAAACCTTCCTCTTATCGCCGATGGACTCGTCACCCACCTGGACCTCCACGTCTTGGTTTTCAGAGATGTTCCATTTGATTTTCAAACGTACGTTCAGTAGCTTGTCTAGCGCGGGTACCGATTGTCCCGCCTGGCAGATTCTTCAGAGTTGAGAAAGTCTTGAGCATTCTGGACCCTGGTGATTCCCATTCTGTAGTTTGCGTCCTCTCTCAACTCCACCCACGCAGCATCTTTGACAATATAATCCTTGCATGTTAACAACTTGAACCCCCCGTCAATTTTGGCGATATCAGAATCCTCCACAGCCAACGGTATCCCAAATAAACCATCTTCTCGTGCACCATACAGATACTCGTTGGCTGCGTTTGGCAGGAGGCCCAGTGTACGTTTAATAAGAGGCTTGATAGTATCGTCAATATGGTTCCAGTCGGTCTTTGAAATCTGGTCCGTTCACATCAAAAACAGTAAGGATGGATAGGAAAATGTTTTTAAGCAATCAATTCTCTGCCACGGACCGAGCTTGGAGGTCATTATAGCAATGGCCCTCTGCTTGAGGTTTTCAACAGTAACAGTGTCCCTAGGCAGGAATGCACCAACCGGCTTCCCGAGAAACATCGCTGGGACACCATCACTAATGCAGGGAATATCATTACTGCTGAGGTTAAAAATGGTATTCCTGCACCCCGCAGGAGGGCGACTACTATAATGCATTGCAGCACATTTTCTATGATTAAAAATAAGTCCAATCTTCTTAGCTAAGTTAGATATCAAATTTAAAAGGGCCTGCAGGGTAAGAGCATCTCTCGCAAGTAACAGCAAATCGTCGGCGTAAGCAAGTATGTAGTGTAAAAGCCCACGTCTACTATTATCCCCACAGGACCCTTTGGCTTGGATTTTACGGAGAAGAAAGTCTATGGCGATGATAAAAAGAACCCCGCTGAGAGGGCCCCCTTGCTTCACCCCGGTGGTAGCCACACGAGGGGTAGACAAACCTGCAGATTCCACGGTGAATGTCCAAAACACTTTAAAATAAGAAATAAAACCACCTAAAAGCATAAAAGATGCCAAAAGCAGGTGAATGAATGTTTAAAATACGTTAAAATACTTTAAGAATCCGATACATCCAGTTCAAAATGTCCAAATTCGGCAAATTCAAAAAGAATCCAAGATGGCTACCCGATCCAAGATGGCTCCCAAAATGGCGAAATGGCAAGACATATGTTAGCACTGACCAAATCGGTGAGGAAGCAATGGCGTCCGGAGGAATGGCGACGAAGAGAAATATCCACAGAGCTTCGGGAAAATCAGCACAGGAGAGCCATCAACAAGAACAGGACCAGGCAGCCATCAGGAGAGCACCCAACTTGAGCATGGACATCAGAGCACCGAACTGGATTATCGGATAGAAACCGCCCCCGACCCTTCGGCAATATAGCAGTGGGCGTGTCAGTATCTATTCAGCATAAAATCAGCCAATAAAACCAGCAACCTGTAAAAAGGAATAAATTATTAGCGAAATAAAGTAAAATTAAGCTGATAAGAACAGATGTCAGAGAGAGCATTGACTGGTATTCAACATCAGTTATACACAGTATTACTCCACATCATATCATCTGTCCTTAAAAGCTTAAAGAGAAAAGAAAAATAAAATGACCATTTATAGATGGAAAATAAAAAACTACAAAACAATGAATAGGAAAGAGCGGAAAGTTGAAAAATATAAAAAATTGAATGGAAAGCAAAAAACTTTATGGATCTTTTAACTAACAATTATATAAAAATAAATGGAGGCGGGATAGAGTGTAGGAGAGGCATACAACACACGTACACAAAAACACACACTCAACACAAAAACTCTCACCCCAAAGCCAATTGTGAGTGTGTATTGTGACTACACATCCACAATCGGGTGTTTTTATTTATTTTTTTTTTTTTAACTTCCCAGCCCTGTTTTGAGGGGACAGAGCTGGGAAAGTTGGCAGGCCTAACTAGGTCAAGAATGGAATAGTGTGCAACCCTGTGATAGCATCCTGAGCTAAATTGGGAAGTGTGATATTTATATGTCATCAATACTGTGAGCATTTGTTAAAGTATTTATACCTTCATTGGTTATTGTTGGTTGATCATTAGTTGGCTGTGGGGGCCTAGTAGAATTGTCCACATTATTGCAAGGTATATTGCTATTGTTTGGAGGTAGTGCATCATTGTTGGGTAGTGGGGACCCATGGATAATGTCCACATTTTGAATATTTGATGCAGGTTGTGAATTTGCTGCAATTATCTGCCCAGCGTCGTGATTGTTTACGTATATGTCAGTTCTCTGGGTCAGTGGAGCTGCAACGTTTTCTGCGTTTTGGTTAAACTGTTCATCAGTTTCGTCGTTGTTTAATTGCTGGGAAAGTTCGTCAGCATCGACATGTGTGATGATAGTATTATTAATTTCCTCCCGGAGCAGCTGGCTTGGATAAATGGACCGTTTGGAGATGTTAAATCGTGATCTGTAGTCGTATTGCTCTTGCTCTGTTATATGTTCGACATACATGTCACGTGAGGCCCTAATGGTATCTGAAACGATTAGTTTTTTCATCAGTTTGGCATAGTTTTTAGAGCATAGTTTATTTACAATTTTATCGTTGGCGTTGTCCCAACTTCCCAATGGACCGACAATGATTGCATCGCAATCGACCTTTTTGAATTTGCGTTTAATGTCAAGTACTTCGGGCTTATATTTGTCAATCTTCTTTTGACGAGCATCAGTGAAATTCTTGAGGCCACCGTCAAAGGGCATGGTAACATCTATTACTAATGCCTCCTTATCTTTATTGACGAGTATGAGGTCAGGGCGTAATCCTCTGTTTACTCCGTAAGGCTGATTTTCTTTGAGTACTTGCCAATTGTCTGCAGCAGCCTTCTTGATGCGGGCAACAATTTTGTCATGCCTGTCTGTGATTTTTGTTTTGAGAAAGCGATCACAGCTATTGATAACATGTGCTATCGACTCGACTTTGAATCCACAAAATCGGCATCTTCGCTGGGTTCCTTTCAGGCCGGGTATGTGGCCATTTAATTTGACAACAGCAAGCCTCGCTCTGTGGATGAAATCCCAGTCACAGAAGCGCAAGAAATCTCCAGTGCGTATGAAGTGGTTGGAGACCTTGTTTGCACCAAAGCATTCCTGGGTACGTCCCTGGGCGGGCAAGTTCTTGAACGAGGTGGTACGTTCATTTTTGAATATCGTGCGTAACGTGCGGAATATTTTGCGTTTGTCAGTAATTGCTTTATCGTCAATAATAAGAGTGATTTTGTGATCATCTGCTATGTGCCATTTGATTCCAAGTCGGCCGGAAGCAGAGCGGGCCTTGCTCCATAAGGAGGTGTTCCGTGATTCAGTGGTGCGGTATTCACGGTCTGAAAGGAACTCCTGCAGGTCAACGTTGTTTTGGATTCTACTGCATCTAGCTTGTCTTGCCCGCGCAAGGTCGTCAAAAGCAAGGGATTTAATCTCGGGATCATTGGACATCAGGAGCTTGAATGCCGTGTCAACACGCGCCACGTCAGAGTCCCAAGCTGCACAGGGGATACCAATAAGGCCGTAATCAGAGCCGCCGTATAGGTAGTCACTGGCCGCATAGACCGGTAGGCCAAGGAGCTTCTTGAGCAGCGGTTTAAGGGTTTCGTCAAGATTTCTCCATGACTGTTTGGTGTGCAGCATGGTACGCATTGCATAGGCAAGCGACGGGAAAAAGAACGTCTTGACTGCATCGAGCTTCTGCCAAGGTGCAAGTCGGGATTCAAGTATCCTGATGCCGCTTTGAATAAATTCGCTTATACTGTCAGAATTTCCAAACAAGTTAAAACCAATTGGTTTACCAAGGTAGTGGGTTGGCTGGAATTCTTCGAGTGATGGGATCTCTTGGGTTTGAATGTAAAATTTATGGGTTATGTTGGCTCTTTTAGGATGGAATTGTATAAGCTTGCATTTATTGATGTTGAGTTTGAGCCCAAGTTTGTTAACAGTGGAAACAATTCTGTTAATTGTTTCTTGCATCTCGTCAGGAGAATTGGCAAATGCAGAGGTATCATCAGCAAATCCTAACCCGTATAATTCGTCACGACCGTCTTGAATGGCATCAAAGATGGGGTATTGCAGCTAGGTTGAATTCATTGCCACTCATCGGGTCGCCTTGCTTGACTCCATCAAGCAAGGGGATGTCATCGGACATGCCAGTAGGCGTCAGAATTTGAGTAGAAGCGCCATCATTCATGTTTTTCTTCAAATCGATGAAGAGCTTACCGGCACCGCTTTTTTGGAGGACATCATAAATGGCATCGTGTGAGATGCTACCGAATGCATCTTGAAGGTCGAGTAAAAATATGTATAAGATTTTTTTACGACGTTTGGCTTCGGCAATTCTGGACTCGAGGGTGTATATGTTTTCAATTGCACAATCGAATTGCCGATAGCCCTTTTGACCTTTGGCAAGGAGCTGGTGCTTTTCCATCCAACGGGCCATTCTTCTTGCCATTAAAGCAGAGAATAGTTTATATGCTGTTGATGAAAGTGCAATTGGTCGCCAGTTGTTTGGAGAAGTGGGGTCACCACTTTTAGGGATCATGACCGTTTTGCTCTTTTTCCAAGCACTTGGTATCTTTTTCGCTTTTAGACAGATGTTATAGATTAGGGTGAGAGCGCCTGCATCTTCATCGTAGTTCTTCCAGTGATTATACATGATTCTATCAGGTCCAGCTGCAGTGTTTTCACATTGTACTAGTTTTCTTCGTACTTCGGACTTGATGAAGTTGTTCATGGGGATTGGGCGAGGGACTTTCTCTACTGAGTCGTAAACTGACAGGTCAGGAACATTTTGCCTTTTATTATAAAATTTATCTTTTAGACTGTCAATTGGTATATTGCAGGATGTTGACTTTTCGCCTTGTATTAGTCGCATTGCACGTCGTCTATTTCTTCTGTAAAGGCGTTGCATTGCTGTGGGATCATTTGTATCAGTAGTTTTGATGGTGAATGTGGTGGGAAGATCTTTTGGAATTTTGACAAATGCTTTGACATCTTCTGTGATTTCATCTATTAAATCTTCGAATTCAAGCCATTTGTCATCATTATAGTTGTGGAGAATTGCTTTTAATCTTATTATAAATTTGTACGATGGTGGTAGGTCATCGGGGTTTGGAATATTTTGCTCATTATGTGGTTCCTCAACTGTATCATGGGTGTCTTCATTCGTTTCAACATCATCGCCTTGAGTGTCATTAATGTCTTCGATGTCGCTATCGCTGAGTTCATCGTGCTCAGATACTACATCATCATTATGTTGTGGTGGTTGAGTGTTTGTGTTAGGAGCATTGCTATTCAGAATCTGGTTCCTCTGTCAGTATCGTTCTCTTGCCGCATCGGCTTCATGCTTTCTTAAGTGCGTGGCAAGTGCATGTTTATTGTAGGCACCAAATTCTGTGCATACGTTGCACTTAAAAGGCATGTCTTCATTTACCTCTTCACGTGGTGTTGAGGCAGGTAAGTCAGTAAAGGATGCGTGTCTGCTCGTATGATATAGGTGTGTGATGTTGGAGCTGCATAGAGAGCACCATTTTTCCGTGAATTTGCAGACAATGTTATGTGTTCGTCGGAGGTGGTTGACAAGGCCAGAGCACCTTTTGAACCATTCTTTTTGGGATGAGGTGAAATTGCATCCACGTTCCGTGCATTTTAATGCACCAACGAAGGGGTAGATGAGCCAGAGAGTGTTACCGTTCCCCTGTGTGTGAACATGAATTCTGGTAACAAGTTTGCGTCAGTATCATCATCATCATTATCTTCATTTGCAATGACAACTTCATAGTTGTCAGGGTTGTTTAGTATGTCCTGGAATTGGGTGTGCGGAGGCGAGCTAATCACCTGCTGGTTATTGTCTGTTTCGACTTGCCCATTAGTGTTCAGATCTATTTGTGTTGGATGGTCAATATTGGCTTCTTGTAGGTTCTCAGTTGGTATGTTCGTTTCATTTTCATTTTCATTAGAAATTATCATATCTTCAAGGTTTTCATATGGGGCATCTAATGGTACGTCTGAAAGTTTATCATCATTGGATCTGACCGCGACTACTGGTTGTAGAGTGTCTGTATTTACAGTAACTCGTTTATCATGCTCAGAGAATACTTGTTCAGGTTCTTCAGCTGATGGCGAGAGTGTGGCGATTGCTGGTGGAAGAGATGTATTGCAATCGTCAGTAATAGGCGAGTTATCAATTACAGCCTGTGATTCAGATATCGTAGGGGTTTGCATAATTGGCTGGCTGTCAGCGACCAGTGTGTCATTAGCTACCTGCGAAGGTGTGGGACTAATAGCATGAGTTGTTGATTCATTATTGTGTTGGGTTTCATGATGAGGGTTTTTAGAGCTCTCGTTGCTATTTCTGATAATTTGTATTAATTCATTGATTTTTTCTTTGTTGGCTTTAGTTGATTTTTTGTTATGCGGGTTTTTGGACTGCAGACTAAGTGAATTGGCATTAGAATGGTTAGTTACGGTTGATCTTTTTGCTTTTCTGAGTGCGATTGGTGGAGTTACTGGTGATTTGCTTGGCTCAAAAGCTGCACAGGATGTTGAGGCTACTGATTCTGTATTAGGTTTGCGTTCGTTGGTGGGCTTTTCAACTTTTTGACTGACTTCATCATCTGAGTCAAGCATGATGACTTCTGGAGGTGACAACTGTTGAGGGTTGGCATCACTTTCATTAGTAATGGTGTCAGAGTTACTGCTTGTACATCGATTGTCGCAAGAATCAATTGAAGATTGGCTGGTTTCGAAAAATGAGTTGTTAAATTGCGTGGATGAGGCAATGCTGATTCGCACATCACCAGACAATGACGTGAGTGTAGCGAATATCTCACTTTGCTGCTGTTCGGCTTGTTCTAGTATCAGTAACGCATCCTTCATTGAGTGGACTAATCTGGTGTCAATTACTGCCTTCGTGGCTCTAGTCTTTATGTTCACAATGATGCCAAGTGTTTCATGTAGCGTTAGCTGGCTGAAACGTCTCTTGAAACTGGCCTTTTTCTTACGTAAATTTCTGCGATCGTTTTTGGCCATTTTTGTTTAGTATTATGTCTTTTGACTTTGATGACTAGTGATAGAGTCTAACTGTGGTCTTTATCTATGATCAGGAACCAACCAGATATTTTAACCGATATTTTGATACCTATCAAGACTAGGTTATGTGCTTGGTCTGGAATTTTAGTGTGGCTAAGACAATTAGCTAACAGCACTCAGTATAAAGAGTGAACGCAACTCGACCTGTGTAATGGAGAAGGACAGAAAAGATGCAAGGGGGAGAAGCCCACAAAGGGACAGGAAACAAGGACACGGCACAGAAGAAATAAAAATCTGGAAGAGCCGGAATTAAAACCTGGGTCACACAGGTGCAAAAAAGTTAATAAACAAGGGAAGAAGACAGTAAAAGAAGGTGAACAAGTTCACAGAAAAGATAAAAAAGGTGTGTGGTGCGCACAATAACACCAACAGGGCGAAGGGAAGCATTGGACGTTGTGGAAAAATTGGGTGGACTATTAAATTTAGCACGTCCGATGCTAGAAATAAAACAAAGTGCAAACGTGACCAAAACCAAACAAAGGGGAACTGCCAGGGATACCGGGAACCGTATGCCGGCAGGGCGTTGAGGAACACCCATAGGGAGTACAACTACACACGCGCTACCATGTGTAGCAAGTACAGGGAGCCAGTCACGGAGAGGGCAGACGGGGAATACAAGTCCATAAGCAATAAGGAGGTAGGTGGTGGAACACGAGAACAGGAGAGAAGGGACCTGGAGACATCAAAGTATGAAGGTAGTTAGGTGTTTGAATTTAAGGTGAGATATTTTTAAAGTCCTATTTGAGTTTGGTGTTTTAATGTTCCCGTGTTCAAGGGACTGAACTCCTGTACCAGAACACGGGGACAGCAGAACACTGTGAAGAAATCAAAGTGGGGAACCGGTGTTCATGTTACCGTGTTCAGGTAACAAAGAAATGACAAGTATGAAGGCAGTTAGGTGTACAGAGCTTAAGGTGGGAAAATTTACAAAGGGCTGGGTTAGGTATTTATGTTCCCGTGTTCAAGGGATTGAATTCCTGTTCCAGAACACTGGAACTGGAAACTGGGATTTATTTTGTATGAAGATGGGTGAGAGTTAGGTGTTCAGCAGACGGGTGTTCCCGTGTTCAAATGAGAATGATGAAAGTTGACAAGTGCAGTTGCAGTTAGGTGCTCAAGTTTGAAATGGATGAAGTTTAAAGTGCGTAGGCAGTTCGGTTTTCAGACCGACGGGTGATCCCGTGTTCTGACTATGGACTTAGAAAATAACAGATGCAGTTCTTTTGCAGTGCAGTTAAAATGCAGGGAATTTAAGATTATAATTTTCCCATGTAAGGTAGTGGGCTTAAATAAGGTTGAGGGCAACAGAATGAGTTTACTTAGTGTTAATTTGGTAGAATTAAAAGAAATTTTTTGAAATATTTTCAAAGTGCAAGTTTTTCCAGAAATTTGTCAGAGTCCAGAGTGGGCATTAAATATTTCAAAGTATAGACATGTATTTGAATTTATCAATACAAAAACCCTTAACGGGTTAAAAGTTTGTGACGCAGCGCTTTATCTTATGCTCTAAGAATTTTAAATATGGAACTTAAAAATAATGATATAAAATTTTGAGTGACACTATGCTATTAGTTATAATATATATATACATTTATTTCATCATTTTATTTTTTTATAATTGCATGTGCAAAAATTATGTTCATTTTAAAAAGATGTATAAAAGTTTATTCATTGATGCATTATCATCCGTATCTCTCATAAATTCAAAATATGAGTTTTAAAAGATATGATATCAAAATTTAAGTGATGCCTTGATGTTGCTTAAAGTGATTAGTTTTAAAATTCAATTTAAATTTTCTTTTGGCTAAATACATTTACACATCTAAACAATACTTTTCATTTTCCAATGCACTGTTGAATATATTACTTTCACTGAATCTATATAATGCACTGAAATGTATTCATTTTAATAAATTGATTTATCTTTTGTACCATGCTATCCAAAAATCAAAAGTAAAATTTATGTAAATAGTTTTTTTCGTCTTATTATCCATTTGCATACATTTAACTTAGTTTGGATACAATGACGCAAAAACTATTTACATAAATTTTACTTTTGATTTTTGGATAGCATGGCACAAAAGATAAATCAATTTATTCAAATGAATACATTTCAGTGCATTATATAGATTCAGTGAAAGTAATATATTCAACAGTGCATTGGAAAATGAAAAGTATTGTTTAGATGTGTAAATGTATTTAGCCAAAAGAAAATTTAAATTGAATTTTAAAACTAATCGTTTTAAGCAACATCAAGGCGTCACTTAAATTTTGATATCATATCTTTTAAAACTCATATTTTGAATTTATGAGAGATACGGATGATAATGCATCAATGAATAAACTTTTATACATCTTTTTAAAATGAACATAATTTTTGCACATGCAATTATAAAAAAATAAAATGATGAAATAAATGTATATATATATTATAACTAATAGCATAGTGTCACTCAAAATTTTATATCATTATTTTTAAGTTCCATATTTAAAATTCTTAGAGCATAAGATAAAGCGCTGCGTCACAAACTTTTAACCCGTTAAGGGTTTTTGTATTGATATCAGTACTTTTTTTAAGTTAATGATAGAAAAAATAAAACAACAACAACAAAAATTTAGACCAGACAAAGAATTCATAGTCAGGATTTCTATTCACCTTCAATCTCTCCCCCTCCCTCCCCGCAAAAAAAGATGCCTCATATTTCAATTTTAAAGAGCACTGTGCTATGAGATTTTTTTAAACCACTCATTGGTAAATATGGAAGTAATTCACAACATGCATGTTTAGATGGTATTTCTGTTGGTTTGTTTCAGAGATATAAAAAGCTATGTTAAATTTTATTAAATAAAAAATTTACTGTCTTAAGAAAAATAGCAAGAAATATTGCTCTTTAAACATACACATATATATATATATATATATAAACTTCTACCATCCTTCTTTAAAGCTCTTTATTGGCAATAATAGTAAATCATGTAAAATAATCGCCTGAGCCCCAAAAATTTCACTTCTCCCTTCTCACCCATCTCCCCAGCTTACCTAAATAATTAAAATCTTTCAAACTTTAGTTTGAAAAAAAAAAAAAAAAATCTGCAATATTTGTTTCTCACTAACATAAATAAATAAAGCCCTAACTCCCCAAATGTACAGTTCTCCCCTCCTCTCTCCCCCTACTGCACAGCATAAAAAAAAAAAAAAAAAAAAGCACTCGTAGATATTAAATCTTTAGGGTTTTTGGTGAGTGAGTTACATATGAAGATAAATACGATAGATCTTTATAACACACCTTGGGATGAGAAGTTCTGCATATTACAGAATTTTGCATTATATAGATCATATTTCATTCATCATTAAATTTAACTTGTAAACGTGCTTTAAATTACATTCCTTGGAACTAGAAATAGTGAAAATTATAAAATTTTACATAATAGTATAGGTGCAGATTCCCAATATCTGGAAGGAGAAAGTGGCTCCTAAACCCAAAAAGTCCAGTGGCCTCATTGTGAAACAAACACACAAAAAGAATTTAGTGTTTGTAAGGGACTGAATTCAAAGTGGAAAATAATTTATTTGATATATACATATGTCTATGTACAAGAAAACACAGACTAATTACATCAAATGGGTTTGTTTAATTTAATCACAAAATTCTTTAAATTTAATTATTAAGTCTAATACAAATCTTAAACTATGTTCATTCAGAAGATATAGTTGGACAAGATACATATTTAAAAAATGTAAAGCTAAGCAATCATGGTAGGGGGAAATATTAGGACAACAATATTTCTAATTTTGATTTTATCGTATAACATTACATTAAAAAATTTGTGAATGTGAAAAATTATTTAGCGCTATAAAAATCAAAACACACTTCAGACGTTTGTTTTTCTATGTAATACAATAGTTTTCTGTGTTAAACAGATCATTCTGGACTGTAGGAAGGAAAATACACTGATTTCATTTTTTTAAAAAGGTAGAAATCCACCATTAGCAGAAAAGGAGCATCCCTGTATAACGTATGGCGACTGAGTCATTGAAAGTTAGCGGCCGAAGCAAAAAATTTAGTCGTCACATGGCGACTGTGAATCTGCACCTATACATAATAGGAATAGATCACAGGGCCAAAACTAGTCTTTTCTGTACCCGGGGCAAACATGGATTTTGGCGCTCCCCCCCCCCCCCCTCTTCTGTAAAGTATATTTACAAAGATAATTTTATTAATTTTCTAATAGCCGAATTATTTTAAAATTTAAAGTATGTAATCATAAGACATGTTATTCTGAACTACGTAATCTACAATGGCGGGTCCAAAGGGGAGGTTACGGGGGTCATGATTCCCCTCTGAACACCAACAAAAATTTTCTAAAGAGCATTTTTAAAATGAAATATACAGTAGAGTCCCGATTATCCAAGTCCTGCTTAACTGAGTTATTTTCTTCTGATGGATTGATGGCTTCCATTTTTATGAAACAGCCATTATAAATGAAGTATTAGGTAAAGATAAAAAAGCAGCTGTAAAGAAAAAAAGAAAAAAGGCCATTTCCCTTCCCTCCCATTCTGACCAGAAAATCAGAGTTCTAACTTTTTATGACTGCTCTTTCATCTTCACCTAACACTTCATTTATAATGAATGTTTCATAATAATGGAAGCCATCAATCCATCAGAAGAAAATTATCCATTCCAAAAGTATAATTCTTCATTTCGTGCCGGGGCACATGCCCCCTCGCCCCTTTAGTTTCGGCCCTGATAGATCATGTCACACATTATTAAATTACCTTTAGCTTGTGACTGACAGTTTGGGGGCACTAAATGCATGGCTGGCAAATTTATTCCTTTTTCACTATTTTTAATAATGAAATCTTTGCCTTATTTTTGGCAGAAGTTTCTTATATTAAATAACGCAAAAATTTCTTTTTTTAAAAATATTACTTTTGGAAAGCATGAATTTAGTGCCTAAAAAAAAAAAAAAAAAAAAAAAAAAAAAAAACCCGTCAAGAGCTGCCACCGATTGTAACACTCATTTACAAAAAAATTTAATATATTATTTTCATTGCTCCAAAATAATGCGTTAAAGACGACAATGTATCAAATTTAGTGTTCCAAGAAATTAGCAATATTTGTGAAACACATGTGCTTCTTAACTGCAAAATTTATTGTTTACATCTGAGAAAAACATTATATGCATCTTCTGTATTAAAATTTTTTAGTGGCAAGCTTTTGTGATTGAACAAGGACTGCTTGCAGAATACTTTAATAATTTTACAATATAAAATTATGGCTCTCGAACTACTATTGATGAAATACAGTAATAGGGATAAAAAAAAAATCATTAAATAAATATAGTTTACTTTTAAAAAATTAATTGAATTTTCATCAGATATACTGATTATTACTACCATACATTATATGTAACATATTTATTAGAAAAATTACAACTATTTAGATGAAGTATTAAAATGTAAACAAAATGATGCCTTATAAACACATCAAAAATACAGTTCGTTTTCGAAAGCTGTGCCTAACACTCTGAGACAATTTTACGATCCAAAGGGGTAATGCTGAGATGGGCATTTGCCAAAGTTCCAGTTGTATGTTGTCACTCAGCTAAACAGCCTCCGATCATCCATATTTTGATAAAATCAAAACAGACCTGATGCATGCACAAAAGCGCAGAAGGTTTCACTTTAAGAAAACAAACAGTACCTCTGAACAAAATCATTATACAGTAGACGCCCTCAAATCCGCTCAACTTGGGACCAGAGGTTGTGCAGATTTTAGAATTTTGCAGATTTCTGGTCCTTGCTTTGTTTACAGTTTTTAAACAGTCATTTGAATGTATTTATGCAATCAAAGTTATAAAAAATCCTTGCAATATAGTAAAATATTAAAATAATTAATTACAGTAATAAACTAAAATGATAAGAAGTAAGATAATTTAAAAAATGATTAAATTATTAAAAGTAAAGATCAAGTAAATAATAATGTATAATTAAATCTGCATTATAAAGATAAGAATCATTTTCCTTGAATTATTGAATGAAACGTACCTCCTTCCTAATGGTACCTATTAATTTGCATCAAAATTATAAAGTAAGGAAGTTTTATTTCAGATTTAGTCAGTCTTAATAGTCAAAAAATCTGGATTAAAATACATAAAAAGATTTGATATAAAAAGATTGTGATTACCAATTTTTTTTTTTTTTTTTTTATCAGAAATAAATTGTACTTCCTTCCTAAAAAATCATGAGTTCAGTCATATTATAGAGAATTAATTACATACTGAAATACAAACGGAATGATATAAAATTAAAAAATTCTGTAATTTTGCCCTTACATCTGAACTGAAAGTTTCATTGTTTACATCTGTGATGATATGCAGATTTAACGCTGGTAGCTGGGTGGGTACCTGGCCAGATATCCACTACAACCCTGAAAATTATTGCTTGTTTTTAGCACAACATATATTTGTTTTAAATGCTTTCTTGTCACTTCTTTATATGAAAAACAAATACAGGAATAAACATAAACATCGAATCTGATTTATGTCTAAAACTAAGATTGAATCAGATATGAGGAAGATGTGTTTGGTAAAGCAAGCATCACCCTTATCATTAGCAATACAACAGAATTAATAGTCATCCTAGTGCATATGTATCAATCTACACCAATATGCCATTAAGTATTGTAGCTTTTTTTAAAATCAAAACACTATATTTTGATAATGTACATATTAATAATATAGTAATAATGATACTAGTACTTTTTACTTGAATGTTAATATAAAGCAGTCAATCTAAGTATACCAAATTAATAAAGTAATCATCCAATTAAATAGAGTAAAATCTGCTTAGACGGAGCACAAAATACTGCACAAATACCTTGTTTTAGACATATTCCATTTACACAGGTTTTTCTGTAATAGCATGGAGTTTGTAACTTGGTGGTATGCAGAAGTATGAACTTCTATTCAGTGGTACGTCGATCTAAAAGTTCGGGAACCCCTGCGCTAGAGGGTAGCAATATTTCTACAAAATGGATTGCAGGCTTTTTTTAAGAGTAAAATTCATTGTTTACATTAAAGAAGCTGTCTGTTATACAGAGAATTGCATTAAAAAGATCTTTTACTACAACAATGCTTTTACTACAATGCGGTCCTTTGACGAAATTCACATTTATCTCGTGATCCTTTGATGAAATTTGTGTTTTTTTACAATCCTTTAACGAAGTTAGTGTTTTATCTGCGATCTTGTGTCAAAATTCATACTTTTTTCAACATGCTGTGACAAAATTTGTGTTTTTTTTACAATTATCTGACGAAATTTGCGTTATTTCTGCAATCCATTGACGAAATTCCAGTTTTTTGCGGCCTTTGGCTAAATTTGCATTTTTTCCATGTTTTTAATCAATCCTTTGGCAAAATTCACGTTTTTAACCAATGCATTGACAAAATTCCTGTTTTTCGGCATTCCTTTGACAAAATTCCTGTTTATCCACGATCCTGAGGCTAAAATTCGCACTTTTTCTGCAATAGTGTGACAAAAAGTGTTTTTTCTGCCATCATGTGACAAGAGTTTTTTCGCGATCCTTTGACGAAATTAGTGTTTATTTCGTAATCTTTTGGCGAATTTTGCATTTTTAACGACATTAGTCTTTTATCCTCGATTCTGTGGTGAAATTCGCGCTTTTTCCTCGATCTTGTGACAAAATTCGCATTTTTTTCGCAATAATCTGACGTAATTTGCGTTTTTTCTTGATCATTTGACGAAATTCATGTTTTTTTTTTTTTATCTTTTGGCGAAATATGCGTTTTTCACGATCCTTTAACGAAATTAATTTTTTTCTGCGATTCTTTGATGAAATTCGCGTGTTTTTCACGATGCAGTGACTAAATTCATGTTTTTTCTGAGTCCTTTGACGAACTTCGCGTTTTTTTCGTTATCTCTTGGTGAAATTTGCGTTTTTCCGATATATATGTTTATTTGGTGGGCAGGATGACCGGAGCCGTTTAGTACCCCCCCCCCCCCCCCAAAAAAAAAAAAAGATTATCTATCACTTGAAAGTGACAGCACTTTGCACTCAGGAATTCACGTTTGTAATCAAAGATAGGTGGCGCTTTTAGACCTGCTAATGTTTGTAAACAGTTCCACGTGAACGCGGTTATCACTGCTGGCTTTCGCTTGTGTCTTGTGTTTGCCTCGTGTGAATTGGTTACTTGTGGAATAAATTTTTTGCTTTTTTAAGTCTCTTAATGGAAAATCGGCTTACTTTAGTATGTTTGTAATGTAGGATGTAAAAAAACATAAGTATTTTTATTATTATTATTATTGAAAATGGATTTTTATGACTGTTTTTCTGTGTTAACCTTTTATGTCCCAACGATATTTTAAAGTACCATTGAAATTGCTTTTCATAAAATTCATTTAATACTTCGATTAGTAGTAATGCAGTTTAGAATCAGGTATAGATACATTATTTTATCTTGTTTCAAAATCATTATTGGTTGCACAAAACAAAAATATTTTTAAAAGGATGATTTCTTTTGCCTTTGCATCTTTTCAGTTTTCTTGACGTTAAAAGATTAGGGGGGAGGGGGGAGTTTCAGTTCGGAAATATTTCTATTGTAAGAACATTATATTTGTACATTTCCTAATTCTACAAAATACTAAAAAATATTTTTTAAATAAAAGATTTGAGTGGAGTTATAAATATTGCACAAAATCTCAATAAATTCAAATTTAATTAATTTTATTTGGCAAAATCCTTTTAAAATTTATTAAATGATTATGTAAATCTTCTAATATAGTTTAAAAAATTCACGAAAAATGCTTTAGAAGATGAAATTTTCATGAATTCATAATTTGGGACATAAAGGGTTAATCGCCGTCAAAATTGTAGGTTTTTAAAACAACCAAACCGGTAATTAGGATATTAAAGAATATTTTTATCGCTAATCTCTCTATTCTAAAAAAAAAGTAACTACCGCTGTCACCGCCGCCGCCGCCGCCGCCGGTTTTGATTTTTTTGTGAGCGGAGGCCTTTCTTCGTTGATATTAACAAAGATAATGCATACAAAAATATGAAAATCGGTGGTTTTATACAGAAATGTTTGATAAACACGCTGATGCAGACAGTTTTCAAATCGAAGAATTATTTTAAGAGTTATTTAATGCTAAAGTTGGACAAAATCGTTCCACTAAAAAAGTTTTATAGCAGCAAAAACTAAACATGGCAGTGTAATCATTTTTAGATCATTTTATGCGTTAGAATTTGCCGGAGTGCAGATTGCATTAATTTTTTTATTTTGACTCATTTTTTCAGGTTTTATTTCTATTTTAAATTCAAATTTTCAGCATTTCTAGAGATATTTTTTACAGATTTCAGAAAATTGTACTAATTTAAACTGTTGCCAACTGTATAAAAAGCGCAAGCAATAATGTTTGCTTCACATTAAAAATTTATTTACACGTGACTATTATAAACAGGAAAAAAACTTTCAAATTAGAATTAAATAATTACGTATAAAAAGCAGGAATTTATTAAAAATTACGTCATAAAAAGTATACACGTGAATTTTAAAAGAGAAAGGATATTGTAACATAATAAATTCATTAACATGCGTTAGAAGTCTTAGGAGAAATTACGTCATATTTACGTCACATTATAGTTATTACATAAAATGAACACAAAATAATATTGCAAAAATGTTTAAATTTAGAAATTGCGCTAGACATTTATTTGATATTTTGAGAATTAATTTAAAATGTCTCATTTAAAAGAACTTTCTTTTCGCTTTGTTAAAAAATACCAGGAGACAAAGACTCTCTTTACTTAATTCCTTTTATATTAGCTTATTTTGAAATGTTGTCACACGTGTATACGTCATGAAGTTATTTTTATTTCGACGTTTTATTTGTGTTTTTATTAATGTTGTACGAATTTATTTGTTCTTTTGTTATTTAAAATAAAAATTATATCAATTTGTATAATTTGGCGAAATTGGTCGACAGGATAATCAAGTAGTACCGCAGCGGATTTGGCGTTAAAATTCCCCAATCAAAGAGAAATGAATAGAAATTCGTTTATAGGGAGATCGCCACTGTTTTTTAAATTATAATTCAATCTTTCGAAATCTTTTTAAAGCCGATCAAATTAGCATGCATTTAGAGTCTGCGGTGTCTGGACGGGGGTTGGCGAGCGTAGCTCGTAGGGGGCCGAGCCCCCTAGTTATTAAAATAATAGATGGTAATTGGATAAATAATAAAAACGATAAATAAATAATTTCATTAGGTAATTTAATGCATGAAATTAATAGAATTCTTAGAATATAACAAATAAAAGAAATTTCATGGCAGTTCTTTAT
Organism: Maratus speciosus; assembly: GCA_963932465.1. Lineage (NCBI taxonomy): Eukaryota > Metazoa > Arthropoda > Arachnida > Araneae > Salticidae > Maratus > Maratus speciosus. The sequence goes on along the minus strand of CAWVRF010001449.1, from coordinate 307,555 downwards.
GTATTTGTAGTTTGTAAAATTATTGCAGTTGCATAATTCTAAGCTGATGCAGATATATGTGCATTAACAACAAAAATAATAATAATATCTGTTAATTCATACATATACAGAGACTAAATATAATCATATTAATGGTTAGTCATACTTTCTATCAACATTAACTACCCAAAATATTAAAGAAAAAAGAAGAAGAAAGACATTTAGAATATATTAGTTTTCATGCTAAGTGCATTATGTTTCAATTTCTAATTTGTATGGACTCTGAAAATATATTTAATCATCGAATGGTTGACCATTTTGAAATTATCATATTTATTAACCTTGATTGGAACATAGCTCTTCCAATTAAAAAGCAAAAAAAATTTGTTACTTTTCATCTTTTATCAATTGCTTTCTTTGATATGTTGTGCTAATCCAAAAGTAGAAAATATTTTATAAACTTTTACTGAAGTAAATCTTTCTAAACATTTGTATACTAATTAGATTTTGTTTTACTTTTTTCCATTCTCTTACTATAACTGTATAACAGATGTTATCATTCTGAAATTTTCTTTTACCTGAAATTTATTATGTATTTATTTATAGAAAACAAATAAGAATCATTTATTTATTTTATTTAATCTAGAAAAAAATATTTTATTTGTTGTGCTTATTTTCTATAAAAGAGTGAATAATTTGATTATTCAAAGAAAGTTTATGACGATGACCAGATTTAATTAAAGTTTTAAAATGAAATGCTTTTTAAACCTGGTAACATCTATTTTAATATATTTTCACATCATTAAAAAATATTTTAATCCATTATTTTTTTTTAATAATCTGATTTAAATCACGATTAAATTTGAACAAACTGTCAGCCTCAACGAGACATCGGAATTTCTGCTGATCAAAGTTTTGTTGCCGTTTTTAGAGACGACAGGTATTTTATTTTTTTCATTTGGAAATAAATGAAAGCTTAAATCGGGATTTTTCGATCATCTAGAGTTGCATTGGGGCACATAACAGCATGTATTATCTTTTTTTTTTGCGGTTTTATTCAGATTTATTAAGAATTTAAAATCCCAAATGCTATTTGACTCACGGCAAGTAATGCTAATGCGATGAAAAAAGCAGTGGTACCCTTTAGATCGCTAGAGGGCGAGTTTTTTGTTACAAACGCGAATAACTAAATGTAAATAAGGAGATATAAAATAATTAACTTCAAATCTGAAAGGAAACAACGACTTAAAACACTAAATCCATCGTTATAGCGTAATTTGTAATTTCTGCTCCCTACACAAATAAACATGGATTATCTTTATCTATCTACTGAAAGTCACAGCCCTTCGCGCTCATTGGCGCGATGTGATGACGTCAAACCTACTCATTAGGAGGCTAATGTTAGCCTCGCACTCACTAACGAGAAAATTACCAGAGATTAATGGTTGACTGGGCATTAACGGAAACGAAAATGTCAAAAATAAAATGAGTTTTCCCAGAAAAAAGAAAAGTGTTATTCACCTCGCCTTAATCACATTTATATTATGTATCAATTTAAAGATAATTGTTAGAACCGTTTTCGAGATTTTCAAATTAGGAACTTCCTCGATATCATACCAACGTTTTCACTTTAAAAATGGCTATTTAGAACTCAAAATATACTGCACGTAGAAATGTAAAAATTTCAGTATACGATTAGACTGCAGATATAAGACTGTTCTAGAAAATTCAGAACAATAGGACCTGTAGCGAGTTAAATACAACCTGAACTGTTTTAATACTACAACCTGAACTGTTTTAATTTTATACATTAACTTTTATTTTATTTCATTTGTTTTCTACAACTCAACTCAACATAAAAAGGAGTTGGCTCCTTACCTGTAACTGACGGCATTCTGTTGTTGCCGCTCACGCAGAGTTGTCTGACGTGCGTTCATGAAGTGCTGATCCTTAAACGTATTTTTTGTTTTAATAATAATGTTTTTATTGTTTAAGTTTTAACTTGTCTGTGTTTATTTAAACACTTCAGCAACACACCATCACCTAGAGAAGACTTTTGAATCTTTTGAAACGGAAATGTGGATAGCTGAACAAGCGTACCCACACTGGTGACCTTAAAATGATTTGAACACGCCGTCAAGTGATCGTATTGGATCCGAACGAGGAGGCATAAGTTTTTTACAATTATTGCTTAGATTGATAACAGATGTCTCCACAGCCAACAGAGGCCACATTTTGTGATACATTTGCCACACGTGTGTGCGGGGCCGTGTGGTATATTTTCTGCTGTTAAACACGCGAGTGTGCGGTGCCGCGTGCTAATATATCAGTGTCTGAGCTCATCATGGTCGGTAAGTCCGTTGTTTTCTTATATTTGACCCCCATATTTTTATATATCATCAAATTTTTTCTGGTAATCATGTTTATTGATACATCAAAATTTTTCGCTCTGTCACTGGTGCTCTAATTCGGCTCATTTTAACGAATCATATCGTAATGCAAGAGAGTTTTTTTTTAATATAATGCATTGTATATAATTTTGTGTATATTTATTTTTTCTTGTACTTGTATTTATATTTTACTGTTGATTGTATTTACGTATATCTTTTCATAATCGTGCCGTACGATCTTGCAACTGATGTAGCTAGTCAGGTTTCTCATGTAGGTGTTAAACCCCCACCGTTCTGGAAGACAAATCCCTCGTTATGGTTTTTGCGCCTGGAAGCCCAATTTTCGTTAGCTAAAATCACATGTGAAGTGACAAAATTTAATCATGTTGTGGCGGCGGTTGACGCTGACGTTCTCATATCAGTCAGCGATATTATTACAAATCCGCCAGGCGATCGACCATACGAGTCTCTAAAAAAACGATTAATCGATTCACATTCGGAGAGTGCGGAATCGCGCATTCGTACCTTATTGCAGGGTGTGGAGATCGGTGATTTACGCCCATCTCAATTGCTCGCTCGCATGAGAACCCTGGCTGGCGATACGGTTGGAGAACCCTTATTAAAATCTCTTTGGCTTTCACGCCTGCCCCCAACTACGCGTAGCATTGTTGGCGCATTGAGCGATGAGTTATCAAAACTTGCTCCTGTTGCAGACAAAATTCATGACTTGGCAGCGCCTCAAATAAATGAAACAACTAAAGTCCCAACCACCAATGCCTCGTCCCTTTGAATTGCAAATTGTACAGTTAACCCAACAGGTTAACGAGTTAACCACAAAAATTAACCAGTGGAGTCGCTCGAGAGAACATCGTCCTCGTGAAAATAATTACCGGCGCAGTCGATCGAGGGGCGTTATAAAGAACCTTCAATTAATCTTTGTTTTTACCACACAAATTTCGGCTCTAAGGCTAGGAAATGCACTCCCCCATGTTCCTTTCGCACGGAAAACTAGACCGGCGATCGCACCATGGCCACAATAGCGACCGCCATGTTAATCGCATTCTTTTGGCCGACCCTACTTCAAAATTGAATTTCTTAATCGATACCAGGGCTGATATTTCTGTTTTGCCAGCAAATTACTTTAAAAACAGTCATGTAGATGAGGGTTTAGTCCTCTATGCGGCAAATGGAACAAAAATACAAACATTTGGCACAAAACGTTTGAATCTTGATTTAAATTTGTGCAGAAATTTCACCTGGCCTTTTGTCATTGCAAAAGTAAATCAACCAATCATTGGCGTGGACTTTCTAAAAAAATTCAATTTGCTCGTTGACGCAAAAAACAATTGTATAATTGATGCAGAAACTTTATTGTCGTCTCAGGGAAAGATCGCTAGAGTTCTTCCTGGGAGCAGTACCCTAAGTGTACTTATCGGCTCTACCAAATTTCACAAAATTTTAGCAGAATATCCCGAATTAACTAACCCTTCACGGGAATGCAAAGTAAATAACGCTCATCCAATTTATCATCATATAGAGACCAAAGGTCCCTCTGTATTTTCCAAACCGCGTCGTCTGTCGCCGGAGCTCCTAAAAGCAGCTCGTCAGGAGTTTGAATTCCTCATGTCACAGGGCAATGTTAGGCCTTCAAAAAGCCCATGGGCAAGTCCACTCCATATGGTTCCCAAGGCGAATGGCACCTGGCGACCATGTGGAGATTATCGTCGTTTAAATGCTTCTACGATACCGGATCGATACCCATTAATCAAATTCCTGTTAATCCCGACGATATCCCCAAAACCGCAGTAACTACTCCTTTTGGCCTTTTCGAGTTTGTGTTTACTCCTTTCGGCTTAAGGAATGCAGACCAGACTTGCCAGCGATATATCCATGAAGTTTTAAAAGGATTGGATTTTTGCATCCCATATTTAGATGACATTCTCATTGCGTCAGAAAATGAGGAGGAACATGAATTCCATCTTCGGCAAGTCCTTGATCGCCTGCAGCAGCATGGGTTAAAATTAAATCCCGCAAAATGCATTCTCGGAAAATCTTCTGTTTCTTTTTTTGGCTGCCTCATAACACCTTCTGGTGTGCAACCGCTTCCCGAAAAAACTCAGGCTATAGCCAATTTCCCAAAACCCCAAACAATTGTTGATTTGCGACGATTTCTGGCTATGGTAAATTTTTATCGACGTTTCATTCCTCATGCTGCCCATACTCAGGCCCCTTTACATGAATTACTCAAAGATTCAACAAGGAATGACAAACGTCCGGTACCGTGGAACAGTGTTTTGACACAGGCTTTTGAAGCTTGTAAACAAGATCTCATAAATTGTGCAACTCTTGCATACCATGCTCCCCATCAACAGCTAACCTTAAGTGCTGATGCTTCAGATTTAGCTATTGGGGCTGTATTAAACGTTGTGTATGATGACAAATTACAACCTCTTGCCTTTTTTTCACGTAAGCTCAGCCCAACTGAGCAAAATTACAGCACCTATGACAGAGAGCTCCTTGCAATTTATTCGTCTGTTAAACATTTTAAACATACATTGCAAGGAAGACATTTTATAATATATACCGACCATCGTCCATTAACTTATGCTTTTTCAAAAATATCAGAGTCCAGTTCCCCACGTCAGCTCAGACAACTTGATTTTATTTCGCAATTTACGACTGATATTCAGCATGTTTCCGGATCTAAAAGTATTGTGGCTGACACTTTGTCTCGCATAAATGAGATTGGCCTAACCAATGCTGATTTTTCCTCCATGGCTACAGAACAGGCCAATGATAGAGGATTGATGGAACTATTGTCAAATCCCGACACATCTCTCAGTTTCCAAAAATTGCATGTTGCCCCGGAAACAACGCTATATTGTGATGTCAGCAGTGGCAAAATTCGACCATATGTTCCAGAAAAGCACCGCCACATTGTGTTCCAAAGTTTACACAATTTGTCCCATCCTGGCATCAGAGCTTCCAAAAAACTGATCCAACAGAAATTTTTTGGCACGGAATGGCAAAGGACATTGCCAAGTGGGCACGTTCATGCATGAGTTGCCAGAAATCTAAAATCCAACGGCATACTCATAGTCCTCTACAAAAATTTCCTGTCTCATCAGAAAGGTTTGAGCATGTCCATGTTGACATCGTGGGACAGTTACCTCCTTCAGAAGGTTATACCTACCTGGTCACATTTATAGACCGTTTTTCCCGTTGGCCAGAAGCTATTCCTGTGCAGGACATTACTGCTGACACCATTGCCAAAACTTTTGTGAACCATTGGATTTCAAGGTTCGGTGTTCCAAAATTTGTCACCACAGACCAAGTGCGATAATTTGAGTCCCACCTGTTTTTGTCTTTAAGAAAGATTTTAGGCATCCATCGCATCAGGACATCCCCATATCATCCAGCCAGTAACGGCCTTGTGGAACGCTTCCACCATACGCTGAAGCAAGCCTTGAAGTGCCACAACCATGCACGATGGACTGAGTCTTTACCCATTGTTCTTCTGGGCATTCGCACCTCTTACAAAGAAGACTTCCAGGGTACGTGTGCTGAGATGCTGTATGGCACAACATTAACCTTACCTGCTGAATTTCTGCAGCCTTCTAACCCCTCAGAACTGTCTCGTGTTGATCCTGCAACTTTCCTCCAACATTTGTGTGACACCATGCACCAGTTAACTCCAGTGCCAATGTCAGCACATTCCAACAAAACACGTTTTGTGCATCCATCACTGGAGACGTGCACACATGTTTTGGTGCGCAATGACACCGTCAAAGCACCATTGACCCAGCCATACAATTTACCCTTCCGAGTAATTAAACGCACAGCTAAACACTTTACTGTGCTGATAAATGGAAAAGACGCAGTAATTAATATTGACCGCCTCAAACCGGCATTCCTCATAAGAGAGGATTTAACAGCTACATCTCCAGGCATAAATCCAAACAACCCGCCAGCTGAGACTGTCAGTCAAGATGAGCCTGTTACTGTCAGTCAAGATGAGCCAGTTGTGGTGACACCACCTCTGCCTTCCAAAACAACTACCCGTTCTGGCAGAACTGTCAGATTTAACCCTCGCTACTTGTGAAGTTGTCAGTATCTTGGGTACTTGGGGGGGAATACTATAGCGGGTTAAATACAACCTGAACTGTTTTAATACTACAACCTGAACTGTTTTAATTTTATACATTAACTTTTATTTTATTTCATTTGTTTTCTACAACTCAACTCAACATAAAAAGGAGTTGGCTCCTTACCTGTAACTGACGGCATTCTGTTGTTGCCGCTCACGCAGAGTTGTCTGACGTGCGTTCATGAAGTGCTGATCCTTAAACGTATTTTTCTGTTTTAATAATAATGTTTTTATTGTTTAAGTTTTAACTTGTCTGTGTTTATTTAAACACTTCAGCAACACACCATCACCTAGAGAAGACTTTTGAATCTTTTGAAAGGAAATGTGGATAGCTGAACAAGCGTACCCACAGACCTATATCTGCTGAGTTATTAAAAGGCGGCTTTTCGCGTTTTCTTTGATGTCGAGTTAGCTGTATATATGAGTTCCGCCATCTACGAATTCTACGATACGATACGATACAATACGATGCGATTTTAGGCTTAAGGCTGCGTCACTCTGAATACTACCATCTTCCATGATTAGAGTCCCAACTGGGGTGTAGAAATTGACAAAGTACCAAATAAGGAGAGATAAAGTTAGAGTCCACTCCGTGGTCAAAAATTTTCTGAGTCCAGCTTGCACATTAGAAAAAATGACAAAGTACAATATAGTTGAAAAATGTTTTAGAGAGATTTCTGTGCTGGAAACTTACTTCTTGTAAAGAAAAATCTCATATGCCAGCAACCCAACGTGCAACATGCTCCTTATATATACTGAAAGTATATTCTGACTGTCACCGAACCCTCGTGGAGAGCCCGGTAAGACAGGGACAAGTACCGGGAAAGCCGTCTAGATGCAAGTGTAGAGTGTACAACAGACGAGAAATGGTTGTTGTGTTTAACGTAAGCTCCTCCGTGACTGATGGGGAAAAGGGGAAAAAATGGAAAAGGTGAATATTTAAAAATAGTAGATGCTACAAATTAGCATAAATGGTAATGGCAACAGGTAATACTTAAGAATAATGATTTAACGAAAAATAATAAATATAATTTGGAGTAATTATAGGCAAATAATAATCAAGAAAACAAGTATTAGGGTAATAAAGTATAGAATATTAATTAAATCAAAATTAAAATTAGACAAATAAATTGTAATAAAAAATGATCTAATAAATTCCTAAATAAATTACTAATAGATCACAACGCGTAGACTCAGGAGAAAAAAGAACATTATAATTATCATCATAGATCACCAAAGACTACATGTAAAAAAAAATTTTGAAGAGCAGTGCGGAGAATAAATTATAATTATCACCTTACGAATTTTGGAATGTAACAGTAGATGAAAGTATTATAATTATCACATTGCGAATTTTGAAGTTTGACTGCCAATGAAAGTATTATGAGTATCACTTTTATGAGTTAACAAGAAGCTAAAAAATTTATTCGGAAGTATAACAAGAAGTAATTGGAATATTCCTGAAGCAACAAGAAGTAAAACGCCTAAATCTGAAGCAACAAGAAGTGAAGTGTGCATTTAAACCAAGATCATAAATTTTGAGCGGAATCCAAATTAAAAAAATTTGAAGATAAGTACAAAATCAAAATTAATGGAACTCCAAAATGAGAATTTAGAAACCGAGGCCAAAAATAAATTTTGAATTTTGAATAAAAGCGAGCTAACAAAAATAAAACCTCAAAAATATTTAAAGTTTAAAAATCCCAAAGATAAAAAAGAAGTTAAAGCGGAATTAATAAAATAAAAATAATTTTGAATTTGGAATAACAACCTAAACGTGAATAAATAAATTGCCAAATTAAAATTTTGAAAGAAAAACCCAAACTAAAATTTTGAATTTAGAAACAGTGAAGAATTATCTAAAGGGGGGGAGACCTCAACATTGCCCACAAGAAGGGGGGCGATACAGCGTACCAGCCTACTACGTGTGTGGGGTGCGTTGGATACGTAATATATTGTGCCGTCTTCCCAACTGGCCCCGGAAGCCGCCCACAGTAAAAGCAGGATAAGGCCACATTTAAGCAGCCATTCCTCCCCCCACTATGGGACGCCTGTACGCTTACAGAAAATAATGTGCCGCAAAAGAACCCATACCAACGTCGGAGCCCTAAGACCCCGAACTTGTAATTGAATTACATGATTTTTGGTATGTGTTCAAAATTTAGAATTGTAATGCGTAACTCCCTTACACTTTATGCCAGTACCAGCTAAGACCCCAGCTTTTACACTTTGATCTTAGCCAAAAGGCCGAGAAGCGAAGCGGTCTTGACCGGAGCGTGCGTGGGGTTCCGCTCTGTTGGGGCTTGTCTGGTGGCGACCTTTGGGACGCGCCGGGGGGCTTGTGCCGCGGGTGGTTACCTGCGTAGGCATATGGGTCCTTATGAGGGCCTGGGACCGCGAGATGGCAACCCCGTCTTACCCTACTGATGTCTGGTCGTTGCGATAGTAATCCTGCTCAGTACAAGAGGAACCGCAGGTCGGACACTTGGTACATGTCCTTGGCCGAGTGGCCTACACTTTGATCTTAGCCAAAAGGCCGAGAAGCGATCATTTATAGATAAGATTAGATACTACGACAAATACTAAACAAGTGGGCCGGTGGAAGTTAACAACGTAAAAAGAGAGAGTGTGTGTCCGTGTGGAAAAGTCCTAATGATACTTTATCTCAGTATCTTAAAGTCCTGTGATACTTTATTTCAGTATCTTTGTCAATTATATAAAAAGTTTTTTGTTTAAAACCATTACAACATAAAATAAACAAAAAGAGAAACATACAATAAAATGTAAATTTTCATAAGCAACAGTACATTGGAGGAGGACCCACAATCTTCATCTCCCCCAATGTTTTCATTCAAAGAAATAAAATCAGCATTCAGGGAACAAAATAACTTAAAGGCCCCGGGAACGATAACTTAGACGCATTTATCCTTAAAAACATAAATAAACACTTTAAACATCTTATTAGAGGCCTACTAAACAAATGTTTATCACTTAATTATTTCCCACGAAATTGGAGATAGCACGAGTAATATTTTTTTCCAAGCGTAATAAAGACTCAAATCTGCTTTCATCATAGAGGCCTATCTGTCTCCTTCCAATGCTGGGAAAGGTATACGAAAGATTATTAAAACAAAGACTAACTTACTACCTAGAAAATACTAAATACTTACATCAATTTCAATTTGGATTAAGGGAGGGGGAAAAACACAATTCAACTACTACAACTATGCGCCCCAACAGACAGAGGGTCCTGGGAATTGTTGGAATCAAGCTCAATTTCAAAATTAGGCAGTAGTAAATTATTTGCATCTTGATTGTTCAATTGAGCAGTGTTACACACCTCACTATTGACAGTGGAATAGGTTGTTGCTGCAGTGTTCAAAAGTGGGTGTGGGACCCCAGTAAAGTCCACGTTATGAATATTCGACACTGTCAAGGCTTCATGGGGGATCAAATTGGGACTTTAAGCACGAGAATTGCAAGTGTTAGAATTTTGAGATGCAAATTCTGGCTCAGGATCTTCAATGATTTCTTCACCCAGAGCACGTGTTGAATAGATTGCAGGAAGTGATACTGCAGTGCGAACCTCGATTGGGTTGTTATGTACAGTTGGCTCAGTGCGCCCAAAGTTAAGGTTGTCATCTGCTGAGTCATATTGACTGATTTCTAGGTCATCAATGCCCCCCAGGGGGATACCTTCTTTAGGTATTCACGGGCTTCGCAACCCCGGGTTCCTGAGCGATCTTTCTTTTTTCCTTTTCCTCTTATTTCTATTCTCCTTCTTTCCTCTATGTTTCACTCTCGTTGTGGTTTCCTCTTCGGAGGTGAGGGCAATTCTCTATGAGCCGATATCATCCTGTATGTCGACTCATGGAGAATTGTAAACCACCCACGTGTTTGCCGTACGTGGCGACCCGTGTCCCTGGAAAGGGGGATCCTGGCTGTTGAGGGAAACCAACACACTGCTTTGGCCTCTGCTTCAGGTAGACGGGAGGTGCATATTGGTCCCGTATGCATCAATCGGCTGGTCAGCTGACTTCTGTCACTGGCTGGGGATCAAGTGATCAGGCAATTACTAGTCATCTTAATAAGGCTGGAGACTGACATAGGATTGTCTTGTGACCGTATAGGCCCTGGTTAGCACTGGTGCACGAATGTGCATCCCCTTGTTGGGCTCGGTAGTGGGTGGTGCGGCCGGGGTCTGAATTGTATTTATTTTCTATTATGGATGGAAAATCTTCACTTCCTTCTATTTCTCTCACATGTGGAGAGCAACAAGTTGTACAAAACAATTCATTCACACGTTTTTTCATAATTAAACGTACTGACAGTATTTCAGATAGTTCATTTAAAAGAACTTCACCATTTCTCATTGGTAAAACCTTTCAGTCAGTTTTTGGAGATGGCTATTCGCTGAAAAAAATGCAGTCTGGAGATTTGTTGTTAGAGGTTTCTTCAGCCAAGCAATCTCAACTTCTCTTGAATTGTACAACAATAGGCTCTTTTTCTGTTCAAGCTCATCAAACTTTAAATACAACCCGTGGTGTCATATCTGAACCAGAACTTCTATTCTGTACAAAGGAAGAACTTCTAGATAACTTAAAAGATCAAAATATCATAGATGCACGTCGTATCACAATCCGTCGAAATGGGCAAGTACTTCCTACAAAGCACGTTATTCTCACTTTCAATAGCCCGAATTTACCGACTAGAATCAAAGCTGCCTACTTAAGTTGTCCTGTCCGCCCTTATATCCCTAACCCTCGCCGTTGCTTTAAAAGCCAGCGTTATGGCCATACAAACACTACCTGTCGTGGCTCTGTTACTTGTGCACGTTGTGCAGAAGTCGGCCACGACAGTAAATCTTGCAATAATTCTGAACGTTGTGTAAACTGTAAGGGTGACCATACAGCCTACTCTCGCTCTTGTTCAAATTGGATTCGTGAAAAAGAAATACTTGCTGTTAAAATTACCCAAAAATTTTCCTACCCAGAAGCTCGCAAACTTGTTGACTCCAGAACTCCATCCGTCGGAGTTTCCTACTCCAGTTTATTGAAGCAACAATCAAAATCTGTAAGACACATTTGCACCCAGACTGAAACCTCATTTCCCCCAAATAATTCACCTGTGACACCATCTTCCAGCACTTCAAAGAAAAAAACTCGTAATGTCTCCTCTGCTACTACTGGAAAACTTACACCAAAACTAGAACTTTGGTCGCCATCATCTGAACCTGTTAAAATAGAGTACCCAACTAGTCAGTCGCAGAAATCTGCAAGTAAAATAAAAAAGTCAACCCAGCATGAGACTGAAGAAATCCCGGTATCATCTGCATTTAATTCTCCGAACTCTGATACTAATCGAACTGCAAAACCGAGTGATAAAACTTGCATACAGAAAGGGAGAAAGACAATTCGGGGTTCTTCACAGTGGAAAACTGTGAAGGCAAAACAGAGGAAATCATGTCATAGCCCAACTTACACAAATTTCAAAGATCACAAGCAGCTGCAAAGTTATGTTGAAGAGGCTATGGAGTCTGACTCGAGCACAGATAACAATGATGCTGTTTTTGAAGAGCTTTTACCAAAATAATTTTACTTTGTTTTTAAATTCTTTGTGACTTCTTAAAACTTGTCTTTTACACGGCATGTTATACTTTGTCCATTTTTTTTTAAACATGTATTACTTCATAACTTTTAGAGATGATTTTAATTATAATAATTTTGTGTCTTTTAACTATTGTCTTTTGACCATTTATAAATGGTTTTAATTATATACACCATTGCTGTTTTTCTTTTAATCAATTTGTTTTTATGATCTTATTGTCAATTTTTTTCTTCCAAGTTTTGTTTAGTTCTTGACTCTGTCTTGGCGCAGCATGTCCCAAAGGGGACTTTGTGCCATTAAAATTTAATCAACCAACCAACCAACCAACTAGGTCATCAATGTCATCAGTTGAAGGTTGGGAGTATCCATGTGCAGGAATTTTTGTGCGAGAAGGCAATGCTTCTTCCCCCTCGTACCATTCATCTATGATTTGGCTGGGATACACCTCCCTCTTTTTGAAATTGAACCGTGACCTATTATCAGACTGTTCAATATCAGTAATATGCTCAATGTAAATGTGTCTGGAAGCTCTAATGCAGTCTGATACTATCAGCTTCCTCATCTGCGTTGCATATTTTTTGGAGCAGAGCTTGTTAACTAATTTATCATTCTGCTTATCCCAGGACCCAAGAGCACCTACTACTATTGCGTGTCATGTGACCTTCTTGTATTTTGTTTTAAGATCTCTTACTGCATCCTGGTACTTCTTGATTTTTTCAGCACGTGCATCATTGAAAGCATCAAGCCCGTATGATATGATATGATACGGGATGATAGAATATGATAATAAACTGCACCATGTTAAACCAAGAATCATGTCTTGGCCTCCGAATTATCCAAGGAAAACAGATGTCCTTCTGACTCGTCTGAGGGTGGGACATTCTAGGATCACTCATAAACATCTTTTACTTCGGGATGATGCACCCATGTGTCCACATTGTCATTTTGATTGCCTGACTATCCATCATGTTTTAACTGACTGTCCGGGGCTCCGGCACTTATACAGAATTTATTTTAACTCATCATCACCAATCTTGACAAACCTCATTGGGGATACACCTCATGGGGCCTTCTTCACTTTTTTAAAACATGCTGGATTTTATTTTGAAATATAATTTTTATTCTTTTGGATTAACAACAACTTGAAATGTTTTCCATACTCTTCTGACATCTGGATGGGAGCCCATCCAGACTGCACTTTGCATTTTTTTTTGAAATCTTTTATACTCTGATATTTCAGCTTTTAAATCTCCTTATTCATCTACACTTGTCTGACTGCATCTGGATGGAACCCCCCATCCAGATTGCTTTTCTCTTTGCCCTTCATGTTTTTTTTATGTGTTTAGTCTATTCTTTTTTGGCGCAGCATGTCCCATATGGGATTTTGTGCCATTAAACATCATTCAACCAACCAACCAACCAACCTAATTAATAAATCTATCCAAGGTTTGGTTGGTGAACCAAAAACAATAAAAAAACTCCGGACAGGTGAACTATTAATTGAAGTAAGCAATAGTCAACAAGCAGCCAACTTAAAAAAATGTACTCAGTTTGCAAACATTGCAGTCTCCATATCTAAACATAGAACTTTAAACACATCTCGCGGTGTGATCTCTGAATCTGACCTCTTGCATGTCACTGAAGATGAATTTGTAGAGAATTTAAAAGAACAAAATGTCATTGAAGCTAGAAGAATAAAAATCTACCGTCGAGACGAGCAAATACCAGCTAATCAAATACAAATTCCTACCAAGCACATTATTCTCACATTCAACTCACCGAACCTACCCAAATCAATAAAAGCCGGATATCTGTCATGTTCTGTAAGGCCTTACATCCCAAACCCACTGCGTTGTTTTAAATGTCAACGCTTTGGGCATTCAAAAACCTCATGCCGTGGTAAAATCACCTGTGGTCGGTGCAGTGCAGTGGTCCACGAAAGTGAACACCACAATGCCCAACCATGTTGTGTAAATTGTAAAAAAGACCACCCATCTTATGCTAAATCATGTGAACAATGGAAAATAGAAAAAGAAATACAAACAATACGCACTAAAGAAAATATATCATACCCTGAAGCCAGAAAAATAGTAGAATCCAGGACACCCAAAGTTGGTGTATCATATGCTGCAGCCCTATCAAAAACCGCCCAAAAAACTCATAAAACTTCTGCAACACAAACCGAATTCCCCACTGAAACTAATTGCCAACCTAATCAAAAACAAAACAATCTGTCTAATAATTCTGATAAGACAAGCAGATCAACGCAGTCTGCTGATCCTAAGTCACCTAAATCTGTTCCTCCTAACATGCCTAGATCTGTTCCTCCTAAATCATCAACAAATCCTACTTTAAAATCATCACAGTCTCTTATTTCTAAACTTCCACTCCATAAAAGAGGTTCTCAAAATACAACTAAAACACCATCCGTGAAACCAAACCGTAAATCTGATGCAGAAAAATTTAACCTACCAATAATTAAAGCCACATTCTCATCTGAAAATACACCCAAGAAGAAAAAGAGTAAAAGACCTAAAAATGAAACACAATCAAAACAGAACGATAAAATGGAAGAGGATGATGCCCTTGTTCTTCACCCAGAACTGGATGAACAATTTAACGATGGAGATAGTATGTCTACTATCTCTGATTAATATAACGCAGATAATTTTCATCTAGGAAAAAATAGTAAAATCGATCATGACTAATATTATTTCATGGAACTGTCGAGGCTTTCATAATAAATATGACGAAATTCGAAGTATTCTTCATGACCATCAACCACTATGTTTAGCTTTACAAGAAACCAATCTTAAAATTAATGACAAAGCTAAATTGCGCACCTTCGCCACATACAGAAAAGATTTTACAGGTAGTGATAGGGCCACTGGTGGAGTGGCTCTTTTTATCTCTCGCAATTTACCCCATACTCATATTAACCTAAACCCAAACTTACAATTGTTGCAGTCCGTGTACATATAAAACGTCTTATTACAGTCTGTACCATTTATTTACCACCCCACCAAATTATTCAGTCAGCACTACTTGATGATCTCCTTCTTCAACTCCCAACTCCTTTCATCATCGTTGGGGATTTTAATGCTCATAGCCAACTGTGGGGGAATTCTGACACTAATCAACGTGGTGATATCATTGAAAAATTAATTTCTGACAATGGCTTATGCCTACTCAATAATGGTGATCATACATATTTTCATGAACCGACACGCACCTTTCATGCCATAGATCTCACTATCTGCTCTCTATCAATCTATCCGTATTGGAATTTCTGGATTTCAAGTGACCTGCACGGCAGTGACCATTTTCCCACTTTCATTTCACAGACCACTCCTGACAGGGATTCTAATCATTATTTTAAACGCTATAACTATGACAGAGCCAATTGGCCAACATTCACAAATCATGCTAAAATCACAAATCATATGGTAGAAGGTGACATAGACGATGCAGTTGATAATATCACCCAGTGTATTATCAATGCTGCAGATATTAGCATACCTAACTCATCATCTACAATGAGACACCGGAAGCCATGGTGGAACAGTGACTGTCAAGCTGCAAAAAAAAAAAAAATCAACAGAAAGCCTGGGGCATCTTTCGGCGTTATCCCAATAACACTAACTATCTTGCCTACAAAAAAGCAAAGGCTGAAGGTAGAAGAGTTCGCCGTAAAAGCCAACTTGAATCCTGGATTCAATATGTATCTAATATTAACCCAAATACTTCTAGTAAAGTCCTCTGGAAAAAAGTAAAAAATTGTATGGGTCTTTATTCTGAAAACCACATCACTATCTTAAATCATAACGGACACACAATAGCTTCTCCTAAGAATATTGCTGAAACCATAGCAAATACATTTGCATCTAACTCTGCCTCTGACTCATACCCGGAACCTTTTTTATCATACAAAAGACAAACAGAAACTACCCATCTCAATTTTAATTCCCGTACCTTTTATGATTACAATCTCCCTTTTACTCTCTCAGAGCTCATAAAATGTTTGCAAAATAGCCATCTATCAGCTCCAGGTCACGATGGCATCACCTATACCATGCTTAAACATCTCTGCACAACCTCTCTCAATAATTTACTTGCATTTTATAACAGAATTTGGATAGAACAGGTCTTTCCTCAAGCCTGGTGTAACTCTATTATCATTCCTTTTCCTAAACCAGGGAAAGATGCTAGCAATCCCAATAATTACAGGCCAATCGCACTCTCTAGCAGTCTTTGCAAATTACTTGAAAAAATGATCAATTGTCGTCTTGTACATATTTTAGAAAATAACAATTGCCTTGCTGCGTTTCAAAGTGGGTTTCGACGAGGTAGGTCAACTATCGATAACCTGATCAATCTTGAAAATCACATACGGACAGCCTTTCTAAAACGCAACCATTTGGTGTCAGTATTTTTTGACATGGCAAAAGCCTACGACAGAACATGGCGATACGGGATCCTTCGTGATCTTTTTAACCTAGGCTTTCGCGGGAATCTCCCTATTTTTATTAAGAACTTCCTCGCCATTCGACTTCTTCAAGTCCGAATCGGTGGGGTACTCTCTAGTTTTTATGTACAAGAAGAGGTTGTACCCCAGTGCAGTGTCCTGAGTGTCACCCTCTTTGCTATAAAAATAAATGACATTCTTAATCAACTGCCCCCTTCTGTGAAAGGTGATTTATATGTTGACGACTTCCGAATTATGTGTATGGGACAGGATATTCGTTTTATTGAAAGACAGTTGCAAATTGCAATCACCCATATTCTTAATTGGACTAATAAGAATGGATTTATAATTTCTCATGACAAACTTCTTGTGTTCACTTCTGTAGATGTAGGGATCTGCATCCAGATCCTGAAATTTTTATTGGCCAACTCAAATTCCTGTTGTGGACAGTGTTCGTTTTCTCGGCCTCCAATTTGATAGTAAGCTAACCTTTTTACCACATATTTTACAATTACGGACAAAATGTGAAAAATCGCTTAACCTACTAAAGGTGCTTTCAAATACTTCCTGGGGAGCAGACCGTACTTCTCTCCTTAAAATCTATCGAGCCGTCATCCGTTCCAAAATTGCCCAATCGCGCCCGTCGGCCTAACCATTTCGGAGTTTTCGTGGTTTTCTTCAAAACCGTGGATTCCCATGCGTAAATACGGGTTAGGTTCCCTTAGAAAGACCCCCACGAAGGGCACTCCCCCCGGGCCTATATCCCACGTGTAGATAATCGGCCGTCATAAACACAAACCAAACAAACCAAACCAAACCGTTCCAAAATTGACTATGCCTGCCAGGTCTATGGTTCCGCACGTAATTCTGTTCTTAAAAAACTTGACACTGTGCACCATAGCGCACTCCGTGTTTGCTCTGGTGCATTTCGTACCTCTCCTGTTTTAAGCCTTTATGTTGACTGCAATGAACCAGCATTACACCACATTCGTGAAAAACTTTCTTTAGAACTTTATTACCGTATCCTTTCACATCCAGGCCATCCTCTTCATTCATACATTCTAAATACAGACAACGATATGCTTTATCAGCATCGGCCATCTTGCATCTCACCTTTTGGTGTCAGAATTAGGAACATTACTGATAATAGCCCACTGAGTAGTATCGAGGTGAGTCCATGTCCATTGCATGTACTCCCTCCTCGGAAACCTCCTAGTATTACATCGCTCCATCCTTTTAAAGGATACGTCCCCCAGGGGAATACCTTCTTTAGGTATTTACGGGTTTCGCGACCCCGGATTCCTGAGCGATCTTTCTCCTTTCCTGTCTTCTTCTCTTTTTGGTTGTCTATCCTTTTTCTTTGTTTCACACTTTTTAATCTTCTCTTTTTAGTTTGTTATCCCTCTTTGTTCCAGTTCATGTTCTAGTTTTTTTACTAACTTATTTGTTCAAATTGTTCTTTGTTTTACTAACATTGTTCTCGTTCTGTTAAAAAAAAAAAAAAAAGAAAAAAAAAAGTTTAAAAAGTTTTAAAAAAGACAAAAATACACCTTTTTTTCTAAGTTCTCTCTCACATTACTTTTTTCTTTTTTTCAATAGTGGATTTTTTTTATTTTCACGTGAGACACTCTGGGTGTTGAGGTTTTTTAATCTCATCGCCTCGTTTCTACCTTTTTAGGCTGATCTCGAGTCCCAGAGTGCAGGGCATCTCCGAATTCCGGTTCCGTGATCGGTGGGCGCCATACTTGTATGGCGGTGGTTAGGAATCCACTGGGCGACTGGTGTCCTTTCGACGTAAGGGCGATGTAGGTTGGACAGAGCTGTAAAGGCTTACCTACGACAACCGAGTTCCACTGTGAAAGAACTAGAGTTTGGAGATGCTATCGAGTTTAATCCAACGTTCGAAAAACGTGGAAGTTTGTTGATAGTTTTCACCCTTTTGAGACCTGCCTCTAAAGTAACGGTAAGAAGAAGGGTCGGTGACCAGGCCCGATGCCTGGCGTTTTTTCAATCCTTTCTAAATATGGCTACAATCTTAGGAAATCAAATATGCGATGTGGAAGCCCCACAAGCTAATAAAGAGAAAAATAACACATTGAGCTCTGGGTCAGGAGCTACTGTTAATCAGATCAAAAAAGATTCATGGGGTGAGAGAGTTGAAGAGTCTGTTTCCAGTACGGAATCTAAAGATCCCGACTCTCACAAAAGTAAAACTGAAGAAAGATTCTTCATCGTCAAACGCCAAGATGGGAGTTTTGATAGAACATCACCCTTTTTGATTAATAAATCTATTCAAGGACTGGTTGGCGAACCCAAAACAATAAAAAAACTCCGTACAGGTGAACTGCTAATTGAAGTTAACAATAGTCAAGAGGCAGCTAACTTAAAAAAATGTACACACTTTGCTAACATTGCTGTCACAATATCGCCACATCGTACTTTAAACTCATCTCGCGGGGTGATCTCCGAGCCTGACCTCTTGTATGTTAGTGAAGATGAATTACTGGAAAACTTAAAAGAACAGAATGTCACAGAAGCTAGAAGAATCAAAATCTACCGTCGGGATGAACAGATACCCTCTAACCAAATTCAAATACCTACAAAGCACATTATACTTACTTTTAACACACCCAAGCTACCAAAATATATAAAAGCTGGTTATTTATCATGTTCTGTCAGACCATACATACCAAACCCACTGCGTTGCTTTAATTGTCAACGCTTTGGGCATTCAAAAACAAATTGCCGAGGTAAGGAAACCTGTGGTCGGTGCAGTGCAGTTGGCCACGAAAGTGCGCAATGCAATGCTCCACCTTGTTGTGTCAACTGCAAAAAAGACCATCCATCTTACGCTAAATCATGTGAACAGTGGAAAAAAGAAAAAGAGATACAGACCATACGCACAAAAGATAACATACCGTACCCAGAAGCCAGAAAAATTGTTGAATCCAGAACACCCAAAGTTGGTGTGTCATATGCTGCTGCCTTAGCTAAAACCGTTCATAAAACATATCAAAGTATTGCAACACAAACCGAATTCCCAATTGAAAATAATTGCCAAGCAAGTCAAAAAGAAATCAACCTGTCTACTAATTCTGGTAAAACAAATAGTTCAACGCAATCTAAACTTCCTAAGCCGCCGAAATCTATTCCTTCTAACTCTCCGAACTCTCTTCCTCCTAAGTCACCAAAATCTGTACCTCCTACACCATCACAAAATGCCTCTTCAAAATCATCACACTCTCATATTCCTAAAAGAGGCTCTCAAAATACCACAAAAGAGGACATCTAAAAACCAACCATAGATCTGATGCAGATAATTTCAATCTACCAATAATTAAAGCCACTGTTTCATCTGAAAATCCAGCCAAAAGGATAAAGAATAAAACATCCAAAAATGAAATCCATCCAAATATGAAAGAAAAAATGGAGGAGGACGATGCTGTTGCTCTTCACCCAGAACCGGATGAAGAATTTAATGATGGAGATAGTATGTCTACTATCTCCGGATAAAAGGACGCAGATAAACTTATCAAAAAAAAAAAACTCATTCATGACTAATATTATTTCGTGGAACTGCCGTGGGTATCACAATAAACATGACGAAATCCGTAATCTTCTCTCTGACCATCAACCATTATGTTTAGCTCTACAGGAAACTCATTTAAAACCCAATGACAAAGCAAAATTACGACAGTATGCTAGCTACCGAAAAGATTTCACTGGTAATGAAAGGGCCACTGGTGGAGTAGCTCTTTTCATCTCTCTCAATTTACCTCATACTCACATTAATTTAAACTCAAATTTACAAGCTGTTGCAGTCCGTGTACATATAAAACAACTCGTAACAATATGTACCATTTATTTACCTCCGAACCATAAAACTCAATCAGCAGATCTGGATAATCTCCTTCTCCAACTCCCCACTCCATATATCATTGTTGGAGATTTAAATGCACACAGCCCACTCTGGGGAAACAGTGATTCTAATCACCGTGGCAATATTTTAGAGAAAATGATTTCTGACAACGGCTTATGCCTGCTCAATAACGGTGATCATACCTATTTTCACGAGCCAACACGTACATTCCATGCAATAGATCTTATAATCTGCACCCCATCACTCTATCCCTTTTGGAACTTCTGGGTTTCAAATGACTTACACGGCAGTGACCACTTTCCAACTTTTATTTCTATGAATTCTCCTGATAGAGATTGTAATAACTCTCCCAAAAGATATATATATGACAGAGCCAATTGGCCAACTTTTACTGCACTTGCAAACATTACAGTTAGCATGATTGAGGGAAATATTGACAAAGCAGTTGACAACGTAACTCACTGTATTATCACTGCTGCTGACACTAACATTCCCAAAACTTCATCTGCTCATAAACACAGAAAACCATGGTGGAATAGTGATTGCCAAGTAGCAAAAAAACAACAACAGAAGGCTTGGGGTCTATTTCGCAGGTACCCTAATAATATTAACTATATAGCATATAAAAAGGCAAAGGCAGAAGCTAGAAGAGTGCGACGTAAAAGCCAACGTGAATCCTGGGTTAAATACGTCTCAAGCATAAATTCTAACACATCAAGTAAAGAGCTGTGGCAAAAAGTAAAAAAATGCATGGGCCTGTACTCTGAAAGTCATATTTCCATTTTAAAACATAACGGTCATACCATTACTTCTCCTAAAAACATAGCTGAGACAATAGGGAATACCCTAGCATCTATTTCAAACTCAGACTCATATCCAGAACCGTTTTTAACGTACAAAAGACAAACTGAATTGACCAGGATTAATTTTAATACTCATAATTCATTTTCATATAATCAACCTTTCACTATATCAGAGCTGATAGATTGTTTGCGAGACAGTAACTTATCTGCCCCAGGTCATGATGGCATCACATACATCATGCTCAAGCACCTCTCTCCACTCTCTCTTAACAATCTCCTTTCCCTTTTCAACAGGATTTGGGTGGAACATACTTTCCCCCGATCTTGGAGCAGAGCGGTTGTTATTCCCTTTCCTAAACCAGGTAAAGATGCTAGCAATCCGAATAATTACAGGCCGATCGCACTTTCTAGCTGCCTTTGCAAACTATTAGAAAAAATGGTCAATCGCCGCCTTGTTTATATTTTGGAGACTAACAATTGCCTTGCCGCATTTCAAAGTGGGTTTCGACGTGGTAGGTCAACTATCGATAACCTGATACACCTTGAACATTACATTCGGACAGCTTTTCTTAAACGCAACCATTTGGTGTCAGTATTTTTTGACATGGCAAAAGCCTATGACAGAACATGGCGTTATGGGATTCTTCGTGATCTTTTTAACCTGGACTTTCGTGGGAACCTCCCAATTTTTATTAAAAACTTCCTTGCCATTCGAACATTTCAAGTTCGAATTGGGAGGATTTTATCCAGTTTCTATGTACAAGAAGAGGGTGTACCTCAGGGTAGTGTCCTGAGTGTCACCCTCTTTGCTATTAAAATAAATGACATTCTTAATCAATTACCCCCTTCTGTCAAGGGAGATTTATATGTTGATGACTTCCGCATTATGTGTATGGGACAAGACATTCTTTTTATTGAGAGACAACTGCAAAGTGCAATAAAAAGTATTCTTAGTTGGACCAACAAAAATGGTTTTTTAATTTCTATTGACAAAACTTCTTGTGTGCATTTCTGTAGAAGGAGGGATCTTCATCCAGATCCTGAAATTTTTATCGGTTCATCTCAAATTCCTGTTGTGGAGAACGTTCGTTATCTCGGCCTATATTTCGACAAAAAACTTACTTTTTTACCACATGTTTTACAATTACGGACAAAATGTGAAAAATCGCTTAATTTACTTAAAGTACTTTCAAATACATCTTGGGGAGCAGACCGCACTTCTCTCCTTAAAATCTATAGAGCTGTAATTCGTACTAAAATCGACTATGCCTGCCAGGTCTATGGTTCTGCCCGTAATTCTGTTCTTAAAAAACTTGACACTGTGCACCATAGCGCACTCCGTGTTTGCTCTGGTGCATTTCGTACATCTCCAATTTTAAGTCTTTATGTTGACTGTAATGAACCAGCATTATACCGTACACGTGAAAAACTATCATTAGATTTGTATTACCGTGTCCTTTCTCATCCTGGCCATCCTCTTCACACCTATATTTTAAATACCAACAATGATATTCTTTATCAGCATCGACCCTCTTGCATCCCATCTTTCGGAGTCCGAATTAGGAATATTATTGACAATGGCGCTCTGAGTAATATTGAGGTGAGTCCATGTCCATTGCATGCAATCCCTCCTTGGAAACCTCCGAATATTACTTCGCTTCATCCTTTTAAAGGATACGACAAAAACAATTTGGCTCCAGCAGTTTTTCAACAATTATTTGCTGCACATCGTGCAAATTTTAATACCTACACTGATATTTATGCAGATGGTTCTAAGAGTGGGAATATCGTTGGCTGCGGTGTTTTTATCGACAATACTAGTTTTAGTTATCGGCTTCACGCATCAATGTCTGTCTTTACAGCTGAGTTGATTGCGATAGAGAGAGCGATGTTGCACATTTCTCATCACCATAACACATCCTTCATCATATATACTGAATCAAATAGTTCTATTGACGCAATTAGATCTTTTAAAAAGCATCCTTATGTTTCAGCTATCCTGGATTTTTACAATAAATTGACAAGACGTGGTTATCGAATTTTATTTTGTTGGGTACCTGGACACATGGGTATTCCTGGAAATGAAAAGGCAGATGAGGCGGCAAAACTGGCTCTTAATCCTTTTTACCATAGAATTCCATTCTCAGATGTTAAACTACTTATAAAACACTTTATTCATAATAAATGGCAAGAAAATTGGGATTTAGAATATGATAATAAACTGCACCATGTTAAACCAACAATAATGACCTGGTTTCCGATTTATCCAAGAAAAACTGATGTTATTCTGACTCGTCTGAGAATTCTGACTCGTCTGACATTCAAGAATCACTCATAAACATCTTTTACTTCGTGAGGATGCACCCATGTGTCCACATTGTCATTTTGATTACCTGACCATTCATCATGTATTAACTGATTGTCCGAGCCTCCGGCATTTATATAGAATGTATTTTAACACATCATCACCAATCTTGACAAACCTCATTGGGGAAACACCTCATGGGGCACTCTTTACCTTTTTAAAACACGCTGGTTTTTATTTTGAGATTTAGTTTTTATAAGCTTCATAAGTTTGACTTTATTGACATCTGGATGGAAACCCCATCCAGATAGCTTTGCTTTACTTTTACTTAACTTCCATTCACTTTGCTTTACTGGGTTTCTATTTTTACTTTGTTTTTTTACCCTTGTTTGACGACTACATCTGGATGGGTACCCCATCCAGATGGCCTTTCAGTTTACATATTTTATCTCATTTCATCATTTTTTCTTGACTCACTTTTTGTTTGGCGCAGCATGTTCCTACAGGGATTTTGCGCCATAAAACCCAATACAACCAACCAACCAACCTTTTAAAGGATACGATAGAAACACCTTAGCTCCTGTTGTTTTTCAACAGATATTTGCTGCACACAGATCAAACTTTAATGATTACACTGACATTTACACAGATGGCTCTAAGAGTGGAGATACTGTTGGGTGTGGGATATTTTGTGAAAACAACTCTTTAAGCTATCGCCTTCATTCATCTACTTCTGTCTTTACAGCCGAACTGATTGCAATAGAGAGAGCCATGTTCTACATCTCTCATCATCATAGCTCATCCTTCATCATTTATACCGATTCAAATAGCTCTATTGGCGCAATTAAATCATTTAAAAAGCATCCTTATGTTTCATTGATCCTTGATTTTTATAATAAATTGAAAAGACGTGGCTATAATATTTTATGTTGCTGGGTACCTGGACACATGGGTATTCCTGGTAATGAGAAAGTGGATGAGGCGGCGAAACGTGCCCTTAATCCGTTGTGCCATAAAGTTCCATTCTCAGACGTAAAACTACTTATCAAACGCTTTATTCATTGTAAATGGCAAGAAAGTTGGAATCTAGAATGCAATAATAAACTGCACCACATCAAACCTACCATCATGACCTGGCCTCCGTGTTATCCAAGGAAAACCGATGTTCTTCTGACCCGTCTGAGAATTGGACATTCTAGAATCACTCATAAACATCTTTTACTTCGGGACGATGCTCCCATGTGTCCACATTGCCATTTTGATTACCTGACCATTCATCATGTTTTAACTGACTGTCCGGGACTCCGGCACTTACACAGAATCTATTTTAACTCATCATGCCCAATCTTGACAAACCTCATTGGGGAAACACCTCATGGGGCACTCTTCACTTTTTTAAAACAGGCTGGATTTTACTTTGAAATATGATTTTTGCATCTTTGTTTGGTTTAAAAACAACTTGAATTGTTCTTTTAATTCACTGGATGGGGACATCTGGATGGGAGCCCCATCCAGATTGCACTTCTGCACTTTTTACCTAAAATCTTTTATAGTGCGTTTGTTTAGTTTTTAATTTTCTTCCCTATCTACACTTTCTGACCTCATTGGATGGGACCCCTATCCAGATTGCTTTTCTGATGGTCTTTATTTTTATGTTTTTAGTCTATTCTTGTTTGGCGCAGCATGTCCCTTATGGTATTTTGTGCCATTAAACAATATACAACCAACCAACCAACTTTTTGTCCCAGAACCCCAGTGCACCGACAACAATCGCATCACAGCTGACTTTCTTATATTTTGCTTTGAGGTCGTCAACTACGATTTTGTACTTGTTGATTTTGCCGTGTCGGGCTTCGGCGAAACTGTTGAGTCCGTTATCGAACGGGATTGTCACGTCAATGACCATCGCTTCATCATTGTTTTTGACTAATATTATATCGGGGCGGAGCTTGCGGTTTTTTCCATAAGGCTTGTTTTCCTTTAGGACTTTCTATTTGCCACTGGCAGCTTTTATGATCCTTTAACGACCCTGTCATGCCTGTCAGTAATGGTTTTGCTTAGCGCATGAGGGCAGTGGTCGATCACGTGGGGAAGTGTTTCATTGGGCCAAGGGCACCACCTACACATTTTTTCTGCTTTGTCTTTTCCAGGTATTGTGCCGTTAAGGTCAACGACCCCCAGTCTAGCCGCGTGGATAAATTTTCAGTCAGTGAACCGGAGGAAGTCCCCGGTCTGCAGGAAGTGAGACGATGCCTTTGACTGTGCATAGCATTCAAGGGTCTTTCCTTGCGACTTAAATGATTTGAGGTGATGGGAGTGCCACTTTCGATAGCTTTCACGTTGAGTGCTGAATACTTTTTGCCTGTCTGTAATAGCTGTGTCCCCCTTTAAGAGTGTTGCTTTGCCATCATCAGATAGGTGCCAGACGACCCCCAGCCTTCTAGATGCTGCACGAGCTTTAGCCCAAATGGAGGTGTATCTGTTCGATGTTTCTTCAAGTGGCCCACTAGATATGTACTCCTGAATCTCTTCAGTTGAGGGTTTATGCTTGACTCTGTCTCTCGTGGCCGTGGCAAGGGCATTCCAGGCTAACATTCTCACTTCTTCGTCATCAGACATAATGAGCTTGAACGCAGTGTCGATCTTTGCAACATCTGAGTCAAAGCCTGCGAGAGGAATTCCCAGTAGCCCGTCTTCTGTGCTCCCGTATAAGTAGGAGTTGCTGGCTCAGATTGGCAGGCCTAGAATTTCTTTGATTTTGGGTCTAAGGGCAGTATCAACTCTTCGCCAGGCATCTTTCCCGAACTGGGAGGTGCGCATTGCATAACTGAGCGACGGGAAAAAGAAGCACTTGAGCGCATCAATTTTCTGCCACGGGGCCAGAGTCGAGTCCAGGATTTTCATACCCTCGGCAATGTATTCGTCAATTTTCAAGTTGTTGTCAAATAACCTGTATCCTACAGGCTTGCCTAAGTACTTGACTTCTTCTAGTGAATCAAGGGCTGGGACTTCATCATCACCGATCTTGAACTTAGCATCTCCACAAGATGCTTTCCCAGGGTCAATATGGATTGTCTTACATTTGCTGGGATTTAATTGTAGGCCCAAGCGATCAAGAAATGCTTTGACTCTATCAATTGTACCTTGAAGCTCTTGAGCAGATTTTCCAAGGACAGCAGTGTCATCTGCGTATCCCAACGCAAATAAAACTTTTCTAGCTAGCTGTATGACTTCATAGATTGGGTCAATTGTTATGTTAAATACCAGCCCGCTTAATGGGCACCCTTGTTTCACCCCCTTCAGGACCGGAATTTCTTTCGAAAGACCCTCTTCCGTCATCAGTCTTGTGATCATCCCAGTGTACATGTCTTGTATTAGGGGAAGGTATATTTCACCAAGGTCTGCGGCTTCTAGCGCAGCAAAGATGGCGGGGTGGGTGATGCTACCAAAGGCGTCTTTCAGATCTAGCAGTATGATGAATAGCTCCCTTTTTAGCCATTTTGCTTCTTGAATGCGGGTAATCAGAACGAAGTTGTTTTCGACAGCCCCGTCGAAAGGCCGAAATCCTTTTTGGTTTTTCGAAAGCAACTTGTTCTTTTCAATCCAGTTTGAAATGCGTTTGGATATTAGGCAGGCGAAGAGCTTGTAGATGGTTGATGATAAGGAGATTGGTCTCCAATTTTCAGGCTTTAGTGGATCTCCGCTCTTAGGAATGAAAATAGTGGTACTTTGCTTCCAGGTGCTTGGGATTCGCTTCGCCTTCAGACAAATATTGTATATTATCGCTAACGCTTTGGCGTGAGGGTCGAAGCTCTTCCAATGATTGTAAGTAAGGCGATCAGGACCTGGGGCAGAGTTCTCGCTGGCTTTAAGTTTGCGTTTTACTTCAAAGGTGGAGAACATTGCAGCACTTGGTGGGCGTTCCGCCTTCTTGCAATTGTCGTATATCGACAAGTCTGGTTCAGGAAATACACTGTTGAAAAACTTTTTCATTAAGTCATCAATCTGAACTTTGCAGTAGGAGTTTTGTTCGCCCTTGACTAAGCGCATTGCCCTGCGGCGGTTGCGTCTGTAGGTCCTTTGGGTACTTGTTGGGTCCCTAGCGTCACAATTCCGAATCTTGAAGGTGGTTTCGACATTCTTAATTTTTACATGAACTTGCGCAGCATTGGTAACATCTTCAACAAGTCTCTCAAATTCTTCCCATTTGTCATCGCTGTAGGATGACAACATATTTTTTAGTTTGTCGACGAATTCTTCTGATGCAGGGCTGTCATCGATATTTGGGGAAGTGTTATTGAGTGCAATACCTTGCATCTCGTCATCCGACATATCTGCCATATCTTCCTGGCCCTGTTCTGCGTCGAAGTACTCATCGCCTTCTGCTGGTTCTTGGGAGTCAGAGGGAACTTGAGTGGCTTCCATGTTATCATCTGTTATGTCATTAGGGTTATTTTCGGCGTTGAAATCCTGACTAGTGAGTGCTTCATCTGGGTCAGTCTGTATTTGGTTGTTAATGCTGCTTGGGCTTGATGGGGAGGCAACCGTGGGAGCGCTTGGATTTTGATTCTGAGATCTTGGGGCTGACGAACGGACTTGTGCTTTTTGTTTGTTTGCACTTGCTGCACGTCTTGCGTTCCTCTCATGAATCTTGGTGTGGCTGCGTAAGGCCGAGGGGTTGTCGGCAGCAAATGTGCTGCAATATACACATTTGTATGGGAGTTTGTCATACGTCTCATGGTCAAGCATCATATTGCTTATGTTTGGATTGTCACTCCAGCATATGTGCCTAGCCAGCTTACGTGTGTTCCTTAGTGGATCTTGGCATATCGAGCACCATCTCTCAATGAAGTTGATTGGGATGTGGTGCTTTTGTACTAGATGTCTCCTCAGGTTCCAATTTTCCTAGGCCATTCTTTCTGGAACGTGCGGAAGATGCAACCTGAGTCGCGTTCTGTACAGGCCAGGGGGCCAATGATTGGAAAGATTATCATAAGGGTGTCATTGACTCGCATGTCATGAGTTGGACAGACTATGTAATCTCCGTCATCGCCAATATTCTCTGACGTATTTCCAGAGGGGGTTGTTAGCTGTGGTATGTTGGCCGGGCTAATGCTTGTAGTCTTCTTGGACTTCTTTCTTTTGGGCAACTCATCTACAATCTCGTAATCACTGTCTGAGCTATATCCGCAATGACCCTCGTTCCTAGGGTTCTGGCCTGAAATCTGGGTCTTCGTCTGTGTCGTCTACTTCTGAGAAAACTTCTTCCTCAGGAATATCATGTACAGGTGCGGTTCCAGGAGTATTAACAAGTATTGGATTGTCTTCATTGGGATAAATTGCTTCTTCTACTACAACAAGATCATCGGTTATTTGGCTAGGAATTATGGTTCTTGAGCTTGGGTTGTGATTCGTAAACGAATCATGGAACTCCTCCAGATCCGTGTCGCTGTCAGAGCTGGGGCATTGATGGTGTTGGATAATGACCTCAGGTTCTAATGCTCGAGCTGGCTGCTGAATTTTTTGCCCAGGCTGAATAATTTGGCTATCTTGCCCAGGACGGGTACTTTCCACTTCGCAGCTTTCATTGAGAGGCAAGGGCGTTCTTGGAATTAGTACAACGGGCGTGGCCTGCAGCTTTTGGTCTGTTAGTATTTCCATTTGTGTGGGGCTGTCATTTGTAGTTTCTGCTCTTGTATCTTGGGTCATCACCACCGGTGAGTAGGCAATTTCTTCTACTTCCGGATTGAAAGATACAGATTTTCTGTTGTGGGCGGAGCTAGTGCTTTGACTTGGGTGAACCGTGGCACTGTTATTGCTGAATGCCGCTTTCTCTAGACGAGTTTTGCTGTTGTTAGCTGCGGGCCCATGAGTTTGGCTATTGTTGTTAGTGACTTCTTTTTTGGTTAGTTTCTTCTTTTGGGAGTGGGTGGAGCTACAGATTTCTGATTTATCTTTCGGGTTTGTGTTAGTATTGGCTTTATAGTGGGGGATTTCATTAATTTTGAACCGGGAGAGATCAACTTTCCGCCTTGTTTTCAACCCAAGTGGGGATTCTTCAGGGGGAGGAGCTTGTGAGTTGTGCAGGTCGTCACCCTCGAAACGAGTATCTTTGGGGTTTGCTAGATCCTTTGCAATTTCGGGAAAGACCAATAAGAATTGGCTATCGCTTGCTTTCTCTGACACGGGAGGGGTCTTTTGGCTTTTTCTTCCGTCACAAATATTCTTCTCAGTTTTAATTTTTATTGAATTTTGTTTATGGGATTTGTTATTTTTCTGCAAGTTTTTGCTGAAGTTGTTCCCAAGGTTAACCAAGGGGACGTAATTACCGTCTTCAAGCTGGGGTTGGAAGGAGTTGCTATCACTTTTTTCCAACTTGATAAATTTCGGTCTGTGTATGCGAGGTGGCTTAGATAAGTGGGCGTCTGCTGTCGGCATCAGCTCTTTAACTATTTGTAACTCTTCCGATGGCTTTGTTGGCAATTGTTGTTTCCAGCCACCCTTTCCATTCAATGGTTTCTTTTGAATTGAGTTTTTCTCTCTTGGGGGGCGGAGCTAGCGGACTTTGAACTAATTGGGTTTTTGCCGAAGCTTGGTCTACACGAACATGCGTGAGCTCTCTTAATAAACGCGCTACTTCATTATGTACATCTTCATCAGCAATAACCACTGGGAGGAGCTTGAATTTAACAAATTTGTCAGTTTTTGTTCGGCTTAGTATGGTTGCCTCATATTTTGCTTGATCAAGGGAGCTGACCATTTTTTGCAACACCTGACCACTTTGTGAGGTGACCTCTAGTAGATATTGCTGGAAATTGAATGCTTGAGAATCTGGTCACACGAATGTTTGAGATGAAGTGATTTCATCTTTGTCAGTTGAGGAATTCTTCTTATTCGCCATTATTGGTCAAAGCAATTGTCTAGCGGAGGAATTTATATATGCACTACTGATGGTAAAGTCTTGATAAAGTTAACTTGACAACAAAAATTGACTGGTGGCATATATTTCTGCCTATAGGCACTTATAAGAATAAATACTAATTTTTGGATGCACAATAATTAATTTAATACTAGTAAAACAGGTTTTTCATAACGTGACTAGTGAATAATGTAAGATATAAGTATAAATGCTAATTGAATGCTTGCAAGAATTTTTAAGTGATTTTCTCTGATTGAATAATATATAAATTGTCTCCAGACAAATTCACAGTTCTGAATTTACCCTTTTGTTATTCAAATTAAAGTGCTGAGAACTCTTCTAAACTAGCTAGAATAATTTTTTACTGATCTTCTTGTTTAATCAAATAGTATTTTCTTATTATTTTCACAATCTGCCTTTTTTGGACACTAATAAATGTGTAGATATTAATCTCCTAATAATCCAAGCACAGGTGACACACTCGATGCAGCAGAGATAATAAAAAGTCGCACAAAGTAAAGAAGGGCGGAACAGAGGGCGGGCTTAACTGATACCCAAAGACCCTCTACCGAAGTGGGCAAAGTGCGACAAGGCGACGGAGACCGGAGGCAGAAAAATTTTCTAAGTGCTAACGTGTTGTAAGTCGGCCACATGTTGTTCTGACGTACACTAGCCAGCTGTGTATCGACGGTAACTTGTCGCATTTGAGTTGAAAAAAAGATTTTAAGGCCTTGAACTCGAATAAGTACGACAGATATCGCTGATTCCTTCCATAAGATGACCAGGGTTGATGGAAAAATATATTTTTAAGACTTAATAATTTGCAGATATTTAAAAATAGCCTCATCAAACCTAACCAAGGGGCCTAACAAAATTTTTGCACTGGGGATTTCCGAAAAAAGGAGAAATTGCAAAGATAAAATGTATAAAAAATAAAGATAGAAAAAATAGATGTGCCAAAGAAAATAGTTTTGAGCCCACAATCGAAAAAATAAATTTAGAATTTTGAGGACAAAAAATAGAAAAAGGAAGGTGGCAGGTAGGGCCTACAACGCGAAAGGAGGCTACAGGCCCTGTCACGGGATCCCATGCCATTACTGGACATGAGACGCTAATAAGATCTTTCGAAATTATTAGCGCCACCCTGGACCTGTAGCGCCCGCCACCGGGGGAAGGGACCAACTCACCAACACGTGCTCCAGCTGCCAGGATCACATACTTACATCATTAGTGTACCTGTGCATCTTCAGGATCCTCTACTCCATGTGCTGCAAGAATAAAAACTTTGAGAAATTATTATTACACGCTTCATGTGCCATTTTTAACTTTAAGATGATTTTCCTGAATTTTAATAAAGTTTTATTTAGATATTATTCACGAAAAGTTCCGCCCCTTGTAGAGCTGATTTTTTGAAGTGATATTCAGCCGAAAAAAACTTGAGTTGATTGCTAAAAGTTCTCTGTAGTTGCAAATAAAGTATTGGATTTCGCAACAAAATCCATTTGCATCTGCGTTAAATAAAGTCAATCCTCGGATAACAATAGCCTATTCCGGTAGAAAATGTCCTGGCGAATCCAAATATGTGCTTATTTTTAAAATTGGACCATAATTAAAGAAATTAGCAACCACGTGCTAAGTGATTGACTGATGAGTCACTGGGTCACGTACAAGGTGACACTAGAAGGTCACCGAAGCTTCTCGAGGAACTTTAACTTTTCGATAGATGGTCATTGAAAAAATCGTCGACGTAACTTCTCGAAACAGCTGCGGCAAAAAGTCGATGACGGGGCGGCATAGAAAAACCGAAGTCCCCGGTAGAGATGAGTTTGAAAAATAAATACCTCTAATTTTAATTAAAAACACTCATCTAACGAGCGCGAGACTGCCTTTCAGCCAAGATCGCAGCTAAGTGACATAGTCTACACTTTGATCTTAGCCAAAAGGCCGAGAAGCGATCAAAGTGGAGATGTGTGAGAAGCGTGGTGATGTGTGATCGAGTCATGGTAATTTCCAATATCTGAGTCAGAAGATATCTGAGTCAAAGATAAAAACAGATATTATTTGGGGGGGAGAGAATGCTTATTGTAGCGGAGAGCAATTATCACCGGAAACCATCCATGGAGTCGTTGCGCACAGAGCAGCCTAACCTCAGGAATTTATTTAGTAACAATAGTTGAAATTTTTACAGGCATTTGCCATTAAACAGGGCAAGTGGAAGTCTTGGTATAAAGGTATTATTGTGTACAATGAGATGCATTATTTATATTACAGTCTTCTTTCACAGATACAGTTTCTGCAGTTTTTACATTTTTATTTAACAGTTCATAATTTTTGAGTCTTTTTGATTTCTTTTTGTCAAGCGCAAAATGCACTTTCTTCTTTGCGGTGGCACCAGTTTTTTCCGTCTTATACGGTGTTAGGCGTAGTTTTGGCGCGGGGCCATTGATCTTGAACATCTGCGTCTCTGGCTTCAAGGCTGGAGGCGGAGCTTGGAATAGAGGACTGGAATCATCAGCGGCTGGTGACGTGGGCGTGGAGTTGATACTGGAGTTGCGTCGCGGGATCTTGGATGTTTGAGCACTCATCAGCTGCTTGGATCCAGTAGTGGGTGTGGCTGTACTGGGTTCGGCAGGATCAAAAGCATGCGTGTCAGCAGGCATGGATACAGTCATGGGAGGAGCAGCAGCAACAGAGGGTGGAGCAGCAGGCGGCAGGCTGGCGTCACTGGGCTGGCAGGCAAGAGGCGGCGCTACAGTAGCCGAGAAGGAAGGCGGAGTCAGAACCGGGATAACCTTGACAACAGCAGAGCGTAGTGGAGCGGGCGGCTGGGCAGGATCGGGCAGCCTGGGAGGCGGAGTCACAGCAGCAGGAGAGGGGTGAACATCAGATACAGCAGGCTGGGCAAGAGAGCGGGAGCCAGAAGGCGTGGCAAAGAGGACAGCAGGCAAGACTGGTTTCTGTGAGGCACGGGCAGCAGAGGGCTGTGGCTCCCAGAGCCACAGGATGAAATTCACTGGCGCAAGGCATGATGTGGAAAGCAGGACTCTCATCATGCGGCGGCGAGGCAGGAACAGAAGTAAGGTTAACTTAATGTGCTTTAATCATAACACTTTAAAATATATGATGATTATGCACGTTAAAATGTAATTAAATGAAGCAGATAACGCATATGGAAACTTTTGGCTGGGAAAAGGATTATCCTGGAAGTGAATATGTAGAAATGGTATTATGATCTTTATGAAGGCAAAGTAAAAACGTATGCAGATTAAACAAAATAAAGACAGTTGATTTTTGATTCCAAACACAGACTTGACATTAGTAGTAAATAGCAGCATTCATTTTAAACAGACATTTTGTAGACCTTGATAACGATGTTTCACATATCAGAACAGACATTGTTGTTTGAAAATATCACAGAATTAAACTTTACGATAAAACATAATTATACAGATAAAACTAACATACAACATCCAGAACGTGGTCCAGCCACGTTCAGTAACTTGAAATATTTCTTCCATTAAAGGAAGATAAAAGTGCATCCTATTAAGATTCGAATCGTATATTTATATAAAAATGGTCGGATTGAAAACGTCGTTTCAGATGAACGAACCAATCAGAGAACGGCATCGAATCGATGCAAAGCAAGATTTGATGAAAAGATTCGATTTGAAAACTATATTCTAAGTCGCCATCTGGCGGGAGAAATATCGTCACGGAAGTTGAAACGTAGTCGAAAGAAAGTTTTTGCCGGTGAAGTACGGTAATGAAATGAAATTAAAAACGGCAAAATGGTATGAATTACTATGGATGTTAAAAGGGTCAGGAAACTTTTATTACAGCTGGATATTGTCTAGAATCAATAGAGAGGGTAAGTAAAAGTTTAAGAAATATTTATTACTGTCATTATTTAAGAAATAAATAAATGTAAATAAAGTAAATGAATGACAATGAACTTAGAAATAAAATGAAGTTTGTGAAATGAGGTTTTATGACAGGAGATGATAAGAGGCAATGAGAAATACAGTGTTTGTATCTCTATCAAATGCCCCCCCCCCCCCTCTCATTGTCTCTTAAAAAGAGATAACTTGTAAAAACAAGTAAACTCAAAGACGAAGGATTTTAAAAAAAACCCAAAGACTATCACCAAACAGCATCTTCACAAAATTTTAAGTTTAACAACAATAAACTATAAAAAAAAACTGGATAATAATAAAGGACAATAAACTGGAAGGGCCTTTAAACTTGAAAATTTATAACTTTAAAGTGCAAACCTGAAACGTTACACCCCCCAAAAAAATTTAAATGCCCCCCCAATATAAGGACTTGAAAAATGGTTCAATTTTGAACCTCAAAAATTGAAACAACCTAAATGGTTGAAAAAGTGAAGTTTGAACTTCATTAACAAGTTTAAAGAGAAGTTTTAAATACTTCAAAAAGATTAACTAGGAAAAATTTAACAAATTTTAACAATTTAACTAGAAATGTTTAACAATTGATGATCTCAACAATTTAAATTGAAAAAGGAAGTAGTAATGCATGGAGAACTTGCTGGATAAAAGAAAATGATCCAATTTAATGAAAGCTTGTTGGCTATAAGGTACACCTTCTAAGTCCAAGACCAGAGGTCGACGTAATCCAGACAGAAGGTTTAAAAAGGTCCAACAATGTTAAATGCAAAATTCTCACACAGTTACTTAAAGAAAAAGATGAATACGTACCAATTCAAAAATCTAACAATTTCCAATTTGGGAATGTCAGCATCAGCTCAATATGACAACTTGATCACTATATTACATTAAATACAATTCTTTATTACAATTATATAAAAAAGTTATGTAGATAATTAAACAGTTAATGATGATTCATATTCCAGACATCTAGGCTCGAAAGACAGGAACTAACGACTCTTACAAACTAACTAGCTTACGTATTCATAAATGAATAAAGGGCTCATTCATACAACTCGCAGTCTTCTGGTGCACCAGAATCAATTAAACCACATAAAAAGGATGGCGCTCTAGATGCCTAAGATGAACAAAACAAGAATTAATGATATGCATAAAATAAATTTCAATGTATAAGCACAGTTAATCACAATAATGGAGGTCTTTCAAATATTAAAAACTGTTATGTAAAATAAACCTCTTTAAAAAGAATTCTTTAAAACTTATGGCATGATCAAGTGACGCTGATGATATAAAAAATGCATATAGGCAAATTAACAAAGTTAAGTAGCAAGCGTCTACACTAATCCCTTAACACTTGTGAATAACAATTTCAGAAGGTACAGTGTAGCGACAGAAAGCTTGAAAAAAAACAATTTTTACAATTCAATTCACCATAATAGCATTTAATGAGGTACGATTTATATGAAAAATTTATATATGAGTGAGATACTTTAAACTTAAAACATATTTAGCTTAAAATTAATATTACATCAGAAAAATTAACTTTAAGAAGCTCATGATCTCACTCTTAGATAGAGATTTGGTAAAGGTATCCACCAGGTTAGACTTGCTCCGCACGTGAGAAAGCAGAAATTCCCCCCTGTTGAAAAGATCCCTTATAAAAAATAACTTAATATCAATATGCTTGAACTTATAATTCTCAACAGGAGATTTAACGAAGTCGATTGCAGCCTGATTATCCGCTTTCATTTCGGCTTTCCTCCCAAGTACATGAATGATCCCTTCCTGCGCACACTCGCGACGTATCCGGTCAAACCAGACCAGGTTCTTGACGGCCTCAGTCATTGCCACGAATTCAGACTCCATAGTCGATAACGAGACGCACTTCTCCTTGAAAGTGCGCCAATCGACAGGAGCTTCGTCAATCATGACTATTTGGCCGCCGATCGAGGTTCGGTCATCGCGGTTAGCCGCAAAGTCGGCGTCAGTGAAGATCCTTAGATCATTAGATTTGCACGAGAGTTTAAGCCGGAAATGTTCAGTGGATCTCAGGTACCCTAGCAACCTCAATAATCCGTCCCAGTGCGCAATCCCTGGGTTTGACTGGAATTGACTTAAAACATTCACGGCGTAAGACAAGTCAGGGCGAGTGCGATTAGCAATAAAAGAGAGACAACCTAAAAGGCTGCGATAAGGAATATGTGACATTTCATCTATATCTTGATCAGAAACAGGGCACTGCGACCTCGAGAAGACTACACCTTTACTAATTGGTAAAGATGAAAAAGGTATCTTGAATTTTTGAAAACGATCACATACATCTTCGATGTAGTTCTTTTGGTGAATTATAACTCCGGTTGGACTATCTTCAAATTGTACACCCAAAAGCTTTCTTGTCTTCCCAAGTACCTTAATGTCAAATTTAGACCTCAGTTTACTTAAAGTCTTGTCGATTAGCTTCTGAGTCTTCTCGAAAATCACGATATCATCGACATAGAGTAAAAGTAAAATATCAGAGTTAAAAATATAAACATAGTTGCAACTTGTAAACTTTTTAAAACCAAGTTCTAGTAGGACTTTGTGTATTTCTTAAAACCATTCTCTCCCGCTTTGATGCAAACCGTACAGGGCGCGATCCAATTTGCAATACAGATGCTCTTTGCCTGGCTCTACAACACCGGGAGGTTGACGCATGTACACGTCTTCACTCAGTGGTGCATATAAGTAGGCGCAGGTTACGTCACACTGAGTGTGTGACCACCCGCTGTACGACACAAGAAGAGAGAAGAAGAACCGGATGACGCCAAAATTAACAACGGGGCTAAAAGTCTCTTCGTAGGACTGGCCCTTAATTTGTTTAAAACCTTGGGCAACAAGGCGAGTCTTGTGCCTGGCGATCCGTCCATTTTCATCTCTTTTTGTCGTATACACCCACCTGCAACCGACTGGAGAGACATGCACTGGCAATTCCGCCAAGTGCCAAACCCCACGGTCATGCATGACCTGCATCTCAAGCTTCATCGCTTCCCACCAGATCGCACTCTGTTCGGATTTGCATGCTTGTTTAAAAGTGCGGGGTGTATAATTTTCACCAACTAGTCATGCTGTAGGATTTACATAACTGGATTCACTGGAACAGGATTCATCTTCAGTATTTGAATCACTATCTGAATTTGAATTATTTGGTTTTGGGATTTGACCTGAATAGTGACTTGAACCCTGAAAATCGAAAATCTCTGGTTTAAACAATATCTTGTTTTCCTTACAGTATTTCTGTACATCATTCAATGAACGTAATCTGTTGGTTTTTCCTGTTTCATAAAAATATATATCGTAACGGTTCTCATTTCTGCGCTTGACTGCTTTCCTCAACCAACTAACTTCTCTAAGTGAGGGAATAACTGGTTGATCGATTTGATGGGCCCTGAATCCATGTCCTCCTCCCTCCCAATCGGGGAATCTTGAGAAGTGTTGGAAGGACCTGGGATGTCCTCAGGTTCATCTTCGACAACATTATCTCGATTCCTCTCCGTTTTGGGAGAGAAGAGGGCATATTCATCAGAGCCCAGCCTTGCTCCATTGCGCTTCAAACCGTCAGAGTTCTCATTGAAAGAGACATTCGAGGATTCTACTATTTCGTCAGTATCTGGCAACCATATACGGTATCCTTTTGTACGGAAAGCGTACCCGACCAGGAATCCCTTCTTGGCTCTGGCATCCAATTTCCCACTTCTCTGTTTGGGAATTTTCACATAGGCTGTTGTGCCAAATGGTTTTAAGTGCCTAACAGAGGGCTTCTTGCCACCGTATAATTCAAATGGTGTCCTTCCTAAAAGTTTAGGACATACTCTGTTCCATGAGTAAACAAAGAAGGCCAAAAGGTCAAATCCAAATTGCTGTCAATCAATAACGTCCGCACCCCATCGGCTGCTGTGGACATAAAACGCTCAGCAACGCCGTTTTGTTGCGGTGTGTAGCAGTTGGTAAATTCGTGGCGGATCCCCTTCTCCTCAAAAAAATTTTTAAAAGAAGCATTGTCGAATTCCCCACCGTTGTCAGTTCTAAAGCTCTTAACTTTACGATTCAGGTAAGTTTCAGCTCTAGTAATGTGCCTTTTTACCACGTCAAAAGTATCTGACTTTAATCGCAAAGGGTAAACTGACACAGGGCGAGAAAAATCATCAATGATAGAAAGAAAATATCTTTCACCATTTCTGCCTTCAACTCTACAGGGTCCCCACAAATCAGCATACAGCAATTCCAAGGGATGATTGGAACGAATATTTTTATTATATTTATGGGAGATATTTCTTAATTTCCCCAATTTACATGATTCACAGAAAAAGTTTGATTCCTTCAGACCTGGTAAACCCCGAACACCATTTTTACGACTAGTATGAGCAATTAATGAAGGACTAATATGTCCATACTTCCGGTGCCAATTAAGCATTTTTTCATTATTTACTGAGGAAGTCTCAAATTTAACAGATCTAGACTTGGAAACTGGAATTTTAGGGTAAAGACGATAGATGCGGTCTTTCAGATAGGCACTAAATAAATACTCGCCCCCCCGACGGAACCTTACCTCACCATTAAAACCATGAAAGGTTAGACCATTTAGGTCGAGTTGTGGGCCAGAGATCAAATTTCTACGAAGTTGGTCACTATACATTACATTACATAGAATGAAAACTCTTTGACCAAATCGTAGTTTTACTTCCCCCTTCCCCTTTATAGGAAATAAGACATTTTTCACCGCTACAGACATTTCATCGTTAAGCTCTTCAAATTTAGAAAATAAAGCTTTATTAGAACAAAAATGATGGCTAGCGCCACTATCGAAAATCCAGTCACAGTCACTATTAACTTTACTCAAACTTGAGTGAGAGATAAAGAAAACTGACTTACGTGAGGAATCTGATAGTTTTGCACGAGAGCCACCATTCCTGCCTTGACAAAAAGTAGGAGAGCGGAAACGTCTGCAGGACTTGATCTGGTCTCTGGAGCCTCTGGATCGTCTAGGAGCAACAGGTGATATGTCAGGAGAGTCATCACAGGAATCAGCATAGGGGTCGGTGAAGGAATCAGCAGATGGGTCAGATGAATCGGTGCAGCGTCTTTCTGAAGAGCAATACCAGTGACGATGGTGAGAACCCGATCTTTCTCTAGAACTGCGACGTCTATAAGGCACAGGAGAAACATTTCTTGAACGCTGAGGGCTACCTGGGACTCTGGCATAGCAATTTATTTGTAGATGCCCTGGTTTGCCGCACCTCCAGCATCTTCTACGTTGAATCTTACGAAAAGTAGATTTTGTTTCACGGAAGATTGCTTTTCAGCCGTTTTATAAGTATTGGAAATGTTGACATATGTTGCACCATCTTTGTCACGTAATTTTTGACGGGTCTCTTCAGCTACTAATTCGTCGACAATGAGGTCAAATTTAAAACTATCATCTGGCCTGGCCAAAACTTGCTGTACTAATGTGTCATATTTTGACTGAAGAAAACGTAGAAACTGATAGCTGAGGTAAT
This sequence comes from Maratus speciosus, assembly GCA_963932465.1. NCBI lineage: Eukaryota > Metazoa > Arthropoda > Arachnida > Araneae > Salticidae > Maratus > Maratus speciosus. Next base: position 267,618 of record CAWVRF010001449.1, on the reverse strand, counting down.
TCTCGGAAAAATTTTTATCAATTTGTTTAATTTCCATGAATATTTTCTTCAGCCTTGTTGCAAATAAATTCATTGTTTCCCCATGTCGTATCCTTTCCTCCATCAAACTATTGAAGACTGTCATATGGTGGGTGCGGGAGTCTGGATGAAAGTTTTTATGAAGGCATTCCCATGCATCTACTGGTTCAGAACAATCTGCTATTAACCGTTTGAACTCAGGTTCAATGTTAAGGTAAATCAGCGATAGAACCTTATTTGCACGGGTTTTAAATTTTTCGACGTCTTCAGCAGTGACTGTGGTACTTACTTCAGGGACACTCTGTTTTTTTTCAACAATTTCCCATAGGCCCTTTTCAAGTAGTAGATATTTCATATCACAGCTCCATGTGGAGTAATTTCTGGAGCTCAGCTTATCAATTATGTTAGTGGCCATTTTTGGGAAAAGAGAAAAAAATTTCAAAATTTAATAAGAAAAAAACTTTTAGTAACCACAGTATGACTGCCCCCCCCCCCCACTTAATGATCAGCTCTTCTTCCTCTGTCAAGCTCTTGTTTTTGGAAAAAAAAAAAAAATTACTAATTCTAACATAAAAGTTTTATAATGTTAAATCATAAAAATAATAGTCTATTGTCATAATAAATTGTAATGAAAAACGAAAAAAAAAAGTTCGGAAATCGGCAAAACTATTCGTTAAATAATACAGAGTTCAGCAATCAAAAATTAAAGTTCAGCTTTAACAGGTGAAAGGCCAGCAAAATTAACTCAAAATTTCAGTAAACTAAAATAAATCTTCTTGGTATCTTCTATAAAAACTGCAAAAATTATTTCAAAACAAACTGAATCACAAGTCGGCAAAATCAAAAAGGCAAAGTTCGTAAATCAGGAAAGTAAAAGTTCGTGAAAATAAACCAATTATTTATCAAACTAAATTAAATCTTCATAAAACTGCATAATTATTCTTGATTATTGCAAATAATAACTGAAAACCAACATATTTCGAAATTAAACTGTAACTTAAAAAAATGTAAACAAAAACGTAAAGATCGCTCACTTAACTGAAAACTTCCACTTTTTCAAACTTCTTCAGGCTTTCCCTTTCTTTCCACCATAACCCTTTAATGTGCTTTAATCATAACACTTTAAAATATATGATGATTATGCACGTTAAAATGTAATTAAATGAAGCAGATAACGCATATGGAAACTTTTGGCTGGGAAAAGGATTATCCTGGAAGTGAATATGTAGAAATGGTATTATGATCTTTATGAAGGCAAAGTAAAAACGTATGCAGATTAAACAAAATAAAGACAGTTTATTTTTGATTCCAAACACAGACTTGACATTAGTAGTAAATAGCAGCATTCATTTTAAACAGACATTTTGTAGACCTTGATGACGATGTTTCACATATCAGAACAGACATTGTTGTTTGAAAATATCACAGAATTAAACTTTACGATAAAACATAATTATACAGATAAAACTAACATACAACATCCAGAACGTGGTCCAGCCACGTTCAGTAACTTGAAATATTTCTTCCATTAAAGGAAGATAAAAGTGCATCCTATTAAGATTCGAATCGTATATTTATATAAAAATGGTCGGATTGAAAACGTCGTCAATCAGAGAACGGCATCGAATCGATGCAAAGCAAGATTCGATGAAAAGATTCGATTTGAAAACGATATTCTAAGTCGCCATCTGGCGGGAGAAATATCGCCACGGAAGTTGAAACGTAGTCGAAAGAAAGTTTTTGCCGGTGAAATACGGTAATGAAATGAAATTAAAAACGGCAAAATGGTATGAATTACTATGGATGTTAAAAGGGTCAGGAAACTTTTATTACAGCTGGATATTGTCTAGAATCAATAGAGAGGGTAAGTAAAAGTTTAAGAAATATTTATTACTGCCATTATTTAAGAAATAAATAAATGTAAATAAAGTAAATGAATGACAATAAACTTAGAAATAAAATGAAGTTTGTGAAATGAGGTTTTATGACAGGAGATGATAAGAGGCAATGAGAAATACAGTGTTTGTATCTCTATCATAACTGAGCTGGGATCAGGCTGGTTGACAATAGGACTAGACGTGGAAGGCCATCCAGGGTGCGCAGCGATTGGAGTAGGAGCAGAGCAGGGCGTGGCCAGGGTAGCAGGCATGGAACCGGGAGCAGCAGGCAGGCAAGGGAGCAAAGTCACACAGGGCGGAGCAATGCAGGAGGTGACACACAGAGTAGTGGGTGTGGTCACAGAGTTGGAAGCCGGAACAACGTCAGGAGCGGAGCAGGAGGCGTGGCAACAGGAACCGCCGGACAGGATGCAGAAGGCACAGCGACTGGGGCAGCAGCAAGAGCAGGAGCCGAGGACAGAACAGCAGCAGGGCAGCAGGCAGAGCAGGGCCAGAGGGGCCATGGTCGCTGGAGGAAGGCACTGGATCCGGAACAGCAGGCAGATGGGTGGAGCCAGCAGCGTCACGAGTAGAGGCAGCATGCACTGTGTTCGGTGAAAGGCGTTTGATGAGAACAACAGGTAGGAGGGGCGTGGTTGAGAGGTTCTCAAGCAGGGCACTCCTATGCTTAGGTTGTGTTGGAGGAATGGGTGCGTCCACATTGACTTCAACTATTTCCTCAGTGTGTACAATGAGCTCTGCTTCAGCTGAGCGTTCAACACGCCTGATGATTTTATTATTTTGCAGGATGGGGGTGGAGTCAGAGACAGGAACAGCAATAGTGAGTGATTTATGTGGCTGGGAGGATTCAAAATGAATAGCTCACCCATTTTTTCTAACTGCTTTTCTGTTGGGAAAAATTGGTCTTGATTCACGAGTAGTATCTTTGAGAGCTTTTCTATCCGCAGCAAGGTTAAAAACTGGGATGTAAGAGCTAGGAATATCACTGTAGTCGCTCAGTGTTTCATCAATGGGAGTGTCTTGAGTGGGTTGGGTTTCAGGTACATTATTTTCCTCAGTACATATGCGGGCAGCGTTGCTCTGTTGAGTGTCTGGAACAAGTATTTCTCTAGCATTGAGGTCAGAATTAATTTGATCAAGATTATTTAATAATACCTCATCTGCTTCCGAGACATCTGCATCAGTGTCTTCAGTAGTTATATTCTGGTTACGCGGGACAAAGGCAATACGCCTTGCACCAAAGTGGCCGCGTGTGTCATGTTGTGGGAATCTTGAGACATGTGAAAAGAAGATATTTCTAGAGGCTCTCACAGTGTCAGACACAATTAGCCTTTTCATTAGTGCTGCATATTTCTTCGAGCAAATTCTACTAACGATTTTATTATTTGTTCCCTATTGGTCCCAGGATCCAAGTGACCCAACCACGATGGGCTCGATTGTTACTTTGTCAAAGCGGCTCCATCCCGCCATTTCTTCCACTAGTTCGTGGTATTTCTCAAGTTTCGTTTTTCTCGCCTCAGCAAGGGCATTACTTCCGCCCTCGAATGGGCATGTAACATCTATTATTATTGCTTCTTTGTCTCTAGTTATAATGATGTCCGGTCGTAATCTTTCTCTTCCAATTGGTTGGTTTTGTTTCCAAATGGTCCACCGACCAGAAGCAGCATCCGTAATCCGATCTACAATCCTGTTATGTCTATCAGTGATTTTGGGCATGTGTTCTTTGCAATGATTTATCACATGGGCTAATGTTTCTTTGTGATTACATTTTCTGCATTTCGTGGGATTAAGATTCCTCGGATCAGGATTGGAATTGGCATATGGCGTCCCATTTAATTTAAGAAGGTTAAGCCGTGCTGGATGAATGAATCTCCAGTCAGTGAACCATAGGTAATCGCCAGTTCTATTGAAATGAGATGATACCTTAGCCTTGCTGAAAGAGTGCGATGTTTTTCCCTGGTTCTTCAGGTTTTTGAGTGCTTTGGTTCTTTCATTCTTCCGACAATTTCTAATCGTTTTGAAGATTTTTGCTCTATTCGTGATAACAGTGTCTTTATATTTTATTGATATTGTGAGGTCATCATAAATAGACCATTTTATCCCAAGTCTGTTAGAAGCTGCACGGGCACGAGACCACTCAGAGGAGATTTTACTTTTAGTGGGGCATTCCGCAGATAGATATTTTCCAATACTTTCCATGGTTGGTGGGTTTGGGCTGCTTCCCATAACACAGAATCGTAGCTCAGTCCATGCTATGTTACGGACTACTTCATCTGGGGAGGTGAGTAGTTTGAATGCGTTATCTACATGTGCAATATCTGAGGATTCGCCTGCTAGTGGAATCCCAAACAGGCCATCATTTTGGTGTCCATATAGATAAGCTGTACAAGCATTTTCAGGTAGGTGTAGAATTTTCTTGTATTCTTTGCATAATTCTTTATCGAATTCAGTCCATTCTGTTTTGAGGATCTGGCCTGTTCTCATTTTATAATTCATCGCAGGGTACATAAAGGTTTTGAGGGCATCAATCTTTTGCCATGGAGTTAACAGTGATTGTGTGATCGAATTGGCTGTTTCCCTCAATTCTTCAATGTTTCTTTTATCAGTGAATAATCCAACTGGTTTGCCGAGGAAGGGGGCAGAGTCATCCGATGTGAGCGCACGGACTTGTGTGCTACAAACATATACAGGTGTAGTCTCTACTCTGATTTTTCCCCCCGGTAGGTGAAGGGAAAAGCACTTTTGCGGGTTGATGCGTAAGCCAATTGCAGTGCAAACATCAGCAAATTTGTTGGCAATTCCTTGTAGTGTTTGTATGGATTTATGCAGGATAAAAACATCATCCGCAAGAGCAAGAGTGCTGTATTCTAACTCTTCCGCTAAGTGCTCAGTTGCAGTAGTGAGGGCTGGATCAATAATTAGATCGAAGATTACACTGCTCGCAGGTTCCCCTTGTTTAACCCCGAGCTTTATCGCAATGAGGTCTGAGAGCCCTTCATCCGTAAGGAGTCTCGTGCAGGCATCTGTGTACATGTCTTCGATCACATCAGTGATCCATTCCCCAGCGCCAGCCCCAAGTAAAGCAGCACGGATTGCTTTGTGATTAACGGAGCCAAAGGCGTCAGCAAGATCAAGTGATAGTAAGCTGAGCGAGGAACGTAGGAGCCTGGATCTTCTTAATCTTTCTTCGACAGTGAATGTGTGCTCAAAGCAGCCATCTGCAGGTCTAAAGCCTTTTTGTGCAGGACTTAATATTTGATTATCTTCTATCCATCTGCTTAGCCTTTTTGTAATTAGTGCTGAATAGAGCTTCGAGATTGTCGGGCATAGTGCAATCGGCCTCCAGTTGGCAGCATCATTTGGGTCTCCATCTTTCGGGATGAATATTGTGCATGATTGCTTCCAATCTCTAGGTATTTTTCTGGCTTTAAGGCAAATATTGAAGATTGCAGCAAGAGCTTTTGCATCCGGGTCGAACAGCCTCCAGTGTTGGTAAGTTAATCTGTCCGGCCCCGGGGCAGTGTTGTCACACGCCTTCAGTTTGTAGTAAACTTCAGCTGGGTAAAGGGCATCATGTTGGGTTTATGCTGGCACGGGTTTCTTCTTTTATAAATATTCAAGTCAACATTCGGGATTTCTTTGTCAAAGAACTTTTTAATTAATTCATCTTGTGGTACAGCGCAGGATGAAGAGATGTCATTTGTTATAATGCGCAGTGCACGCTTTCTATTTCTTCTATACGATTTTTGAATGAAGCTCGGATCACTGGGATTAAGATTTGTATTGGTTTTTGGTTTATCACTAGTAATTTTTAAGTGCGCATGTTCTTGAGCATCTGCAATGAACTCACTAATTAATGTTTCAAAATCATCCCATTGAGCTATATCAAAATTTTCAATGAGGTCCCTAAGTTGCGGCAGGTATTTATCCGATGGAGCTTCTGCATCAGGGTTTGGGATAAGATTTTCCCCAGCTTGGGACCACCCATTTGTGTCCGCATCCTCCTGATCATTAAAATCAACTCCTGGGATGAAATCTTCCTGCTCCTGGGCGGGGCTATGGTTTTCTACCGTATCATTCGTGTTGGGTATTTGCTGTGTGTTTTCATCCTTCTAATGCGTTACCTGTGTTCGTGGGGAATAGGTCTCTTGAATCACTATTATTGGAGTTAACCGACCGTACACTTTCGTTTGAGGGGGAGCGTCTTTGTCCTCTCGGGGCAATGTTGGGCGGGTCCCTCCCATTACCGTCTGATTGGCGCTTCTTAAAACAGACGTCCCTCTCATGATTTCTTCTTCCAATGGCATTAGGGAACGATCTGTGGCATTTTCTGCAAGCAAATGGGAATTGATTTAGGTAGGGAGCTGGGCACATCGGCGTTGTTTTGAAACATGGGTGGTTTGGCATTTGGCCTAAAATAATTGACTTGCATTTCGTGCACCATTTTACCACTGTAAGCTTCTTTTCTTCTAGACCGTGGTAATCGTTGAGATGTCTAGTGAGCGTTTTCTTTGTTGATTACCAGTTCTTTTGTATTGTAAAGTCCCCGAAACATGGCTGCTCTGTACATTTTAAAGAGCTCCCAGTTGGAAACACCATGTGTATTGTCATTCCCGTACGACATGTTGTTGTTGGGCATTGCATAGTATCCAGAGTTCCAGTATTACTGGTTTCGGTTTCTATCACCTGATTTGTTACTTCTCTGGTTTGTTGATTCTGTTGGGGCGTGACTGAAGTGATCTGGTCACATTCATCTTCCATGCATACAGCTGGATTGTGAGCAGAGGTTGAGGGAATTTGATAAATGGAACGCACTTTCTTTCTATTCAATCCCTGATTGGCTTGTGGGAGTGGCTTAGCTGGTTTTCCATTTTGCATGATTTGATCTTCATTATATTGTTTTGTTTTGGCTACATGGGGTGCCATATCTTCTTGAGTGAGTGGGATATTTCTCGGTCTTGCATGTATCTCAGCATCAATTTGTATTACTTCACGGGCTGCTTGTGGGCTATCATTAAGAGAGGAGTCAGGTGACTGGCTTATAACTAAGGCCGAATCATTAGATCCTATGCTGATGCGTGTACCGTTTCCCTTTGCAAGGTTATTTTCTTCATTGATTTTGTCTAAGTTTTCAGCTAGATGTATAAGAGCTGCTCTTGGGGAACGTTCCAGGCTGTCCTTATCTTGCTTATTGCAGGAGGGCGCTACTAATTGCACTTCTACGTTTGACGGGTTTGATATCTCTGCTTCACTATGGTCCGCATGTGGGAACTTCCTCTGTATCATAGGGTGTTGTTCAATTTCTACTATGTTTTCTACTTGTGAAGCTATTGTATGGCAATGATCAATGGGCTCGTAGGTTAGATCAGTATTTTCATTACTTTCACTCATTATACTATCACTCTGATTGTTTGCATCAAGTTTTTCCGCTAAGTTAATAAATGCAGTGCGGGGCGACAGAGCGTTAGTTACATTGTCAGTTTCACTATTATTGGGCATATGTGTGGGCGTCTGATCATTTTCAGTGTTTCTCATTTCCGCCATCTGGTCAAGTGCGTCAGTAATACACCCATTATTTGGGGCAGGGGATGTTACAATCATTCCATCCGTTTTAGAAGGTTTTGCTTTATCTTCATTTTCATCTGGGGGTGCCTCCAGCATGAGATTGGGTGTATTGATATTCTCTTGGCTAATTTGCAAGGTTGGCATTACCGTTTTTTCATTTTCAATAGGTATCGCTTCTCGGTAATTATTAGTATCGTCTGCATTGGATACCTTCTTGCTTTTCATAATGTGATTGCCCTTCTTTCCTGTGCTGTCTTTAAATAGCACCTTTTCATTGGGTTTCCCCCTTCTTTCAGGAAGTTTGTTTGGGCAAGAGCTTTTATTATTTTCTTTCTGATCTCCATTTTTATTGGCAGGTGTTTCATTATGCGTTGGTAATACACTGCCATTAGTATTATATGGGCGGGGCTTCTGGGTCATCTCTTTATTATGCTTTGTTACCTCTTTTGTAGCATTTGATTGTGTTTCCGTGAATTTTTCATTTGATTTCGTTGTTAGTATATTACTTATCTGTTCTCCAGATATTCCCAGTGTGGGTTGTACATTATTTGTGTCGTAGCTCCTATTTTTTGTTGCACTATTCTTTTTTGCATATGAGGTCTCATTATTAGATTTTCCATTCTTAATTTCAGGGTGTTTGGCACTGGCATCCCCCGAGTGTCCATAAATAGTTGTGTTAGTATCAGCATCCCCATTACTAGAATGTCCGATCATGCTAAGCGTGTATTCAGCGCTTTCTACATCAGTTAATTTGCGTTTTTTGGCTTTCTTGCTTATAATTTGAAAGTCCGTTTGAGAGTCAGCTGTTTTTTCACTAGCTGGTTTCGCTTTCTTTTTCTTTTTCCTGAGCCTTTGGGCTAGGGGCGGGGAGAATATACCGGAGTGACTACTCCTAAGCACGGTTTACAATGCCACCGCTAATCCTGATTCAATCCACGCCGATACCATCATTGTATTTCCGACCCCGTTTCCAATGAAAAAGCCAGTTTGAAGATGAAACTAGCCTAGGTCATTTTCACTCCTGCTAGCTCCTAGGGCAGTAATCCAGCATTTACGCATGATTCCTTTCGGGTAAACAAACATCGCCAGTTCGCTCGTTTTAGCGTGTTGTTGTTTCCATCGTTTGAGAGTTTTGTCAATGCTTTTTTTTTGCGCTATTTACTGTTTTTTTACAACTTTATCAAGTTTTTTGATTTTTTACCGATTTTTAATAAGATTTTCAATACGATTCTTGGCGGGGTTTTTTTCGTTCTGCTGCGATTTTTTACAATCGCTAAGAAAAAAAAAATCCGTTTTAAACTTTTAGCCTAATATAGTAAATTTTGTCCACCACGATTTTGGAAGTTTTTGTAATTTTCAATGCAAATTTTAGCCCCCGCCCCTTTTTTTTTTCTTTCCGCGATGATTTTTTGATGACCACAAAAGGAATTCTGTTTTAAACATTTAGCATAATAAATTAAATTTTGTCTCCCGCGATTTTCAATACGATTTTTTGCGTTGTTGCTCTTTTGCGCCAATTTTTTTTATTTTCAAAAACGAATTCCTGTTAGAATGTTTCAGCTCTCACTTTAGTAAATTTCAAAGTAACTGTAGTAAATATCACTGTAGTAAAATTAAAGGGTTATTATTATTTTTTTTTCGTTTTCTCGACGATTTTTCAATCAGGAATCCGGTTTTAATCTTTAAGTTTAATTTTAAAAAAAAATGTTCTCTTTTCAATAAAGTTTATTCGCAATTACGTACAGGGATTTTTGGAATTTTTTCCCGCGTTTTGCGGCGATTATATTTTCATTTATTTATTTTATATTCGTAAGAATAATTTGGTTTCAAGATTATTTTCTATATTGATTATTGCGATATAAAAAACTCCTTTGACAAAGAAAATTCAAGGTGAATTTATTATAGAGTTAAATACTTCATTGTTGATAGTTGTGTTTTTGAAAATAGTATTACTATTTTAAAATTAAATCTTCATACAGATAATTTGAAATGATAAGGTAATTTTCTCTGCATATCATAATTTTTCTATTTAATTTCAATAATATATTGTGAAGTTTGCTCCAGTATGTTTATCTATTTATTTATTTATTTATTTTTAGCTTGATAATCTGATGGCTTTATAATATTGATTCCGATATCGTAAAAAATGACTTCCCCAAAGCAAAATAAAGGGAAATTAGGTCTTAAAGATTTGCCTTATTTTTAATAGCTATTTTCTTTTAAATATTACCAATATGTGATTTTTGATAGTTTATTAACAGAAAAATCTGCTTTTTGTAATGCACGTATTATAATTATATGTTAATTGATATACCATGCTATCAGGGATTATTTTTATTATGGAGAGCAACATCAGTACAGGCACTTCGTCTTTTTTTAAGTAACTACATATTTTTTTAATGAGAGTCAAAAATGTAAATTATTACAGACTATATAGAAGATTCTTTTGAGAGAAATGGTGTGTCTTTGTAATAACCAAAAAATATAATATATAACGAAAGGTTTGCACTGATGTTGCTCTCCACAATAATAATAAAGCCTGGTAGCATGGCAGAGATCTGCACGGGCCGAACTCAAGCCTATTTTTATTCACGACACTCGGGCCGGGCCCGGCCATACTTTTTCTGAAAGCTCGGGCTGGGCCGGGATCGGGCCCTACTGTTTTCCTGAAGGATTGGGCTGGGCCGGGATCGGGCCCTACTGTTTTCCTGAAGGATTGGGCTGGGCCGGTCTAACTTATTTTTTCCGTACCGAGCCGCCCCACCAGTGGCCGAGAGATTCTGCCCTCGAATCTGGTAGACAGGAGGTGCTGGGTTCGAACCCAATCGCGCACGTCGGCCTAATCGTTCGGAGTTTTCTTCGAACCTTGGATTTTCCAAGCATATTTACGGGTTAGGTTCCCTTATAAAGATTCCCATGGAGGGCACTCCTCCTTCCCTTAGGGCCTATATCCCTCGTGTTGATAATTGGCCGTCATAAACACAACCAACCAACCAACCAACCATACCGAGCCAGCACTGGTTTCATTCTTCCTACTCTTCACGGTCCAAAATTTTAAGTCCCGGTTTTGACTATGAAAATCATTGTCTTGGCTCGGCGTCCGTTCAAAGTTCAGTAAAATTTGGCCTGGAACAAAAAAAAAAAAAAAAAAAAAAAAAAAAGGCATACATTTCTAAATTGCCATTATTCTATAATTAAACATTAAAATTTATTCTTTTTAAAGAATAGTGTATTTTTAGGCTTATTAAAATATAGTAAAACGTATGAAAAAAAACCTGCTTATAATGAAATCCTGTCTTAAACAGAAAAATGTGTTGATCCATACAAAATGAATTATACTAATACGTAAGAAAAGAATATTTAATATATTTACACCTGCAAAGAAGGGAACTCGTCTATAACGCATTTTTTTTTTCCTGTGCAATTCCGTCTTAGAAGATTTTACTGTACAGCATTTTTCGGATTATTAAATCTCTAATACATGGAATATGGATTAACAATATTAATTATAACTGAAACATTTACATACAACAAATAGAAATTCATTAAAAAAAATAAATATCGCAGGCTACGACATTTCTATAAAAATGAAAAAAAAAAAAAAAAAAACCTAGATAAGTGTTTTTGGTCAGAACTCCCCGTACGAGACAAATTTTTAACCAAGTCAACGAAAAATCAACATTTTGTAGAAATTAGTTCGGGCCGGGCCGATAAAATTTTAACTTTTTTCTAGTTCAGGCCGGTCTTGGGTCAAACTTTTAACTTTTATACTGGGGCGAATCGGGCTCGGGCCGAACTTTTAATTTTTATACTGGGCCGAATTTTTCTTTCTATGGGTCGGGTTGGCCGTGCAAACCTTTATAACATATTATATCAATTAATATATAATGGAATTTTGTTTTGTGTATACGATTTCAAAAAGATATTTAACTTGTTACTGATATCATTATTTTGCTATGTGAAATTCATACACAAATTTTATACATAATTTGATTCATTAAATGTTTGACATGTTTTGGCTCAATACTGTTTATTAAACTTAGCCACAGCCCTCGCTAAGGGCGGGGGGGGGGGGTAGTCTCCCCCCCCCACACACACACAAAAAAAAACTTTCGCGAATGCTGTTACACTTGGCAAATTTTCAAACTTGGTTGGCAAATTTGTTTAAACATTAATAAAAACTATAATACACTTTCTATTTCTGATAGACTTGGTCAAAAATTAAAAATATAATTGTGAACATTATTAAGCTTTTTACAAATAAAAACTGTTTATATTTTCTAATTGTGGTAACTTGGCAAAATTATAAAACTAATTGGCAAACCTCAAGAACTATCTATTTTTGTTTGCCAATGGGTAGGCAGATACTGAAATTTCACTTGGTAATTTAAGCCCCCCTCCATTAAAATCTCGTAGCGATGGCCCTGAAAGATCCGTAGCGACCCCATGGGGGGCAGAGTCAGGGCCGAAACAAGAGAGGGTCAGTTGGGGCTTGTGCCCCAGGCGCCAGAATTTTATTTTCATAGATAGTGAAAATGAAATTTGTCAAAAATGCTCCCACAGTTTTAACATTAGCTTGCCATTAACTGTCTTCGCTTAACATTATCTGTCTTCATTTAGATAGATAATGTTTTTTAATTAAGATGAAAATATTTTATTTGTAATAATTAAAATTCTAGTTTCGGTTTAAAAAATAAAATGGAATTTTAGTCTTTTCTGGGACCCCCTATAAAAGGGATTTTGAAGTGTAAGTTTTACTCTTTGTATGAGTCTTTCTTGTAAATACTAGTAGAATATGATTTATTCATTTAATGCTAAGTTAGCGGCATTAGTAGTATTTTTTTTTAAATGCAAAATATCTTACGTAGTTTGATTATTTTAAATTTCTTAAATGTAAACAAATTTTATAAATATTTGTTTTCTTTTAAAAACTTATAGTTATTATATTATTTACTTATTTTTAAAAAAAAGTTTGTGTAATGGTGAAAAAACGATTGCATCATAAGGGCGGCAAAATAATGTTCGCCTCAAGCAGAAAGTTGTCTAGAGGCGGTCTTGGCTCTGGTGTTACAAAGATGTCAATCAAAGTTTGCATTAACATTAAGCGGTCAAACATTTTAATCCTCAATAAAGCAAAAGAACGAGGATTATCACACGCGAAAATGACCGTAAACGGTTTCTGTGTATGTTTACACTGGAAGTTTGTGCCGCAGTACCCTAATCAGCCAATCATAATTCAGAAGAAAAAATTACGCAGCTTCCGGTTTTTTGCAAAGGAGGGCTTTTAAGCTTGCGTTTGTAAATGGGTGCAAAAGGAAAGCAGGAATGATAGCGGCATCTGTAAATCCAGTTTGATACGAAGTGACATTCTAAACGCTGCTCTAATCGCAGTGGGTGTGGCCTCTGTCGCATGTAGAGCAGCTGTGCTTGAAGAGGGCTGTGCTTGAAAGCCAAAGATATCTTGTTTCGGTTTCTGCGTGCTAGGGGAATTATTGTTATTTTGTTGGTTTTTTAATGCCGAATCCAAGTTTTTTGCTCTATTTCGTATAGAGTCAAAGTAGTCTTGAATCTCTTTTTCCCTTAGCCTCTTTATTTCTTTTTCTCTCTTTTTCTGTAGCTTTTTCAGCGTTGCAGCATCATCTATTTCTTTATTCATTGTGCTTTTTGGCTCAGCTGGCTCTTTTTGCTTCTGTGACATCTTTAAACTTCCGTTTTGAGACTGTGGCTAGGAAGTACTTAAGGGGGGGGGGGGGGAGAGATGAAATCAGTGAAAAGCTGTTTATTTCCTTCAGGAGCTTCCGCTATCACAGGACGACTGCAGCAGGTCAGCTCAGGATCTGAAAGAAAATAAAAGGAGAGAACAAGGTGATTAGTATTTAGGTTAATTATTTTTTGGTTTGGAATAAGTTCCAATCACAGTTTCATCAGCATTCACAGGCACATGTGGCTGAGTGGTTGTGGTTTTGTTGGCTAGTAGAGGTCACGCCTTCTTTTTAGACTTATTTATCTGCCTTAGTTTCTTAAGACACACCTATATGCAGTGTTAGATGAGTGTTTTGGGCGTGCTATGAAGTATGTGTACATAGATCAGAGTGTTCAAAATATCGGTGTTACTGTCTTAGTAGTCTTTGTACATGGTATTGTTTTTGCAATTATCACTATATCCCTGGTGCTCAATGGTGAGAGAAGAGTAATAGTTGTAAAACAAAATAGCTGAAAGCTTTCTTAGTTTCAGTGGCTTAGAGTGAAAGTATTATAATATCACTAATACCTGCTGAATGAAGAAAACAAGAAGTTCTTTTAGGACACCTCAAATTGAGTATCAAATGTGAACAGTTGTTACTAATTTTCACTTTAAGAAATTTAAGAATATATTAAGGTTAAATTTTAACGAGGAATGTTTAATGGAACATTGAATAAATTAGTGAAGTGTTCTTGTGGCCAAAATAATTTTTTAAGAAAACAAGAAGTATTTTTTGAAGACAAGAAGTAAAACTTTTTTGTAATCACTGGTATGTTAAATCGGAACAAATAAGATCCTATCAAATATTTAAGATCATATGTTATATGAATTTCGTGAAGATAGGTTAAAATACTAAAATAGGCAGGAAATAAACCTTGGAATGACGGCGGAGCACGGTCATAGTATGATACCGTGAAAAGAGGGAACTCTGACTAACTGGGGGGGGGGGGGGAGGATAGTGCCTAACGAAGCAAAATTGAGAGAAAAGAGAAAATGCCAAAATGAAAACAAAAGCGAAAAGAAAAATGGGCTGAAAAAGTACGCGCACTAACAGATCCTAACAAAGCAAAAATAATAATTTAGGAAAAATAACAAAAAGAAAATGATTGCAACCTAATACCTTTCAGACTGTCGCTCAGTATCTACGGATACCGTGCACGGTCAGTGTTTTACATAGGTCACAGTAAATGGGTGTTTTAAATAAAAAATTGGTAATAAAGAAATTAACAAAATAAAAGAAATAAACGAAAGAGAGAAGTGAACCCTAACAACCTACGTATTGCTTCTTTGGGTGTACTAAAAAAATTTTTAGAAGCAGTACAAAAGCCAAAAATTGGTCAGAGTAAACAAAATTATACACCATGCAAGCATGGGGGGGGGGGTGAAGTTCGGAGCGCTCCTACCACGCGATGGAGTTTGAAAATAAGTATTTTCGCACTCCGGTACCATTATGGTCCTGTTACGGGATTTAAGTTCCCATTACTGGTAAACAGATGCCGGCCGTACTGCACGAAGCATATACGATCTGCACCACCCTGAACCATATGGTCGGCGCCACTTCGGGGAGAAGGGTCATACTTACAAACACGTGCTCCAAACCGCCAGGACTCCAACTTCTTTGCTCCATGCTGCTAGCTTCTAAAAAAGAACTAAGAGAAATCATGATTAGTATGGGTAAATTCCAGGGTAATTCCTAAAAATCACAATTTTTCATCCACCACGTGTATCTAATTTTAAGCACCACAGGAAATTCGTAAAGTTGTAATCCTTTTCAATCTTGTCAAAATACTTTTGCATCTATGCAAAATGACTGAGATATTGACGAGCAGTCCTTCCTAAGACGGAATATGAAGATATTTTGAGAAAAATGTATATATTTTCCCAAGTATAAGCGCTTTTTTCAAAATGTCCCAGGGAAGGGCCTTTTTCCGTCAGAGTCTCAATCCAGTTTAATCTTGTATAAATCCGGTAAATCCAAGTGTAAATCAGATGAGATCTTGTTAAATAGGCACCAAGGAATCCAAATCCGTGAATAATTGCAATATTCCACTTAGAACCTTGTCAACTTAGGCACTAATTAGCCCACGTGGTCGGCTGGATGGGTTGCTGCTATGTGCGATTGTAATCCACATTAATCCATCTAAATTATCAGGCATCCACATATTTACTGGGCAAAATAACGTTCCAATTGATTAAAGGAATCAGAATATGCCAGTATTTTTAGGATCTGATAATTAGAACAGCAGTAATTAGTGAAAATACAGTGAAGTCTTGGGGAAGGGCCTTTTGAGCGTGCACGTCCGAACTTGAGCTTAATCCTAATTAATCCTTGCGAAAGAGGTGTAATCCATTGAAGTACTTGTCGGAATAATGCACAGGAAGAGTAGAGCTTCCAAGAAACATAAAAATTTTAGCGATAGTCCAATTAGAAGTCCAATTAGTCACTAATGAGTTCCACGTGGTCCACGGGGATGCTGGGGTAAGAGCACGGATCGATGAGTCACTGGTACGGTGTTCAGATGAAGGGCCACCCTTTTCTCAGCAAACGGGGAACTTGGAGGCGGAGCTAAGACTCGCTAGAAGACTCTCTATCCATGAGGTACAGGAACTTCGGAAGGCGTCAGCGGCAGGCAGGCGTCGATGGGTCGGCAAGACCAACTCAGGAATCTCCGGTGAAAAATAATTCGAATAAATTCGAAAAATTATTTTTGCAGAAATAAGCTAACTAAGCTGATGGCGATACTCCTTTTGACCAAGATCAATGCCGGGCAGCATAACTACACTTTGATCTTAGCCAAAAGGCCGAGAAGCGATCAAAGTGGAGATGTGCGAGAAGCGTGGTGATGTGTGATCGAGTCATGGTAATTTCCAATATCTGAGTCAGAAGATAGTTGCGAATTATGGGAGATGACTTTAATTTCTGGTTCTAGAACTTGCCTATTTGTGTCTATTTTCTGAACTGGTTGGATAATACTATCATTACTAAAGGTTTCTGGAATTATCTCTTCAGAAGTATTAGCAATATTATCTATCTTCTCTAGTGTTCTGCACTTTGATCTTAGTCAAAAGGACGAGAAGCGATGGGGAAGATCTGAATAAGATTAGATACTACGAAAATGTTACACGTGTGGGTCTGGAATTTACAATTAAGAAAAGCTATCTAACTAAAAAGAAAAAAATGTGTGTCCATGTGGCCTAAGTCAGTCTGTGGCTCTTTATCTCAGAACCTTGTCAACAATAAAAATAAACTTTATTTAAAACAACATATAGAAAAACAAACAACACAAAACACATACAATTTAACATACAATGAGAAAACATATAGTGAGATGCGTGAAAATGATCACAAAGTCAAAAGCAGGATGAAGAAAGAAAGCAGCATGGCACCCTAACGAGCACGGCCCCCAGAGTCCTGAGGATCCCTCTTCATATGCTCGAAGAAGATGTCCTGAGAGTATGATATTGTTTCGCTAACTATAATATTTCGCATTAGCTTCGCATACTTCTCCGAGCAGAGTCTTTTAATTATTCTATCATTTTTAGGATCCCATGACCCCAGGGCACCGACAATAATGGCTTCGACCCTGACTCTGGTGCCATCATTCGCAATTCTGCTGGCAAGTTCAGCATATTTCTCTTCTTTATTCCTTCTTGCCACATCGAACGCTTCAATTTGATTTTCAAAAGGTACAGTTATATCCAACACGATGACATCATTATTCTTCTTCAGCACCAGGTCAGGGCGATCTCTTAAGTTGGTACCCACAACAGCCTGGTCTTCACTAATAATTGTCCACCTCTCCTGAGCAGCTTTTTTGATGCGCCCGACCACCGCATTGTGCCTTTTCTTGTATAATGTACTATGTATCATGCAGTGGCCGCCCCCCAGGGGAATACCTTCTTTAGGTATTTACGGGTTTCGCGACCCAGGGTTCCCGAGCGATCTTTCTCCTTTCCTGTTTTCTTCCCTTCGGTCCCTTTTTAGTTGTCTATCCTTTTTCTTTGTTTCACACTTTTTAATCTTCTTTTTTCAGTTTCTTATCCCTCTTTGTTCTTGTTCATGTTTTTTACTGACCAATTTGTTCAAATTGTTATTTGTTCTACTAACATTGTTCTTGTTCTTTTGTTTAAAAAAAAAAAAAAAGGAAAAAAGTTTAAAATATTGGAAAAAGACAAAAAATACACCTTGTTTCTAAGTTCTCACCCACATCACTTTTTCTTTTTTACAATAGTGGATTTTTTTATTTTCACGTGAGTCACTCTGGGTGTTGAGGTTTTTTAATCTCATCGCCTCGTTTCTACCTCTTTAGGCTGATCTCGAGTACCAGAGTGCAGGGCATCTCCGAATTCCGGTTCCGTGATCGGTGGGCGCCGTACTTGTATGGCGGTGGTTAGGAATGCACTGGGCGACTGGTGTCCTTTCGACGTAAGGGCGATGTCGGTTGGACAGAGCTGTAAAGGCTTACCTACGACAACTGAGTTCCACTGTGAAAGAACTAGAGTTTGGAGATGCTATCGAGTTTAATCCAACGTTCGAAAAACGTGGAAGTTTGTTGATAGTTTTCACCCTTTTGAGACCTGCGCCTAAAGTAACGGTAAGAAGAAGGGTCGGTGACCAGGCCCGATGCCTGGCGTTTCATATATTTAACTCTCATTATGGCTACAATTATAGGGAAAAAAACAAGCGATGTGGAAGCCCCACAAATAACTAATGTGATGAGTACCTCGTTAGCTTCTTGTTCAGAAGCTAATAATCAGAGCCAAACTAAACTGGTGCAAAATTCTTGGGCAAATAGAGCAGAAGCTGCCACTGGAAAAATAGAAGAATCAAATGTCTCCTGCAATGCTAATAAATCTTGCAAAGCAGATGAAAAGTTTTTTGTAGATAAACGCCAAGAGGGGAGTTTTGATCACACCCTTCTTGATACATAAGTCTATCCACGGTTTGGTTGGTGAACCAAAAAATATAAAAAAACTACGATCTGGTGAACTTCTTGTGGAGGTTAATAATAGCCAACAAGCAGCCAATTTAAGAAAATGCACACATTTTGCAAATATTCCTATCTCTGTATCTCCTCACAGAACGCTAAATACATCTCGGGGAGTGATATCAGAATCTGATCTCTTGCATGTTTCTGAAGATGAAATACTGGAAAACTTAGGGGAACAAAGTGTCATAGAAGTTAGATGTATAAAAATTTATCGTAAAGACGAACAAATACCGGCTAACCAAGTACAAATACCTACCAAGCACATTATACTTACCTTCAACACGCCCAACTTACCAAAATATATAAAAGCCGGATATTTATCATGTTCCGTCAGACCATATGTACCAAACCCACTGCGTTGTTTTAATTGTCAACGCTTTGGGCACTCAAAAACCTCATGCCGAGGTAAGGCCACCTGTGGTCGGTGCAGTGCAGTTGGCCACGACAGTGCGCAATGTAATACTCCACCGTGTTGTGTCAACTGCAAAAAAGATCATCCATCTTACGCCAAATCTTGTGAAATATGGAAAAAAGAAAAAGAGATACAGACCATACGCACAAAGGACAACATATCGTACCCTGAAGCCAGAAAAATTGTTGAATCAAGGACACCCACAGTTGGTGTGTCATACGCTGCTGCCTTGTCTAAAACTGTCCATAAAACTTATCAATCTATTGCAACTCAAACAGAACTCGTCACTAAACCTAATTGCCAACATAATCAAAAAGATAACTACCTGTCTAACAATTCTGGTATGACGAATAGATCAACACAATCTCCTCCTCCTAACGCTCGTATTCATGAATAACTTCGACCGAGGGTTAAACCGCGGGTTCAGTAACCCCAGGTTGGTATTTTCAACCGGGAGTTGAAAACTCGTATTCACCGTTTACTTCGGATTAAAAGTTACCCAACTCGGGGTTTCTCGACCTAGGTTGAACGAAATGTGTTTATTGGTTAAAAAAATCACATGCCTTGTTCGGTTTCGCATCGAGACTTCGTTTGTGTATGTTTTGGAAGAAAAACGCCAATTTAAAAAAAAAAAAGAAAGAAAGATTCAATGTAGTGTGTGTGTGTGTGTTTTTTTCCACAAAATGTATGGACAAAATAAAAACCTGTAATCATTAAAAATGAATCAACTTAATTTTTCTTGAGTTTTAATATTTTTTAAACAATTGTTTGTTTTTTTAAATTTATTAATGAGTTAGGTTAATGATATGAAACGTGTCAACTGCTAAAATAAATGTTAAAAGGTTCTTTTTCAAAATAAATTTTCGCATAGTTGCTAAAAAATGAACTTGATTTGGGCCAAAACTAATGAAACTTGATTTGAATAAAAACTAAAATTTTATTTCAACAGCAATTAAGATGATTTCTATTATTAATAGCTCTAGTTAGCAATTAAACAATTTCTGATAATGAAAATATTAAAATGAAGAAAAAAGGAAAAAAATTATGAAAGTAGTCTGTTGTACTTTATATATGCTATTTCTTTTATTAGTATAGATGGTATCCCAGATATGTTTAATTCTAATTAAATTAGATAGTAATTAATATTCCAGGTTGACAGAAAAAACGAGTGAAATAATATTAACAGAACTGCAGAAAAAGCGGAACAGGTGATCCTAGCGGTGCCCTGGCACCAGGTACCAAGCCGCAGAGGCGCTCCATAGGCGCATATAGTTATCACTTCCGAGCGATTGATAAACATTTTTTCATTAAACTAGTCGCTAAATAAAACTCTATACTTCCTTTAAGTTTAAACTGTGTGCAGTGGAGATATTTTATAAGATATTATTTAAAGGAACACAAATATTTTAAACTTTTTAAGACTACTAGTGTATAGTGTATGAATTTCCATTCAACACATATAATCGAATAAGGACTTTCCTAAATCATGATAAATGTATTCTGAATACTATCTGGACAAATAAATGTGAAATATTACAGAAAGTTGAATTTTTATCGACCAGCTTTTAGGACCTATCCCCACCCCTACCCCTCCAGCCATATGTATGAGAATTTTTCTATTATCACATTTACAAGATCAAAGCTATTCACTCGATTATCTTTGACTATTTTTTGATAAATTAGCCCAATAATTACGAAATATTATTACATGCACGAAGACACTTGTTTTTGGTTGCAGTGTTGCATTTGAAAAAATGTATTTATTTAGAAAATGTTATTTTATTTTCTATATTTTTTCCAGCTTCTTAATTTCATATTTTTAATTCATTTAGATATCACTTCATTAGATGTAATAAGAATCTCATTTAGAATAGAAATTAAAAGTGGGATTCCTTTTTTTTTTTTTTTTGATGACTGATTAATGATAGATTTCTAGACTAAATAGGCAGAGTAATGATAGTTTGCAATCTAACAAAACAACTCAAATTAATTATTAATAATTTCATATAATTTTACATTAGCTAATAAATAAAATAGCTGTCTGTTGTAGTAGAATCAGTGGAGAAAAACAAGTTCCCATTTGTACCACCCTACCCATTCCCTCTATTTTTTTTCTCTTTTTTGGTGTCAATCTTTAATTTAAATAAATTAAACGTTTCTCAAGATGCTGTGTAAGATATAGAAATAAAAAGAAAGTTTAAAGTACATATTACCAAAAATAGAAGAATATATGTAATCTCATACATACACATATATATATTATCTATATATTTTTTGACTGGTTTATTTATATATATACATTATATCTCCTTCATTACATGTTGAATTGTTTGCTTTCATAAATACTCATGATCACGAAGAATTCATTTACCTTAAAAATAGTCATTATTACTACAAGGGCTGATAAAAAATATTTTTGTGTGGGGTTATTTTAAAAAGGGAATTTTTTTTTCAACTTTTTAGTAATTTATTTTAATTTAGCCGTCAATTAAGAAGCAAAAATTATAAGTGATCTCTAAAAAAAGTCACAATTTCAGGAGGTAACATTGAAAAGTTATTCATTTTAGGATTTATTATTACTATTATTATTTTCGTATAAAATAGTACTAATGCAATATTTTATATTATGTATAGTTTTGAAATTAAAATACAGTTGAAAAATAAATGCAATAAAAATAAATATTTCAAATTCCACAAAAATTGGGAAACATACGTAGAAGCTTACAAACAGTCGTAAAAAAAAAAAAAAAAAAAAAAAAAAAAAAAAGTAATAAAACTCAAATTGTTTAAATTTTAAGTTAAAATTTCTAATTTATAGATCTGATTTATATTTATCTCAGTTTGTACATAAACAATAATATATCTTTTACACAATAGACCCAAAATTTAATTTTAAAACATTCTATAAGTACTGATCAAAAATCTACAGAGAATCTATGGATATTCTAAGATAATCTGTGTATTTCTTTACTTAAACAAAAATGCAAATTAGCCTGAGTCTCACATTTTAATTAGAACTTATGCAAGTATGGCGTTTATTTCGGTCCTGTTAAAATACATTTGTGAATTTTTTAACATCAAAATTGCAAAAAATAAATGATCTTAAACGCGACAGTTGTTACTTTAAAACAAATTATTCGGCTGTTTAAGTAATATTGGCTATTTTTAAGGCAAATAAATTTTTCGCGACCACGCGTATTTGTGTAAACAAACAATTAAACATGTATTCAATATATAGAGGCTATATACATAAATATAAACAAATCAGATAAAAATATTGAAGATAATTACATATATATGAGATTACATACCTTTCCATAATGTTATTCCGTTTTATTTAATAGTAGAACTTCTATGTTTTACACAGCACCTTCTTCTATCAACACGTCTGCCGCCATTGTAAAATGGCGGTCCTCTCACTCTCACCGCTTGTTTTTCGTTAAATACGCATGCTCGGTTGAAAAATCCTGGGTTGAACTTGCAGTAGACCAAGGTTGGGTTACTGAACCCGGCGTTAAATTTTAACCTCGAACCGGTTCAGTGGGGTTGACGGTGAATGCCATTTGAGTTTTCAACTCGGGTTTTCAGCATAACTCCGGGTCGAAGTTATTCGTGAATACGAGCGTAAGTCACCTAAGTCTGATCCTCCTAAACCACCACAAAATGTCTCTGTAAAATCATCACAATCTGTTATTTCTAAACTTCCACTCCATAAAAGAGGTTCTCAAAATGCAACTAAAACACCATGTGTGAAACTAGCCCGTAAATCTGATGCCGAAAAATTTAACATACCAACAATTAAAGCCACCTTGTCATCTGAAAATTCAGCTAAAAAGAAAAAGAATAAAACATCCAAAAATGAAACTCAATCAAAACAAAATGATAAAATGGAGGATGATGATTCTCTAGCTGTTCACCCAGAACCGGATGAAGAATTTAACGATGGAGATAGTATGACTATCTCCGAATAAAATTACGCAGGTAGTAAAAAAAAAAAAAACTCATTCATGTCTAATATTATCTCTTGGAACTGCCGTGGTTATCATAATAAACATGACGAAATCCGTAATATTCTATTCGACCATCAACCTTTATGTTTAGCTCTGCAGAAAACCCATCTAAAACCCACTGACAAAGCAAAATTGCGCACCTATGCTACATACAGAAAAGATTTTACAGGTAATGATAGGGCCACTGGTGGAGTGGCTCTTTTCATCTCTCGCAATTTACCCCATACTCATATTAACTTAAAAACAAACTTACAAGCTGTTGCAGTCCGTGCATATGTAAAACGTCTCATTACAATCTGTACTGTTTATTTACCACCCCACCAAATAATTCAGTCAGCACTACTTGATGATCGCCTTCTCCAACTCCCCACTCCTTTCATCATTGTTGGAGATTTTAATGCTCATAGCCAACAGTGGGGTAGTTCTGACACTAATCAACGTGGTGATCTTATAGAGAAGTTAATTTCCGACAATGGCTTATGCCTCCTCAATAATGGTGACCATACGTATTTTCATGAACCGACGCGCACCTTTCATGCCATAGATCTCACTATCTGCTCTGCATCTATCTATCCTTATTGGAACTTCTGGGTCTCTAATGACCTACACGGCAGTGACCATTTTCCAACATTTATCTCACAGACTACTCCTCACAGGGATTCTAATAATTGCTTTCATCGCTATGTCTATGACAGAGCCAATTGGCCAACTTTTACAGACCTTGCTAAAATCACTAGCGATATGATAGAAGGTGATATTGACGATGCGCTTCATAATATCACCTATTGTATTATCAATGCTGCAGATATTAGCATTCCTAAATCACTTTCTATTCCAAAACACAGGAAACCATGATGGAATGATGATTGTCAAAAGGCAAAATAAAGTCAACAGAAGGCATGGGGCATCTTCCGGAGGTATCCCAATAATGCTAATTATATTGCATACAAAAAAGCAAAGGCTGATGCTAGAAGAGTGCGCCGCAAAAGCCAACGTGAATCCTGGATGCAATACATCTCCACTTTAAATTGTAATACCTCAAGTAAAGTTCTTTGGAAAAAAGTGAAAAATTGTATGGGTTTATATTCTGAAAACCACATCTCAATTTTAAAACACAATGGCCAAACCATAGCATCTCCGAAAAACATTTCTGAAACAATAGCAAGTACCCTCGCATCTAATTCTAGTTCTGATTCTTACCCAGAACCTTTTTTATCATACAAAAGGCAAATGGAAACTACGAACATCAATTTTAATTAATGCCACTCTTATGATTACAACCTTCCTTTCACTATTTCAGAACTCTTAAAATGTTTACAAAACAGTCATTTATCTGCTCCAGGTCACGATGGCATCACATATACCATGCTGAAACATCTCTGCAGGACTTCTCTCAATAACCTTCTGGCTTATTACAATAGAATCTGGATGGAACAAGCTTTTCCCAATGCCTGGCGTAAAGCCATTGTTATCCCTTTTCCAAAACCAGGGAAGGATTGCAGCGACCCAAATAATTACAGGCCAATCACACTCTCTAGTTGCCTTTGCAAACTTTTAGGAAAAATGATTAATTGCCGTCTGGTCCATATTTTAGAATCAAATAATTACCTTGCAGCTTTCCAAAGCGGATTTCGACGAGGTAGGTCCACTATTGATAACCTCATTCTCTTAGAATCTCATATACGGACTGCTTTTTTAAAGAGAAACCATCTGGTCGCAGTGTTTTTTGACATGCTGGAAGCATATGACAAGACATGGAGATACGGTATCCTTCGCGATCTTTTTAACTTTGACTTTCGTGGTAACCTCCCGATTTTTATTAAGAATTTCCTCGCCATTCATATTTTTCAAGTTCGAATTGGCGGGATGCTCTCCAGTTTTTATATACAAGAAGAGGGTGTACCTCAGGGTAGTGTTCTGAGTGTCACCCTCTTTGCTATCAAGATAAATGGCATCCTTGACCAGTTGCCCCCATGTGTTCAGGGAACTCTCTATGTTGATGATTTTAAAATTTTATGTAAAGGACAGGATATGTGTTTTATTGAGAGGCAATTACAGTTAGCTATCAACCGTATTATTCAATGGACAAATAAAAATGGTTTTAATATATCTCAGGACAAAACTTCTTGTGTACATTTCTGTAGACGTAGGGATCTGCATCCAGACCCTGAAATTTTTATTGGTTCTTATCAAATTTGTGTTGTTGACTGCGTCCGTTTTTTGGGCGTGTATTTTGACAAAAAACTTACTTTCTTACCACATATTTTACAGTTGCGGAAAAAATGTGAACAATCCCTTAATTTAATTAAGGTGCTTTCGAACACATCTTGGGGCGCAGACCGTGGTTCTCTCCTTAAAATTTATCGTTCTATTATACGTTCCAAAATTGACTATGCCTGCCAGGTCTATGGTTCGTCCTGCATTTCCAATCTTAAAAAACTTGACACTGTGCACCATAGCGCACTCCGTGTCTGCTCTGGTGCATTTCGTACATCGCCAGTTTTAAGTCTGTATGTTGACTGTAATGAGCCAGCATTGCATCATATTCGGGAAAAGCTTTCATTAGAATTGTACTATCGTATTCTTTCACACAATGATCATCCACTTCATACAGATATTTTAAATACAGACAATGATATGCTTTATCAGCACCGACCATCCTGCATACCATCATTTGGAGTCAGAGTGAGAAACGCTGTTAACAATAGCAATCTAAGCAATATCAAGGTGAGCCCATGCCCATTGCACAAGTTCCCACCTTGGAAAACTCATAATATTACAACCCTCCATCCTTTTAAAGATTATGACAAAAAGAACTTAGCACCTACTGTCTTTCAACAGTTATTTGCTGCACACCGCTCTAATTACAATAACTATACTGATATTTATACTGATGGATCAAAGTGTAGAGATAATGTTAATTGTGGTGTTTTCTTTGATAATACCACTTTCAGTTATCAGCTACACCCTTCTATTTCTGTGTTTACGGCCGAATTAATTGCAATTGAGAGAGCCATGTTGCACATTTCTCATCATCATAAGACTTTTTTCATCATTTATACTGACTCCAAAAGCTCTATTGATGCAATAAAATCATTTAATAAGCACCCCTTTGTCTCAGCCATCTTGGATCTTTATAATAAACTGATAAGACGTGGTTATAACATTTTATTTTGCTGGGTACCTGGGCACATGGGTATCCCTGGAAATGAGAAGGCTGATGAGGCAGCAAAACGTGCTCTGAATCCGTTACAACATAAAATTCCATTCTCAGACGTTAAACTACTCATAAAACACTTTATTCATAATAATTGGCAAGAAAGTTGGGATTCAGAATGTAATAATAAACTGCACCACATTAAACCAACAATCACGACCTGGGCTTCGAGTTATCCAAGGAAAGCAGATGTTCTTCTTACCCATCTGAGAATTGGACATTCAAGGATCACTCATAAACACCTTTTACTTCGGGAGGACCCACCCATGTCACCACACTGTCATTTTGATTACCTTACCATTCATCATGTTTTAACTGACTGTCCGGGCCTACGGCACCTGTATAGAATTTACTTTAATTCATCATCACCAATCTTGACAAACGTCATTGGGGAAACACCTCATGGGGCACTCTTTACCTTTTTAAAACATGCGAGATTTTATTTTGAAATATGATTTTTATTGTTTCAAAGGTTACACGACCTAGTTTTATCGTTTACACTTGGGGACATCTGGATGGGAACCCCATCCAGGATGCTCTTGCGTTGAATCACTTTTAACTTTTTTACGCTACTGTTTTTAATTAAAAAAATTTTTCTTACTCTCCTACACGTCTATGTCTACATCTGGATGGGTATCCCATCCAGATTGCTCTTCTAATTTCTGTCTTTTACTTACATTGTGTTTTTTTTAGTCTGTTTTTTTTTGGCGCAGCATGTCCTCTAAGGGATTTTGCACCATAAAACCCTATACAACCAACCAACCAACCATCCAGTGGCCGAGAACATGGGGGAGCGTTTCTGGTTTATTACACTTGCGGCACTTGACATTCGTGTGGCCCCGGCATCTGTTATACGCATTCAGTTTATTAAACAGGCCTAGCCGCGCACAATGGATGAATCGCCAGTCCTTAAAAGTTGTAAATTTTCCATCACGGAAAAAGTGGCAGCTGGACTTTGCCGCGGCCACGCAAGTATTTGTTTTACCCTGGTGGGGATGATTCCGCAACGACAGTGTGCACCTCTCTCTCAAATTCTTTCTAATGGTGCAGAAGATGACACTCCTGTCCTTTACAAAATCTTCACCCACTTTAAGTTCAATAATACCGATGTCAGGAATGGCCCAAACGACTCCACCTGTTCTTTTGGTGGCTTGCCGCGACCTGGACCAACAGGATTTGTACTTGTCTTAAGTGCGATCGGTAGGAGATGAGTTAGAGTTAAGGTAGTTTTGCAGATTGAGATGACCAGTGGAGTCGCACCTCCAGTTGGCAATTTCAACCAACTCATCCCTGGCAAGACGTTGAATAACTGGATCTTTTGAGGTGAGGAGTTTGAACCCCCCGTCGATGAGGGCAATGTCGCTATCCTCAGCAGCGACTGGGATGGCAAAAAAGCCATCGTCCCTACTTCCATACAAGTACTCATTCGCCGCATTCGATGGGAGGCCCAATGTTTTCTTAATTAATGGTTTCAGAGTATCGTCTATTTTCGTCCAATCTGTTTTCGCAAGTTGGCCAGTTCTCTGTAAGAATTGTAATGAAGGGAAAAAGAAGGACTTGAGACAGTCAATCCTCTGCCAGGGAGTGAGCATAGAGGTCATTATTTTAATGCCTTTCTGCCGGATGCTCTCGACCGTGACTGAGTCACGCGGCAAAAATACGCGAATAGGCTTTCCAGGAAATATGGTGGGATCCCCATCCTCCAGGAAAGGGATCTGTGACCCAGCCAGGTTGAAAATCGTAGAGCGGCATCCAGCAGGGGCTTTATTGCTGTAATGTAATGTTACACATTTATTAGGGTTGAATTTCAGTTGAATTTTTCTTGCAACAATATTGATTAAGTGAAGAAGGGCCTGCAGATCCTCAGCCGTACGCGCAATTAATAGGATGTCGTCTGCGTAGGCAAGAATATGGTGAAATAAATCATTATTTCCAGGATCTCTAGCAGCCCCTTCTCTCTGGATCTTCTTTAAAATAAAATTGATGGACAGGATGAATATCACCCCACTGAGTGGGTCACCCTGTCTGACCCCGGTGGCTGCCACACGAGGGGTAGACAAACCTTTAGTAGTTTTATATTCAGTAGTTGCCTCCCTGTAGACGTCTTCGATGATCTTGATAAATTCTTCCCCCGCCCCATTTTGCTTTAATGCTTCAAATATTACCCAATGGGGGAGGGAGCAAAATGCGTTGGAAATGTCCAGGGAGGCAAAAAAAAGGTCTTTCTTCTTAATCTTGAACCTTCTCATTACACTTTCAAGAACGTAGTTGTTTTCAAATACCCCATCGTGTGGCAGAAAACCTTTCTGGGCTGCAGAAAGGATGTTATTGTTCTCCAGCCAGGTGTACATCCTTTTTGTGAGGCAGCTGGCATATAACTTGTAAATCGTGTTCCCAAGAGCAATGGGCCGCCAGTTGCCGGGATCTTCTCTGGAACCTTTTTTATAAATTAGTATGGTGGTAGTTTTTTTCCAAGATGACGGGACGGCTTGGA
This sequence comes from Maratus speciosus, assembly GCA_963932465.1. Taxonomy (NCBI): domain Eukaryota; kingdom Metazoa; phylum Arthropoda; class Arachnida; order Araneae; family Salticidae; genus Maratus; species Maratus speciosus. The sequence goes on along the minus strand of CAWVRF010001449.1, from coordinate 239,270 downwards.
ATTTTAGACAACAATTATAGAGAGGAGTTAGGGCTATTGCATATGGATCTAGCTGTTTCATATGGTTGTATGTGATGCCATCCGGGCCCGGGGAGGTACTCTCGCATGCCTTTAATTTTTTCACTACTTCAGCACGTGTGAAGGGAATGGTGTTCATTTTACTTTGCGCAGGGTCACCTTCACACATGAATTCCTTATTCGTCGGCGGCTCCTGCGCTTCAGTGCAGTAATGGTTTGCAACCTCCTCTGGGTCCAGATCACAAAACTCAGAATCTTCATTGTAAATTAATCTCAGGGCTTTTTTACGATTTCTACGATATAATTTTTGTATTTCAGAAGGGTTATTCGGGTTGATCTTCTTAATTGGACGGACCGCCCCGTCGTCACTATTGGTCTTGAAATCGAGTTCTTTTTTCATAGAGATGATGAAATCATCTGCAATGGCACAGAATTCAGTGAAATTAGGATTATTATCATTTAGGATCTGGCTGAATCGGCTGGCAAATCTGTCGATGAAGCCCGGCTCCGGCGGAACATTCTCGGGAACCACGTCGCCAGCGCCGCTCCCACCGGAGTCCGAATCATCATCATCATCGCCCCCACCCAGCTCATCACCATTATCATCGAGAGGCATATCCGAGTTGTTGATAGTATCTTCGTTAGGGTCGTCATCCCCATCGTCATTACTGTCGTCTGGGTCGGGGGCACCCTCAGAATGACAGGGTGACTAGAAATGGTTTTAACAGCAGTCTGCGAGCTGGCTAGATTACATTTAGTGGTATCAATGGTGGGACTATCTTCCTGTACCACATTTTCTTCCACCTTATTGACATAATTACTTATCATAGTTTTAATCGCCTCGCCAGCATTATTTGAATTTTCATTAGTGGGCGACTTATCCTCGATAGACAAACAATTCGCATCACTCTTCTTAGTATTGAATTGGAACTCAGTGGGGCAATTAACGAAGTTATTATAAGCACCACTACCTCGAGGGGAGAGCCCCCAAGCATGAGGGATCGCACCATCCGGGTTAAATAAATTAAAAACAACTGACTCGTTAAAAATTGTTTTTACAAGCCTGTATAGGGGGCTCAAAATTCGCCTGTATAGAGGGCATCATAAAATCTTTTGTAGAAGTTAAAATCTTGTACTTTCCGGAAGAAACATCATCTACCGCAATATCACTAATATCGCTCTTATCCATTTTTCTGTCATCATCACTCGTACAATTCTTAGATCTGTCTCCCCCCAAGGCAGCAGCATCCCGGCCATCAATAGTATGGCCCTGGGCAGAGGACTGATTAATGCACTGGGACGAGAGGTCGTTGCCACTAGAGTGATGGATCAGAGTTGACGACAAGGGGTGGTCAAGTCCACTGCCAGTGACCACCTCGACAAAATTGTTGATCTCTTCGTCAGTCATAGGATTGAATTCACATCCAACGTATCATCTTTAAGCTCAATCTGGGCATTTTTCGAGCAATCCATGTCACTTATCACTGTACAATCTTTACTATTGCTTTTACCAATAAACTTCTTCGTGTCTTTAATGAACTCATCAATTTCTGCACCAGGCTTTTTCTTACCATTTACATTCGAATTGCGGGTGGTCCCAGCAGTGGCAGGAGAATTTCTAGATCTCAATAAACTTTGATTATGTAAACTCCAAGAAGACGTGGATAGGTTACTTGGAGCATTCCTGACACCACCACCCCTCGTCACTGTCTTCTTACTATTACCGACGCCACCGGTATTACCAGACTTATTCGTGAGAGGAAGTCCCTTTTTTTCTATTGTACTTTTCTTGAATTTCATCTTTCTTGTGCGTTTGTTTGTGGTTACTTAGTCCTCTCCAAGACGGGAAGGTGCTGGGGCATTTATCGCACTTATAATTGCATCCTTCGTCAGTTTGAACCAGCATCTCCCTCGTCTTGAAGCAGGTGTGATTCGCCGGACACCTACCGATCGCAATGTGGCAAATTGCACACATGTTCGTTTTCCCTGTCACAGTAATTTTATGGATATCTTTTATGTGGCCAACAAGATCGTTGACCACACTATATCTATTTATGCTTTTGAATTTCGTGCGGCAATTGCCAACCATACATGTGACAGGGCACTTGATTGGCCAGGTCACGGTCAGGTGGAGACCGTTGAGCCTGGGTGGAACGAAAAGAATCTCATCTTCCTCATCCTCCTCACCTTGGTTAACGGCAGCATCACTATCGCTACGGGCCCCACCAAGACCACCCTGCCGGGAGGTAACTGCCATGCCGCTTATATAAAATGACAATAAAGAAATCTGCATTATAAAACATGTACTCTAAAACCCTGAATGTAAAATTCAGATGTAAAGACGAAAAACTTGATGAATTAAAACGGTGTTTGTATATACACGTGTAAAGGATAAAAACATAAAATACGTACTTGTATATAGCACTTGTAAAGGATAAAAAACATCAACATATCACAACAACAATGAAACAGTATAAGATGAGATTTGTATGACTATGAACCTGTACAACAGGAGAAACAGTGAAAAAAAAAAGCATGACTACTTAAATAAAAAATAAAATCAATTTAAAAACTGTCGAGCCGACCAGTTTGTCACAAAACGAAAGTGCCAAAGCACTAGTCAATTCATAGCAATTAAGTCGCAATAAGGAATAACTCCTTACATAAGATAAAATGTTGTTCTGACGGTCATCAGCAAAACAATCATCCACGTCAGACCGACAAAACAGAAAAAGAACCAACCAGTGCAAAGCACTAAAAGTTAACAGAAATACAGCTAAACATTACAATCAGTAGGACTGAGACAAGAACCACAACACAAAAAACTGACGTACATATAAGAGAAGATATCGATAACATACAGTCGGCCACATGGGACAAAAACAAGACTGTAGAATAGCAGGTCAAATAAAATACGATGAACAACTAAGTAGCATACAGTAAATAAAAGCAAGAAAAAGAAAAAAAAAAGAACGCTGCTATTCACAGACCCACGTAGCTCCCATCTGTTAACGCGAGGTAATATTGACAATTAAAATTACAAAATATCATAGTCTAAACATCCGCTAGCCAAAAATGGCAAAGTCAGGCAGGATAACACACGCGGAACACAAGTTCCACAGTGGATGTCAAACACAGTAAACTGAAGAAATAAAACCACTTAAAAACACTAAGAAGTGTTAAAAGCAGGTGAGTAAATGATTAAAATACTTTAAAAGACCGATATATCCAGTTCACAAAAGTCCTAACTCAGGAAATTCAAAGAAAATCCAAGATGGCTACCCGATCCAAGATGGCTCTCAAAAATGGCGAAGTGGCAAGACACGTGTAATCAATAGCCAGATCGGGGAAGGAGCAATGGCGTCCGGAGCAATGGCGTCGAAGAAACAACCACAGAGCTTCAGAAAATCAACACAGGAGAGCCATCAACAAGACCAGGACCAGGCAGCCATCAGGAACACCCAACTTGATCATGGAGATCTGAGCACCGAACTGGACAATCGGATGAAAACCACCCTCGACCCTTCGGCAATATGACAATGGGCGAGTCAGTATCTATTCAGTCAACAAACAGCAAATAATATCAGCAACCTGTAAAATAAAAGATGTAATTAGCAAAATAATACAATATTAACCCTCCGTCTACCAGACGGGTCCATTGGACCCGACAGGTACATACAAAATATTCATTCAAACCAGAAATTTCTTTAAAATAAACTAAGTATATAAACCAGACAAAAATAAGGTAAATAAATAAGTTAAACAGTTTTAAATAAAAATTCTGGTGTAGAACGTTTTATTAAAACTTGAATAAAATTCCCGGTAGATCTAGGGTTAAGCTGATAAGAACAGAGATCAGATAGAGCATTTGTAACATTATTAGCATAGAAATATGCAAGTTACCGCCCATCATCATGTCTCTGAATGAGTAAAGAAATGTCAAGTTACCGCTGAAATACAGCAGATAATAAAAAATTGCAAATAAAAAATTAGATAGGAAAGGGCTGAAAAGGAAAACACATAAAATATTGATAGGAAAGCAAAAACAATTAGTTTACTACAAGCCAGCAGCGAGGGGTAGGCCCGGGGGCGTGCTCAGGAGAATGGCCCCCCAGGCCGCTAGCCTGGGAAAATTACACTATAAATAAAAGGAAGACGGGATAGACATTAGGGAGAGGAACATTCATCATCATTTACAACAACATCATTTATACCATTGTTTTTGTGCCCCTTGGCACTGTTAGTAGAGTTACTGCCTCTCATGCACAAATTATTACTATTACTAGGAGAATAATTAAGAACAGTGTTCCCATCGTTCCCACTGACTAGCGTCTCGGTGTAGCTCCGCTCCCTATGGAGATCGTAGAGACTGGATTCAACTAAGTCCAATCGAAGCTAGATTTGGCGAGGTATTGCTAGTTTGGCGAAGTGTTGCTAGTTTCGCGAAGCATAAATGTTATATCGAAAACAACTTACTAGAAATTTTGAACACAGATAGAACCTGAATAGTAATGATGCTTATTATATATTCCGATTTCGGAAATTTCAACTTGTGGATTCCAAAGGGTTTCGCCTCCCTCCCGCCCCCCCTCTCGTAAAAATAACATTTTTGGTAATGTGTCTTCTAATTGTCATAAATACTTGCATTTTGTAGGCAGGCACATTCTAAATAGAATCATACTTAAATTTGAAAAATTCTAAAAAAATATGTATACCTTTGTTTCAGAATTAAAACAGTCATAGACACTAGAAATTTTGAATGAACATATAACCTTAATAGTGATGCGAAAATACTCCAATTGAAATTTTAATGAGTGGTGTCCAAATTTTGTTTTCCCCCTCCCCTCCCCTGATAAAAAAAGTAACACTTTTGTTTATGACCCTTCAAATTTTCTTAGCATATATACTATTAAGGATTTATCTGCATTACCTGATTTTACCTGCATACAAAATTCAAAATACCTTTGATTATTCGAAGTCATACCACCAAAACTTTTTTTTTTAATCAAGAAGGGGGGGGGCTTTAGATTATCTTCTCTTAAAGTTTTCAATAAAGTAACACTTAAACAGGATTACTATTCAAAATGTACCTGCCTGCAAAATTCAGGTATCAATGTCAATCTAAAGAATAAAATTGCATTTTTGGGGGGAAGGGGGGGGGGTTGATATCCAAGAGCCTAAAATGCAGGCATGAAAGTGGGAAATAGGAAAAATGGAGGAAAATATTTTCGGTCCATATGATGGCACCAAACTTTTAAAATTTAGACACATTTTAACAGTTATTTATGGGATAAAATGAAATATAATTGTATGTTGTTATTTCCTTTTCATAGCTTAGAAAGCATTAAAAACAAATTTAAACTTTTAAATCAAAAGTGTTGCATAAATAGAAGAAAATATTCTATTCCAAAAAGAACATTATGAAACTTCCTTTTTCTTTTAAAGTCTAAAAAACTTTCACTCTGGAGAGATACTTTAATCAAATTTATTTACACAACTTTCATATGATTATAATATAAGCTTCCCTTTGATTTGATAGATCTTTTGCACAGCAATTCAGAAAAAAAAAAAAAAAAACTCCAAGGATTTTAGTTAGACAAAATGTCTGATAATTAAATTTTCAAGATCCCCCCCCCCTCCCCCACATTATATGCTTCCAATATTTTCTTTGCATTTTTGCATCAATCCAGAAAATGACCAAAATTATTTTTAAAAAGGTGGAATTCCACCTTTAGGGGGAACACTTTCATGCCTGAAAATGGTATCATTTTTGAGAAGTGTTTGCTGTACCTTAATAGAAGAAATATGCGATTTTATTGAATTTTTATTTGTAGGTACCACGGTTCACATAATATTTTGAGAAAATTTTAGGAAAGAATTTTTCTAGTGTTTAATAATGCACAAGAAATTAAAATCCTATCTTCCAACCTACAAAGATCATGTCGCATACAATTGTTTTTGCTGTTTATCTAAAAACATGCTAATTTGCCCTGTTTTGAAAAGATTACCCAATTACGGAAGATTAAATTATAGCATTTTAACTATTTTTAACACAATCAACTGATTGATAAATAAATAATGAGAGTAGAATTGTAGTATAGAAATAGTAGAAGTGAAATTGTAGTAGTGAAAATTTGTGAGCATGAAATTATCGCTGTATTAACCGCCATCGCCATCTTCGCTCAAAAAAACATCTAACCTAAACAGACTTTTCAACAACAGCGCGAGCGAGCGCTTGTGCTTCGTCTGAAATACTGCAACCTCAAAAATAACTAGCGCCAATTCCTCAGCCAAGAGGTAGGAGAAAAATCACCATAGGGAGCGGAGCTACACCGAGACGCTAGTTTCCCACTGCCGGCAAACAGGACGTTAATACCGTGTGCAGTGGTGCTGACAGGAACAGTACAATTATTATTAATATTGCTAGAACATTTATTATTATTACTAATACCAAAATAATTATTACTAGGAACAATATAATTTAAGTGATTTAAAGCATGATTAAAGGAAAAGCTAGGAACATTAGAATAATTTAATACATTAACTATTAGCAACAGGTACAAAAGAAATAGGAAGTTTTTTAATGGGGGAGGAGCCACTGGCAGAGGCGGGAATGTTATTATTACCATTAAAGTTAAATAAAACATTGTTATTATTAGCACTATTGCTAGGGTTAGAGGCAAAAATAACATTACCGTGGTTACAGGGTGCTTACACATTGTTAATGGAAGTGGGTGTTAGTACATTATTTTGGGAAGAAGAGAACATAGTGCTGCCAGTGGGAGGAGCAAAGTTGACAAAGGCCGGTTGGCTTTGTACAATCAAGCTGCTGTTGTTGTAGGGAACGTGAATGCAGGGTACAGATTCAAGTTCAGGGGGAGCAGAGAAGGTGGCAGAGAGAAGAGACCACGGATTCTTTTTTCCTCGGCGATGGCACGAGCAGCTTCGTCCAGAAGTCTATGGCTTCTGGTGAGATGAATGCCGTGAGTAGCATATTGCGTGCCATGGCTGTTATGCTTGGAAAGGCTGGCCGAACTGTAGGTGGGCGGAGCCTGCGAAACAATCACTGGAATAGAGGTGGAGGTATGAGAATTAAAGTCAGCCATACCAGTGGTGAATGGGATGAAAGAAGTGACTGGAGTCTGACTCGAGAACAGTTCACTTGTGGGAGGAGCCAAGACTCGGTCATTATTTACACACAGTTCTTGGTTTTCCTCAGAATAGTTGGCACATATTTTAACAGAGGTGGGATCCATTTTGGCGTTAGGGAGTGTGACTGGAGCTTGGCTCGAAAACAGTTCACGGGTGGGAGGAGCCAAGACTTGGTCATCACTTACACAAAGTTCTTGGTGATCCCCACCATTGTTGACACATATTTCAGCAGAGATGGGATCCATCTTAGTGTGATGGAGGGAGATTGGAGCATTGCTCTGATACAGTTCTCGGGTGGGAGGAGCCATAACTTGAGCATTGCTCGTACAAAGTTCATGGGCACCTCCCGAAATATGTTTCGCGTCAGGAACGGGATGATCCCATGTGGGGGAAATATCCCGAGGAACAGGTGAAGGAAGATCGATGTTTTCAAAGAGTTCCTGGGAGTAATGGGCGGAGTTACCACTCATGTTTGATGGTGAGACAGGATTATCATGTAAATCTGCAGTGACGATGAGATTGTCCACGAAAGTGGTGGTAAAAATGTGAGAGGGACTCACGTTGTCTGTAATTGGCCTGTCACCATCCACCGACCGATCTGCGATAATAGGGGAGATGCCGGTGCTAGGAATTCCAGCATCGCGACCATCATTGATGAAAGAGAATATGGCGTTTTGAGAACTAGAAGAGGGGATCCTCTCAATAGGTGGAAGTGGAGAAGGGTACCGAGGGATGTTGAACGGTCTCTTCTTCCTATATTCTCTTGAACGATAATCCACTTGAGGGTACCTGCTCGTGTGATGTATGAAAATGTCTCTAGAGGCGCGGATGGTCTCAGAGACAACGAGCTTTTTCATTAGTTTGAGGTACTTTTTGGAACAGAATTTGAGGAGAGTTTTATCGTTCTTGTGTCCTGATTCTGCCCTTAACGGAACAAGCCGAGTAGGAAACCTCCGATTCACGTAATCCATACCGATGTTCAACAATTTCCAATTCTGCCCCAAACGGAATAGGGGAGCAGCGTTTGACCTCTCAATTACAAGGTCAACGAGTTTCGACTAGAATTTCGACCAATCGCTTCCAAGGACACATGTGGTCTCTTTATCTGAAACACGAACATGTGTGTTTACGTGCTACCCCTTTAAAAAGATACCTTTAATTGGCACTATGATTATATATTGATTTTTTATAGATTAATATAAAGTGAATTATATAATATCGCTATAAACAGTGTGTAAAGTTTTAATAGGTGGTAAGTTATAAATAATCTTTACGAAGTTTTGATACAATTATATAATTTTTAATATTACTTAGAGTAAAATTAAGGGATTATTTAAACAAAAGCTTTTTGCAATTACACTTTTAAATTAGTACAATTTTTAATCTTCTAAAAATTATAAAATTATATTTTAGCATGAAGTTTTTTTTTTTTTTTTCAATATAAGCTTTAAAATACAAGTTATATCAGCCAAATAATTGAAAATTTATGTTTCACGCATAATAATTATTTTACATTCACAATTACCTTATATACTCGTGTATAAGTCGAAGAATTTTAGACAAAATTTGGGCGTTGAAAATGGGGGATCGACTTATACACAAGAAAGTAAAAAAAAAAAAAAAAAAAAAAAAAAAAAAAAAAAAAAAAAAAAAAAAAATCACAGGCTACTGCGATTGTTTTTTTTTTCAGTCTTTTAAGTAATTACATGAGAGATAAAAGCGGACAATGGTCATTTCCAAGTGACTGACAAACAAAGCTCAATGTCCCTGTAATTGTTTTCCACCCATTTTCTCGTGTTAGAAAAAACCCTTCAATATATTCCTTTCAGCATTTTAATCCCCTTTTTAAAAAGAATCCAACTTTAGAATGCTTCTAGATATCTTTCTTAACCTTTAACTGATGTCACTCGGTCTCCCAGACCCCGCGACTCCCAGCTGTAAACACTTTTACAGCTTTTTACTTTTCTGTACGGAAGTTAAATAATATGAATAAAATACTTTTTGAATGCAATTTAATTCACATGCTCCTAAGAGAAGTACAACGATATTGTTATGACAAAATTTAATTAATTCAACCATTTGAGTTATTTTTTTTATTCATTTTATTCGATTTGTCTGAGAGACCGGATCACATCAGTTGTGTGACAAATTTTAGTCCATCAGTTAAAGGTTAAAATTCCTATAATACAAAGAAGTACTATATTTTAGCAGTCTAAGAAGTTGTTTACTTGTAAATAATGCCTGAATGGATTTTTGAAAGAATTTTATCTTTCTAAGTATAATTGAATTGATGTGAATAGGTTTCAAAATAGTTTAAGCTTCTTCGGTTATACATAATTATACAGGTTTAAAACGTTGAATTAAAAAAAAAATCTGATTAGAAACGTAAAAAAATTACTAATTTAATGAAAATTTTTTTAAATTTTTCTATCCTCGATTACAAATTATTTTTCAACATGCTACCAGAAATGTGGTTCGACTTATACACGAAAATTCAATTTTTTTCAAAATTTTGCTTAAGAATTGGGAGGAGGGGGGGGGGGTCGACTTATGCGCGAGTATATACGGTATATAATTTTTTTTATTAATATTTAGATTAAAATCGAGGGATTATTTAAACAAAAACTATTTGTAATTACTCTTTTGTGAAGATTAAAACTTACTGTATTAATTCAAATATAAATTTATCATAAAGTCTTTTTTTTTTATGTGAGTACGCTTTATTAAACTAATTTTTTCAATACAAGCTTTCTTTTTCTTTTTTTTTTTTTTTTTTTTCTACAAGTTTTAAAATACAAGCTGTATCAGCCAAATAATTGAAAAATAATGCATACTCATAATTATTTTACAATTACCGTATTTTATGGAAGAAACGCCGCGGCGTTTACGATGTTCTTTAAATACCAACTGAGTTTCCTTAATTTAAAAATTCATAAAAATACTTAAAATCGGATTGAAATATTTTAAATAAAACTATACACATCTTAAGATATTAAGAACGAGGCATCCTACACTGCTCAGAAAGCTTTGATTAAAATTAGGTCAATGTGAGGCTGTCGACAAAAGTTGCGTTCCGATGGATGCGGCGTTTACAACGGGTGCGGCGTTTACGATATTTTTAAGCGTATTCAGGCCAATTTGAGGAGTGCGGCGTTTACGACGGGTGCAGCGTTTCTTCCATAAAATACGGTACATAATTTTTTATTGCTATTTAAAGTAAAATCAAGGAATTATTTAAACAAAAACTATTTGTAAATACGCTCTTGAATTATTACAGCAAGTTTTAATCTTCTCAAAAATATATTTTACCATGAAGGTTTTTTTTTTTTTTTATGTAATTACAATTTATTGTACTAACTTTTTTAATACAAGCTTTTTTTATGTATACAAGTTTTAAAATACAAGCTATGGTAAATCTCTAGGCCAATTAATTGAAACTTTATGCTTTCTCATAATTATTTTACATTTATATTTTAATTTTTATTATTAGAATAAAATAAACGGATTTAAGCAAAACTATTTGTAATTATACTTTTGGATTACATCAAGTTTTAATCTTCTCAAAAATATATTTCAGCATGAAGGTTTTTTTTTTTTTTTTTTTAAATACGAGCTTTAAAATACCAGCTATATCAGTCAAATATAATTCAAAAATTATGCTTCAGTCGTGATTATCTTACATTTACAATGATATAATATTTATTATTATTTAGAGTAAAATCAAGAAATTATTTATACAAAAAATATTTGTAATTACATTTTTGGATTAGTACAATAAGTTTTAATCTTCTGAAATGCATTATTTAGGATTATTATTATTATTATTATTTTGAATACAAGCTTTAAAAGACAAGCTCTATCAGCCAAATAATTGGAAAATTAAGTTTCACTCATAATTATGTTACATTATATATTATAACATTATATATTATACATTATGTATATATACATTATTATATATTTTTTATTGTTTAGATCAAAATCAAGGGATTATTTAAGCAAAAATTATTTATAATTGCACTTTTGGATTAGTGCAATAAGTTTTAACCTCAAAAATATATTTTAGCATAAAGATTTTTTTTTTTTTTTTTTTAATATAAGTTTTAAAATACAAGCTGTATTAGGCAAATAATTGAAAAACTATGCTTCTCCCACAATTAATTTACATTTAATTTAAGGTGAAACTATTTCTAGTAATGAACCTAACAAAACTGAATACTAATAGTAACAATAGTACAATGCGAATATACATTTAACAAAAATTAGGTCTATCTATCCTCATTTACAAGAGATGCATATCTCTTGATATACAGAGACGCCATCTTAAACCGACCCAAGTAATGCTTTCCGGCTGCTGATTGCAGTCGGGATGAATTACGACGAAGCAACCCCAGTGAATGGGAAATAATTCCAACACGTTAGGGGCAGAATTGGAAAATATCACTTCGTTGGCGCATTACGAGAAAGTAACCCGTTCCGAGAAGGGCAGAATCAGGACACATTGTCCTGATTCTGCCCTTAACGGAACAAGCCGAGTAGGAAACCTCCGATTCACGTAATCCATACCGATGTTCAACAATTTCCAATTCTGCCCCAAACGGAATAGGGGAGCAGCGTTTGACCTCTCAATTACAAGGTCAACGAGTTTCGACTAGAATTTCGACCAATCGCTTCCAAGGACACATGTGGTCTCTTTATCTGAAACACGAACATGTGTGTTTACGTGCTACCCCTTTAAAAAGATACCTTTAATTGGCACTATGATTATATATTGATTTTTTATAGAATAATATAAAGTGAATTATATAATATCGCTATAAACAGTGTGTAAAGTTTTAATAGGTGGTAAGTTATAAATAATCTTTACGAAGTTTTGATACAATTATATAATTTTTAATATTACTTAGAGTAAAATTAAGGGATTATTTAAACAAAAGCTTTTTGCAATTACACTTTTAAATTAGTACAATTTTTAATCTTCTAAAAATTATAAAATTATATTTTAGCATGAAGTTTTTTTTTTTTTTTTTCAATATAAGCTTTAAAATACAAGTTATATCAGCCAAATAATTGAAAATTTATGTTTCACGCATAATAATTATTTTACATTCACAATTACCTTATATACTCGTGTATAAGTCGAAGAATTTTAGACAAAATTTGGGCGTTGAAAATGGGGGATCGACTTATACACAAGAAAGTAAAAAAAAAAAATCACAGGCTACTGCGATTGTTTTTTTTTTTCAGTCTTTTAAGTAATTACATGAGAGATAAAAGCGGACAATGGTCATTTCCAAGTGACTGACAAACAAAGCTCAATGTCCCTGTAATTGTTTTCCACCCATTTTCTCGTGTTAGAAAAAACCCTTCAATATATTCCTTTCAGCATTTTAATCCCCTTTTTAAAAAGAATCCAACTTTAGAATGCTTCTAGATATCTTTCTTAACCTTTAACTGATGTCACTCGGTCTCCCAGACCCCGCGACTCCCAGCTGTAAACACTTTTACAGCTTTTTACTTTTCTGTACGGAAGTTAAATAATATGAATAAAATACTTTTTGAATGCAATTTAATTCACATGCTCCTAAGAGAAGTACAACGATATTGTTATGACAAAATTTAATTAATTCAACCATTTGAGTTATTTTTTTTATTCATTTTATTCGATTTGTCTGAGAGACCGGATCACATCAGTTGTGTGACAAATTTTAGTCCATCAGTTAAAGGTTAAAATTCCTATAATACAAAGAAGTACTATATTTTAGCAGTCTAAGAAGTTGTTTACTTGTAAATAATGCCTGAATGGATTTTTGAAAGAATTTTATCTTTCTAAGTATAATTGAATTGATGTGAATAGGTTTCAAAATAGTTTAAGCTTCTTCGGTTATACATAATTATACAGGTTTAAAACGTTGAATTTAAAAAAAAAATCTGATTAGAAACGTAAAAAAATTACTAATTTAATGAAAATTTTTTTAAATTTTTCTATCCTCGATTACAAATTATTTTTCAACATGCTACCAGAAATGTGGTTCGACTTATACACGAAAATTCAATTTTTTTCAAAATTTTGCTTAAGAATTGGGAGGAGGGGGGGGGGGTCGACTTATGCGCGAGTATATACGGTATATAATTTTTTTTATTAATATTTAGATTAAAATCGAGGGATTATTTAAACAAAAACTATTTGTAATTACTCTTTTGTGAAGATTAAAACTTACTGTATTAATTCAAATATAAATTTATCATAAAGTCTTTTTTTTTTATGTGAGTACGCTTTATTAAACTAATTTTTTCAATACAAGCTTTCTTTTTCTTTTTTTTTTTTTTTTTCTACAAGTTTTAAAATACAAGCTGTATCAGCCAAATAATTGAAAAATAATGCATACTCATAATTATTTTACAATTACCGTATTTTATGGAAGAAACGCCGCGGCGTTTACGATGTTCTTTAAATACCAACTGAGTTTCCTTAATTTAAAAATTCATAAAAATACTTAAAATCGGATTGAAATATTTTAAATAAAACTATACACATCTTAAGATATTAAGAACGAGGCATCCTACACTGCTCAGAAAGCTTTGATTAAAATTAGGTCAATGTGAGGCTGTCGACAAAAGTTGCGTTCCGATGGATGCGGCGTTTACAACGGGTGCGGCGTTTACGATATTTTTAAGCGTATTCAGGCCAATTTGAGGAGTGCGGCGTTTACGACGGGTGCGGCGTTTCTTCCATAAAATACGGTACATAATTTTTTATTGCTATTTAAAGTAAAATCAAGGAATTATTTAAACAAAAACTATTTGTAAATACGCTCTTGAATTATTACAGCAAGTTTTAATCTTCTCAAAAATATATTTTACCATGAAGGTTTTTTTTTTTTTTTATGTAATTACAATTTATTGTACTAACTTTTTTAATACAAGCTTTTTTTATGTATACAAGTTTTAAAATACAAGCTATGGTAAATCTCTAGGCCAATTAATTGAAACTTTATGCTTTCTCATAATTATTTTACATTTATATTTTAATTTTTATTATTAGAATAAAATAAACGGATTTAAGCAAAACTATTTGTAATTATACTTTTGGATTACATCAAGTTTTAATCTTCTCAAAAATATATTTCAGCATGAAGGTTTTTTTTTTTTTTTTTTTTTTTTTTTTAAATACGAGCTTTAAAATACCAGCTATATCAGTCAAATATAATTCAAAAATTATGCTTCAGTCGTGATTATCTTACATTTACAATGATATAATATTTATTATTATTTAGAGTAAAATCAAGAAATTATTTATACAAAAAATATTTGTAATTACATTTTTGGATTAGTACAATAAGTTTTAATCTTCTCAAATGCATTATTTAGGATTATTATTATTATTATTATTTTGAATACAAGCTTTAAAAGACAAGCTCTATCAGCCAAATAATTGGAAAATTAAGTTTCACTCATAATTATGTTACATTATATATTATAACATTATATATTATACATTATGTATATATACATTATTATATATTTTTTATTGTTTAGATCAAAATCAAGGGATTATTTAAGCAAAAATTATTTATAATTGCACTTTTGGATTAGTGCAATAAGTTTTAACCTCAAAAATATATTTTAGCATAAAGATTTTTTTTTTTTTTTTTTTTTAATATAAGTTTTAAAATACAAGCTGTATTAGGCAAATAATTGAAAAACTATGCTTCTCCCACAATTAATTTACATTTAATTTAAGGTAAAACTATTTCTAGTAATGAACCTAACAAAACTGAATACTAATAGTAACAATAGTACAATGCGAATATACATTTAACAAAAATTAGGTCTATCTATCCTCATTTACAAGAGATGCATATCTCTTGATATACAGAGACGCCATCTTAAACCGACCCAAGTAATGCTTTCCGGCTGCTGATTGCAGTCGGGATGAATTACGACGAAGCAACCCCAGTGAATGGGAAATAATTCCAACACGTTAGGGGCAGAATTGGAAAATATCACTTCGTTGGCGCATTACGAGAAAGTAACACGTTCCGAGAAGGGCAGAATCAGGACATTGGGGTCCCAGGATCCAAGGGAGCCAACAATGATGGCGTCGATGTGGATGTTCTTGAAAGACAGCTTGAAATAATCACGCAAAGGGGCATACTTTGCGATCTTGTCTTTCCTAGCACCGGAGAAGGCCCATACCCATTATCAAAAGGACAAGTGACGTCAATGATGACAACCTCGTCGTCACGGGAGAGGACTAAATCAGGTTTCAGCCCGGTGTTGCCGATGATCTGGTTTTCTGCGATGACGGTCCAGAGTTTGGCGGCTTCTTTGACCCGTTTGACGAACTTGTTGTGCCTGCGGGTACCCCGATGGAGTTGGGGCTCGCAGTGGTTAATGACGTGCGGAAGGGTTTCCCGCTTTTCCTTACAGACACGACACAGATCGTCATGACCATCCTTGCTGGGGAGATATCCATTGAGGGCTACGCAGCAGAGGCGAGCCTTGTGAATGAACCGCCAATCGGTGAACCTGATGTAGTCCCCGGTCCTATTGAAATGGAAAGAGGCCTTGTCTTTACTAAAACAGGAGAGGGTCTTGCCTTGGCTAGGTTTGTTCCCAAGCACAGTAGCAAGATCTTTGCGAAGACTGGTTCTCAGGTCACGGAAGATGGACCGACGATTGGTGATAGTTTTATCACCAATGGTGATGGAGATGTCGGGTGCAGTGGAAATTCCATCTCACGTTGAGAGAACCAAACGCGTGCCTGGCGAACGACCAAAGACTGGAGGAGTCCCCTCTCCGACCATCAAAGTCACAATTTGAAAGGTAATCTTCAATTACACTAAGCGTCACCTCGCATCTTGCCCTGGTTTTAACTACTTGAGCAAGATCAGCCCAAGCACTCTCACATACCCTAGGGTCTGGAGAGGTGAGGAGCTTGAAGGCTGTATCGATCCTCGCAATTTCACAGTCATCGGAAGTGCAGGGAATGCCGAAGAGCCCGGAGTTGGTATCACCATAGATGTATTCGTTAGACGCACAAGTAGGGAGACCGAGGGTTTTCTTAATGAGGGGCTTGAGGGCAAGATCGAGGCGATGCCAGTCTGATTTTTGGTACTGGTTGGTCCTCATGGCATAGTGAAACGATGGGTAGAGGAAAGTTTTTAGCGCATCGATCTTTTGCCATGGGGCCAAGTTGGAGTTAAGGATCTCTTTCCCAGTATTTGTGAAGTCATCAATATTGGCCGAGTCGGGAATGATGCGGAAGCCGAAAGGCTTCCCAAGATAGGAAATGACATCGTAATTCATTAGAATAGCCACCGGCTCGCCATTGATGTGGAACTGCGTCGCAAGGCAGGATTGATGGTCGGAGCGAATGTGGAGACTGAAGCACTTTTTTGGATTGAGTGACAGGCCAATTTTGGAAGCAGTGTTGACGAGGATGTCAATAGAGGTGTTGAGATCTTCAATGTTATCTTCAATGACAGCTTCGTCATCAGCGTAGGAAAGGTTGTGAAGGCCATCACGGCCACGCTGAATGGCTTTAAGGATTGGATCAATGGTTATAATGAACAAGATTGAGCTAAGAGCGCATCCCTGCTTGACACCGCAGAGAACGTCTATGGACTCGGAGATACCTTCAGAGGTGAGTAAGCAGGTTTTTGCATTAGTGTAGATATCTGTAACGATGTCACAGATGAGATCGCCAGCACCGAGGGCCCGAAGTGCATCCACGATGGCTTTGTGGGGAATTGAGCCGATTGCATTTTTAATATCAACAAGCAGAATACATATTTCTTTCTTGAGTTTTTTGGCGACACGAAGGCAATTCTCGAGCATGAAGTTATTCTCCACGGTGCCATCGAAGGGCCGAAAACCCTTTTGATCAGGAGACAGGAGGTTGTTATCTTCGATCCAGGCAGAGATGCGCTTAGCAAGAAGGCTGGTGAATAATTTGTATAAGGTATTTGACAGGGCGATGGGCCGCCAGTTTCCTGGGTCTGAGGAATCGCCACTCTTGGGGATAAAAATTGTTGTAGAGTCTTTCCATGACTGCGGGATACGTCTGGCTTTAAGGCAGACGTTAAATGGTTGCGTTAAATGGTTAAGACGTGCAATGGTTTTGCAGTCAGGATCGACTTTCTTCAGGTGTTGGTAGGTTAGCCTGTCAGGGCCAGGAGCAGTGTTTTCACATTTGTTGAGTTTGCTCTTGATCTCAATTGGTGAGAAAATAGATGTGTCAGGTGGTTCGTGATCTCCAATATGGGAAGAGAATATGGATGGGTCGTATAGGTTGTCGTTCTCTTTGAAGAATCTATCCTGCAGGTCCTTCGCAGGAACGTGGCACTGTGAGCTTGGAATGTTCAAGGCTTCACGAGCAGCCTGCCGTCTATTGCGCCTATACAGACGCTGCATAGCAGCAGGATCCTTATTATTGAATCTTTTGGTCGACCGCATGCCAGGGGGAAACTTTTTGAGGCCAACTTTGTCGTGTGCGAAGTCGATGAAGTGAAGAAGGGTTTCTTCGAATTCATCCCACTTGTCGGGGGAGAAAGATTTGTAAATATTGGAAAAGCTGGTCTGGTAAATTTTGGAGGGGTTGTCGGCATCAGGGTTGACAATTAGATCATTCTGGAGATGATACTCTCCATCTTCATCATCAGCAGGAACATCAACTTCGTCGCTAAGTCCCACGAGATCGGCATGGTCCTCGTTGGGGTCATGATCTTGAGTGCCGAGAACCGAGTTGGCGACAGAGGAAGAAGCAGAAGGCGGAGGCATGTTATTATTGGATTGCTGGGTTTGTGCCCTAGATAGAGGGTAACGATTGGCGTTGTTGTTGAGAAGACGCCTCATGTTTTCTCTGTGAGTTTTCCTATCTTCGTTATGAATCCGTTGGTGATTCGTGAGGCCGTGGCGAGAAGGAAAGGCTGCATGACACCTGTGGCATTTATGTTGGAGCTCAGGGGCGGAGCCATCAGCGATGTAGAAGCGGTTGCCATTAAAGCACTCGTGGTAGGAAACCCTGCAGGGGGTATTGCACTGGCAGAAGGAGCACCACCTCTGGATCCTCTTAATCTCATTGTTATGGAACCCTTCAATATGTCTAATGAGTGATTGCAGTGCTGAGGTGTATTTTTCGCCACCGTAACTCTCATTGCAACCAGTAACAGAGCATTTAAGTGTGCCAAGAATGGGGAAAACGATATTAAGAAGGTCGCCATCGAAGCCAGAAACATGCCCCAACATTGTACATGGTGGTCCTTTTGACCCGCACATGCGGGGTGCGATCACTGGTGGTAGGGCCAGATGGAATGGCAGCCCTGGGGGTGTCAGCGGAGGCAAGGCTTCCAAACGATGAGCTAATGTCGATCCTCAAGACATCATCGTTGTGATTAGGGTTGGCAGGTTGAACGGAGGTGTTAAAAGCAGTAATTCCAGTATGAGAAGGTGGGATTTCGTTGTCCGATCCCAATGAGGATTCTGAGATGTGGGGATCGTTGTCTTCGCAATGGGAGGTGGGAGAACACCCAGGAATGGCAGAAGTTGGAACAATGATGGAGGCATCAGAGATATTCCCATTATGAGCCGAATTATTTGAGTTTTCCACAATGGGGGAGGAGCGAGCAATGGGAGCATCCTCATTGAAACTGATTAAATCAGGCTGCGAGCAAGGAATGGCTGAGAGCTGAGAGGTTACGGGAATGTTCGTAACGCCAAAGTTCACTTGTATATTAGAAGGGGAGTGGCTAGCAATAGTGTTTTCATCATTTGTAGGAGAATTACTGTGAACAGAAGCCATTTCAATTGAAAAATTCACTTTATCATCATCAGAATCTAATGTGATGATTTCTGCCAAATTATTCTGATGTGAAGTTAATTTATCCGAAGTATTTTGTAAAATGTTCCTTCGGGTGCGAGAAACAGTGATATTTGAAGATTGGATAATGGGAGTTTCTTCAAGGCTTCTAATGTGCGCGGATGCACATGGAAGTTGAGAGGTTCCATCCTCCTGCTGGATGGTAGGAATGGAGTTAGCAACAGGAGAGATACAGGCATCATAAGTTTTAATGCAGGAAGAATCCCCGTTATCAAGATCAGCATAATTTTGCTGGGGTGAATGTAAGGGCAAATGGCATGGATTTGGTTAATGGGAGTGGACTCTTGGTTGTACATGTCCGTCCCAGTTGCAAAATCACTGACGAGCAAGTGTGCTTCATTAACAGGAAGTGCAGAAGCGGTGGTAACAGAGCCCGAAATGATGGGACTGGGAGCAGACAGATGATCAATAATTTGAGAGGACTGATGAGATTGATCAGTGTTAGTAAGATCAGAAGCGATATCAGAGTCATCCTGAGTCTGATGTTTCTTGTGACGCTAGCTTAAGTGTTTGTTAAGCTCTCTTTTGAAGAGATATGATTTTCCGCATAATTATCATTTATGCTCAAGATTTATGACTGACCGGTCAACACGAAAATAAGATATGCCACGAAAGCAATGATGGTGGTTGATTTTTTCTCTTATTTCATTGCGGCAAATGGTACACCAGTAAGTGCCGATGATGTTTGTTTGGTGATGAATTTCCCTTAGATGAAGGAGGAGGTAACGTTTGCAGAGTGCAATCGTTTCTCCAAGGATAGGCACACCACAACGCTTCACCGGACACTTGGGGTAGTTGTCAGTTGGAAGAAGAAAATTCATGAAATTCCCCACTCTCCCAGTTTTCTTAGGGAAGCTGACGTTAGAATTGTCGGGTGAGGGAGGTTTCTGGTAGAAGTGGCCGCTATCTTTGTAATGGGACGGATAGTCCGAAGAGCCAGAAGCCCCGCCCACACTGGAGGAGGCAGTTGAGTAGTGGGAGGCATCAACTTTCTTCCTTTTACTGGAGGGAGCGAAAGAAACGTGCTTGTCAGAAGTATTCGTTAGTTTTTGTTTTTCGACTTCTTTGGCTCTTGCCATGCTGTAGGCCTTTGAGAGAATTGAGGATTTGTTCACATTTTTTGGAAGGTGAACTTTTGGCTGATATTGATTCAATCCTTCAACGATGCGAGTGGTAACTCCACCCAGCCTGGTGTGATTGGAAACTGGAGAGGGCGTGGTTATGGAGCCATGAAAGGAATTACTAGCAGTATTGCTTGTATCCATGTTAACGGATGTACATGGCTGCGAAGAATACTTGCGAGTTTTTGTGTTGCTCGCCACAGATATCTTAGTTGAGTTTTGAGTGGAGGCCATGTTAGAGTGATGCTTCTTGGAGGTGTCAGAAACACATTTTGCATAAGTTTTATAATTTTTGGCCATATTGGAGTAATTTGAAGAAATATCGCCAGAGGACCGCCCACAATCAAGTAATTTCGCAGAAGAGGGAGTGGCTTCCGTGTTTGAATGGGAAGCAATGCTGTTTCTGCCGGAGAAAGGAGGCGTGGTCTTCTGGTTTCTGGCAAAGGTTTAATGCTGGCTGAATTGTCCGACATTTTATTATGAGAGTCCATAATTAATGAATAAAATAGGAGTAAATACAAGAATAGATCACTAGTAACTTAAATAAAATCGAAGACACAGGAAACACTGCCAAGCAAGAGGAATAAAGCGAGCGAGGGTGGACAGACGGGTGTGTCCAAAGACCCTCTACCGAAAGAGACGAGGGGGAGCAGCCGTGGAACCGAGAAAATAAAGAAAAGGAGAGGCGCCCAAAGACCCTCTACCGAGGAGCGGCGGAGCGGAACAGCCAACGGACGAAGTCCGGAAGAGATGTTCTGACGTACACTAGACGCAGGTAACCGTAGCGTATATCAGCCAGATATCGACCGACGGCAAGGTTGCCGGGAGGAAGTCCAGATGAGTGAAAAACTGTAAAAAATGGATAAAAATCGATAACTGACGCTACAGGAATGCTACAGACATGGTTTAGACATGGTTTAGACACTGGAGAACGTAGAATTTTTTGAACAACCAGTAAAGTGATGACAGAAGCATGTGCAGGGGGTCTAACAAATTTAGGATAGCAAATGGCCGAACATAGAAGAAATTGCAAAGATAAAGAGGTACAATTAATAATTTTAAAAGATAGAATAAACTTAGAAGTGCCAAACAAAAAATTTTGAACCCAAGATCGAAACGTAAAATTTAGAATTTTAAGGGCAAAAATTAAAAAAAGGAAGGTGGCAAAGTCCTACAACGCGAAGGGGGGGCTATAGGTCATGTTACGGGATCCCGCACCATTACTGGATACGAGACACTAATAAGACCTTTCGGAATTATTAGTGCCACCCTGAACCGATTCAGCGCTCGCCACCGGGGGAGATGGGGACCAACTTACAAACAGGTGCTCCAACCGCCAGGATCCCATACTTACAAGGCAGTGAACCTGTGCTCCACTGGAAGGTTACTCCATCATACTAGAAAAATAAAAATACAAGAAATTAGTAGAAACCATTTTTAAATTTAGGACTTAGCGTAATTTCTTTGAATTTTCAAGTTTTCGAATTTTTGAAAAATTTCTAGTTAAAATTGAGCGATGAAAACTTCCGCCCCTTGAAGAGCTGATTTTTTAACATAGGTAGATAGCGAAAAAAACTTGAAAAAGTTCCAGGAAGGTACTTGTAGTTGCATTTGAAGATAGCCAGCAGTGAGCGTAATCTTAATGCATCCACATGAAGGAGTGTCCATCCACGAAAAAGGATTGCATATTCTTGAAGTACAAAGTCCACAGAGTCCAAATATGCAATTAGTTTTAAAATCGGATGGTAAATAAGAAATTAGCCTTCCACGTGCTAATTACTGGTCGATGAGTCATTAGGACGTGACCGAAGTGACCCAGAAGGTCATCGAAGAATCTAGGCGAAAAACACTAAGTCCAGAAGAGGGTCATTGAGACCGGAGATCGCTGAGAACATGCGGCCAAAGGCATAACTCGAGGCGGCATAAAAATAACCGAAATCCTCGGAAGATGGTCGATGAAAAAAATAATTATAATTTTAATTAAAAATATCACTCATCTAAAGAGGGCGTGACTGTTAGGGATTAGCACTAATACCAATTCCCCAACATCTTACACTTGTAACACTGATTAAAAATTATGTTGATAAAGCAGAGTTCAACAGTGGAAGTAGATCGGAGGATGGATTTCTAAAAATATGTAAATGAGAAAAATTATGAAGTACGTTGAATGAAGAAATGTTAAAAAGTGGATGAAGTAAATTGACAGATGAGATAAAGCTCCAGGCTTAAACTTCTTTTATTAAGATCCAAAGTTCACAGTAAAATATCTTGATAAAAACAATCTTTAAAAATAAACCAAATATTGATGAATAAACCATGAATCACTTTAAATCAAAACAGCCATTTTTAAACACTTTAACTTAGAAGCCATGAAGAACAGAAAAGCTTAAATATCGTAACTTTAAAAGATGATTTTAAAAACAGAACGAAAAATAAAAATAAGCCGCATGATTTTTAAATGTTTACCACAAGATCAAATACAGCATCCCGAGAACGCTTAAAGCAATTCTCGTATCGAGAACATTGGTAGATAAAACAAGTAAGCAAGATTTCCTTCCAACTAACCCCTTTAAATACAGCAGCTGGAACGGCACGTGTCGACACGCCCACTCTCCAGAATGATCTACGAGATGGTGATTTGCCGGTGACGAACTACGTCAACTAATTCATTCATAAATCCGTTCCCGCCATCTGTCGGAAGAAAAGTACACCACGTCATACGCTCTCGTAAATTCTACCATGTCGCGTGGAAAACGTAAACATCTGCAGTTGTAAAAATAAAGATACGGCGTTATCAATGAACTGTAACTAAAGAAACATAAAGCTGAATAAATAACTAAAGGATTAAAAGAATGAACGCAAGATAAAAGGTAAGTTTAATTTCAGAATACTTTTAAATACAGAATACTTTATACTTATACTATTTAAATGAAATGATCTTAATAAAAATAAAGATTTATAAATAACGAACTGTAAATTATACTACCAGGGTTAATGTACTATTGAATATAATTAGAGGCATTGAGAACTGGGAAATAAGCTTGTTAACACTTCTTAACAGTGACTGCCTCTTTACTAAGACCGCAGCTAAGTGACATAGTCTACACTTTGATCTTAGCCAAAGGCCGAGAAGCGATGCTGTATTTCCTGAAATGTTTTTCTTCACTTGTCTTAATTTTATCAATTTTTATCTGCACGGGCAATCGAGAAATCGTTTTTCCCGTTTGAGAAAGTTTTATATGCTTCTGATTTGAAGTAGTTATAGCCAGGGGATATTTTTCTTTGTAGTCCAGAGGGACCGAAAGCAAGATTAACTGATAGGTTTACCATGGTAATGCCAACCCGTAGTAGCGTTTGCATCAAAATCATCGGAGTTCTTAGATTTATCGCTTGAAAGCACATTCTTCATATCAGATACACTTTGATCTTAGCCAAAAGGCCGAGAAGCGATCGATAATCTAACTATAAGATTAGTTCAGAGAGCATGTTTATTTGCAATATCACACAACAAAAACTTTGCCTCATCATGACCCATCAAAAAAATAAGGAAAATGAAATACATAAGTATATGCAACGTAGCCAATTTGTTGCAATACCTACTACAAACATAAAAAACTAGAAAGGACAGAAATAGAGGTGAAATATTTTTAATAAATTAAAGATTGGAAAGCAAAAATAAAAGAAACAAGCGAGCTGATTCAAATCTGACCAACTCTATTATACAATTTAATTTAGAAAAAACAAAGAGTGTTGTTAAACACCATTAAAATAACACGCCACTTTAGGAGCAGCTATATACTGTTACTGGTTACAGTAACGAAAAAACAATTGAGAAGGGACAGGAGTAAGAGAGGCACGCGACCCTATACAATCAAAATCTTAACAACTATGTACAAACTAAATACTAAAAGCTAAATGTACAACTAACTAATATTACATATAAAATGCAATAATGCATAACAAAATAACTAAATAAATGGTATAATAAGACTAAATAAGAAAATATTTACATGACTAAATATAATAAAAGGAACCAGATGAAAAGACGCTCAGGTACAAATCCGGAAACTGCACAACCTAAGTGTCTGCCGCCAAAGCAACACGGCTCAATGGTCCAACAGCACAAGGAGGAAAAGATACGCCATCAGCAGCACAATTGTTCGCTTGAGCGTCAAGCGTATCAAGGGCAACACCAAGCACATCAGTTCGAGCTTGATCTTGAACAACAGCAGGTTGAGCAGTAGAGAGTTTTTCCAGAGCAGGTACCGGAGAGGCAAGACAAATATCAAAGTTAACATCGGTCTTAGGAGAAACATGAGAAACATGTTGATCATGAATAGTTGAAAAGGGCGCAATTGCGGGAACGTCCACAACAGGGTGAGGCGTCACACAAGGCAATCGAGCCACAGAAGAAGGCAAAGGTGCAGAAGCACCAGGATGACAGGAAGAAGGCAAGGCATCCCCAGACTGAAGCTCGCAGGGGGCCGCAGAATTGTCGTCATGGATAGCAGGAGGAGGAGACTCTGCAATTTGATTGAAAAAGATACAGTACCTAGGGGGCTGGGCCTGAGGTCTATCAGGGGAAACATGTTCGTAGTAAATATCACGGGAAGATCTTAATGTATCAGATACCATCAATCTTCTCATCAGTTGAGTGTATTTCTTTGTACATAGACGGTGACACACCCGATCGTTCCTAGGATCCCAGCTCCCTAGGGCACCCAATACAATAACTTCAACGGAGACTTCCTTGAAAGAGTTGCGAAGCTCCTTGGCAATATTTTGATACTTGGTCATTTTGGTGGTCCGAATCTCATTGAACGGTTGGGGGCCATTTTCAAAGGTTACTGCCACCTCAAGCACCATTGCTGCATCACCTTTAGTTAGAACAAGGTCAGGCCGTTTAGCAGATCCAGCAAGTGGTTGATTCTTTTTATGGAGAGACCAAGAGCCACGAGAAGCACGAATCAATCTCTCAACTATCAAGTCATGACGACGAGTAATTTTCTGCAAGTTATGTTTACAGTGGCATAGCACATGAGGGAGACCCTCAAACTTATGTGTGCAATGCCTACATTGTGTTGAATTGTCAGGAATTTTCTTTGATTTATCTCTCTGAAAGGCGAGTTTTTTCTTGGGGTCAGTACCATTAAGAGTAAGGAGATTAAGTCGGGCTTTATGAACAAAACGCCAGTCTGTAAACCGGATAAAGTCACCAGTCCTATTGTAGTGGCCTGATACCTTAGATTTACTGAAGCAGGGTTGCGTTTTACCCTGATCCGGTTTACAGCGAAGCGCGTAGGTTCGTGCAGCACGAAGGTTTTCTCTTAGGGACTTGAAAACTTTAGACTTATTAGTGATAACGACACCCCTGCGAGTGATAATGGAGATGGAACGGTCTGTATTGAATTGCCATGTCACCCCAAGGCGGTCTGTAGCCTGACGCGCCAAGGTAAAAATCGTCATATTAAGGTTGGTGCCCGAAAAAGACTTGCCAGAAAAGAACGCAGCCAATGCATTCAAAGTAACGGGGGGAGCCTGGTCACGATTCTTATTATAACCAGTTCTGAGACGATGTCCAACCGTCGACGTTAAGTCTTTCCACGCAAGCTGGAGAACAGTTTCGTCATCTGAGGTTAAGAGCTTGAAGGCTCCGTCAATGTGGGCAATTTCTGAGTCTTCCGCGGCAAGGGGGATTCCAAAGAGAGAATCAGATGTACTACCGTAAAGGTACTCATTCGCCGCCCTTGGGGGAAGAAACAGCACATCCTTCTTCAGTGAAGCCCTAATTTGGATATCTAGATCGTTCCAATCACCTTTAGTGATTTGCTGCGTCCTTTGGGCATATTGTAATGACGGATAAAAGAACGCCTTGAGCGCGTCAATCTTCTGCCACGGGGTGAGCGCTGAATGTATAATGGTAAGTGCTTTTTCATGATATTCTTTAATCTGGGAGTGATCATTAATAATTTGAAAGCCAACTGGCTTACCTAAAAACGTAAAAGAAGAGTTGTTCATTATTTGATGAAGGATAACTTGATTTATTGAGAAATCAGTTGGCAGACAAGAACGTGGGTTCGAACCAATGTGAATTGAGTAACTTTTATCTGTATTTATTTGGAGACCTAGTCGTGAACATTGCACAGAGAACAGGTCAGGAGCCTGTTGTAAAAGCTCAGGCGTGTCTGCAATGATTAAAACATCATCGGCAAAAACCAGGATAGTAACACCTTCCAATTTATGTATTGCCGAGATAACCGGATCAAAGGCGAAGTTAAACAACAGACCGCTAAGGGGGTCACCTTGTCTCACCCCACACTTGATAGGAATAGGGCCAAGAGTTCCAGCCGAAGTAGATACATTTGTAGTAGAATTTAATATCAAACTCTTTATTAGCTTTTTAAACTTCTTGCCAGCACCAGATTTCTTTATAGCGCGGATTATTGACGAGTGAGAAATGCTGCCAAAGGCATTTGCCAAATCAATGGAGGCAGCGCAAAAATCCTTATTTGAGGAAGAGCGAGCTTGTTGCATCTTCTGATGATAAACGTAATTGTTCTCAAACGCCCCGTCAAAAGGCATGAAGCCCTTTTGAGCGGGGCAAAGGACTTTTTCGCCGGAAGCCCAATCAATAAGTCCCCCAGGGGAATACCTTCTTTAGGTATTTACGGGTTTCGCGACCCCGGGTTCCCGAGCGATCTTTCTCCTTTCCTGTCTTCTTCTCTTTTTCGTTGTCTATCCTTTTTTCTTTGTTTCACACTTTTTAGTCTTCTCTTTTCAGTTTGTTATCCCTCTTTGTTCTTGTTCGATTTTGTTACTGTTTTCTTGAAACTGTTCTTTGTTCTACTAACGTTGTTCTTGTTCTTTTGAAAAAAAAAATTATAAAGGTTTTAAAAAAGACAAAAAATACACCTTGTTTCTGAGTTTTCTCTCACATTCCTTTATCTTTTTTTTTCTACAATAGTGGGTTTTTTTTTATTTTCACGTGAGACACTCTGGGTGTTGAGGTTTTTTAATCTTATCGCCTCGTTTCTACCTTTTTAGGCTGATCTCGAGTCCCAGAGTGCAGGGCATTTACGAAATTCGGTTCCGAGATCGGAGGACGCCATACTTGTATGGTGGCTGTTAGGACCAACACCGGGAGACTGGTGCCTTTCGGCGAAAGGGGCTGTAGGTTGGACAGAGCTGTAAAGGCTTACCTACTGGCTTCCTGATTCCAAAGTGAAAGAACTAGAGATTAAGAAATGTTATCGAGTTTAATCCAATGTTCGAAAAACGTGGAAGTTTGTTGTGAATAGTTTTCACCCTTTTGAGACCTGCGCCTAAAGTAACGGTAAGAAGAAGGGTCGGTGACCAGCCCGATGTCTGGCGTTTCATAAAATCTCTTTCTAGAATATGGCTACAATATCAGGAATTAAGACATGCGATGTGGAGGCCCCACAAATTAATAAAGAGAATAATGATGCATTGAGTTCTAGCTCAAAGCTACTATTAATCAGGATAATAAAGAATCATGGGGTAAGAGAGTCGAAGATTTTGTTTCCAATACGGAATCTAAAAATCCCGACTCTCATGAAAGTAAAACAGAAGAAAGATTCTTCATCGTTAAACGCGAAGAAGGGAGTTTTGATAAAACTTCTCCCTTTTTGATTAATAAATCTATCCAAGGACTGGTTGGCGAACCCAAAACAGTAAAAAAACTCCGTACAGGTGAACTACTAATTGAAGTAACCAACAAACAACAAGCTCTGAACTTAAAAAAATGTACTCACTTCGCTAACATTGCTGTCACCATATCGCCACATAGAACATTAAATTCGTCTCGTGGAGTGATCTCGGAATCTGATCTCCTACATGTAACTGAAGATGAAATAGTGGAAAATTTAAGAGAACAAAATGTCATAGGAGCTAGACGTATAAAAATAAACCGTAAAGATGAACAAATACCTGCTAACCAAGTACAAATACCTACCAAGCATATTATACTGACCTTTAACACACCCAACTTACCCAAATATATAAAAGCAGGGTATTTATCATGTTCTGTCAGACCATACATCCCAAACCCACTGCGTTGCTTTAATTGTCAACGCTTTGGGCACTCAAAAACATCATGCCGAGGTAAAACCACATGTGGTCGGTGTAGTGCAGTTGGCCACGAAAGTGTACAATGCAATGCACCACCTTCTTGTGTAAATTGCAAAAAAGACCACCCATCTTATGCTAAATCGTGCGATCAGTGGAAAAAGGAAAAAGAGATACAGACCATACGCACAAAAGAAAATATATCATACCCCGAAGCAAGAAAAATCGTTGAATCCAGGACACCCAAAGTTGGTGTTTCATATGCTATGGCGTTATCTAAAACTGCGAATAAAACCTATCAAACCATTGCAACTCAAACTGAACTCCCCACTAAACTTAATTGCCAACCTAGTGAAAAAGAAAACAACCTGTCTAATAATTCTGGTAAGACAAATAGATCAACGCAATCTGCCCCTCCTAAGTCACCTAAATCTGCTCCTCCTAATTTACCAAAATCTGGTCTTTCTAAACCAACTCAAAATGCCTCTTTAAAATCATCACAATCTGTTATTACTAAACTTCCACCCCCCAGGGGAATACCTCCTTTAGGTATTTACGGGTTTCGCGACCCCGGGTTCCCGAGCGATCTTTCCCCCCCAGGGGAATACCTTCTTTAGGCATTTACGGGTTTCGCGACCCCGGGTTCCCGAGCGATCTTTCTCCTTTCCTGTTTTCTTCTCTCTTTAGTTGTCTATCCTTTTTCTTTGTTTCACACTTTTTAATCTTCTTTTTTCAGTTTCTTATCCCTCTTTGTTCTTGTTCATGTTTTTTACTGACCATTTTGTTCAATTTGTTATTTGTTCTACTAACATTGTTCTTGTTCTTCTGTTTAAAAAAAAAAAAAAAGGAGAAAAAAGTTTAAAATATTGGAAAAAGACAAAAAATACACCTTGTTTCTAAGTTCTCACCCACATCACTTTTTCTTTTTTACAATAGTGGATTTTTTTTATTTTCACGTGAGACACTCTGGGTGTTGAGGTTTTTTAATCTCATCGCCTCGTTTCTACCTCTTTAGGCTGATCTCGAGTCCCAGAGTGCAGGGCATCTCCGAATTCCGGTTCCGTGATCGGTGGGCGCCGTACTTGTATGGCGGTGGTTAGGAATGCACTGGGCGACTGGTGTCCTTTCGACGTAAGGGCGATGTAGGTTGGACAGAGCTGTAAAGGTTTACCTACGACAACCGAGTTCCACTGTGAAAGAACTAGAGTTTGTAGATGCTATCGAGTTTAATCCAACGTTCGAAAAACGTGGAAGTTTGTTGATAGTTTTCACCCTTTTGAGACCTGCGCCTAAAGTAACGGTAAGAAGAAGGGTCGGTGACCAGGCCCGATGCCTGGCGTTTCATATATTTAACTCTCATTATGGCTACAATTATAGGGAATAAAACAAGCGATGTGGAAGCCCCACAAATAACTAATGTGATGAGTACCTCGTTAGCTTCTTGTTCAGAAGCTAATAATCAGAGCCAAACTAAATTGGTGCAATATTCTTGGGCAGATAGAGCAGAAGCTGCCACTGGAAAAAAAGAAGAATCAAATGTCTCCTGCAATGCTAATAAATCTTGCAAAGCAGATGAAAAGTTTTTTGTAGTTAAACGCCAAGAGGGGAGTTTTGATCACACATCTCCCTTCTTGATACATAAATCTATCCACGGTTTGGTTGGTGAACCAAAAAATATAAAAAAACTACGATCTGGTGAACTTCTTGTGGAGGTTAATAATAGCCAACAAGCAGCCAATTTAAGAAAATGCACACATTTTGCAAATATTCCTATCTCTGTATCTCCTCACAGAACGCTAAATACATCTCGGGGAGTGATATCAGAATCTGATCTCTTGCATGTTTCTGAAGATGAAATACTGGAAAACTTAGGGGAACAAAGTGTCATGGAAGTTAGACGAATAAAAATTTATCGTAAAGACGAACAAATACCGGCTAACCAAGTACAAATACCTACCAAGCACATTATCCTTACCTTCAACACGCCCAACTTACCAAAATATATAAAAGCCGGATATTTATCATGTTCCGTCAGACCATATGTACCAAACCCACTGCGTTGTTTTAATTGTCAACGCTTTGGGCACTCAAAAACCTCATGCCGAGGTAAGGCCACATGTGGTCGGTGCAGTGCAGTTGGCCACGACAGTGCGCAATGTGTTGCTCCACCGTGTTGTGTCAACTGCAAAAAAGATCATCCATCTTACGCCAGATCTTGTGAAATATGGAAAAAAGAAAAAGAGATACAGACCATACGCACAAAGGACAACATATCGTACCCTGAAGCCAGAAAAGTTGTTGAATCAAGGACACCCACAGTTGGTGTGTCATACGCTGCTGCCTTGTCTAAAACTGTCCATAAAACTTATCAATCTATTGCAACTCAAACAGAACACGTCACTAAACCTAATTGCCAACATAATCAAAAAGATAACTACCTGTCTAACAATTCTGGTAAGACGAATAGATCAACACAATCTCCTCCTCCTAAGTCACCTAAGTCTGATCCTCCTAAACCACCACAAAATGTCTCTGTAAAATCATCACAATCTGTTATTTCTAAACTTCCACTCCATAAAAGAGGTTCTCAAAATGCAACTAAAACACCATCTGTGAAACTAGCCCGTAAATCTGATGCCGAAAAATTTAACCTACCAACAATTAAAGCCACCTTGTCATCTGAAAATTCCTCTAAAAAGAAAAAGAATAAAACATCCAAAAATGAAACTCAATCAAAACAAAATGATAAAATGGAGGATGATGATTCTCTAGCTCTTCACCCAGAACCGGATGAAGAATTTAACGATGGAGATAGTATGACTATCTCCGAATAAAATTACGCAGTTGTAAAAAAAAAAAAAACTCATTCATGTCTAATATTATCTCTTGGAACTGCCGTGGTTATCATAATAAACATGACGAAATCCGTAATATTCTATCCGACCATCAACCTTTATGTTTAGCTCTGCAGGAAACCCATCTAAAACCCACTGACAAAGCAAAATTGCGCACCTATGCTACATACAGAAAAGATTTTACAGGTAATGATAGGGCCACTGGTGGAGTGGCTCTTTTCATCTCTCGCAATTTACCCCATACTCATATTAACTTAAAAACAAACTTACAAGCTGTTGCAGTCCGTGTATATGTAAAACGTCTCATTACAATCTGTACTGTTTATTTACCACCCCACCAAATAATTCAGTCAGCACTACTTGATGATCTCCTTCTCCAACTCCCCACTCCTTTCATCATTGTTGGAGATTTTAATGCTCATAGCCAACAGTGGGGTAGTTCTGACACTAATCAACGTGGTGATCTTATAGAGAAGTTAATTTCCGACAATGGCTTATGCCTCCTCAATAATGGTGACCATACGTATTTTCATGAACCGACGCGCACCTTTCACGCCATAGATCTCACTATCTGCTCTGCATCTATCTATCCTTATTGGAACTTCTGGGTCTCTAATGACCTACACGGCAGTGACCATTTTCCAACATTTATCTCACAGACTACTCCTCACAGGGATTCTAATAATTGCTTTCATCGCTATGTCTATGACAGAGCCAATTGGCCAACTTTTACAGACCTTGCTAAAATCACTAGCGTTATGATAGAAGGTGATATTGACGATGCGCTTCATAATATCACCCATTGTATAATCAATGCTGCAGATATTAGCATTCCTAAATCACTTTCTACCCCAAAACACAGGAAACCATGGTGGAATGATGATTGTCAAAAGGCAAAAAAAAGTCAACAGAAGGCATGGGGCATCTTCCGGAGGTATCCCAATAATGCTAATTATATTGCATACAAAAAAGCAAAGGCTGATGCTAGAAGAGTGCGCCGCAAAAGCCAACGTGAATCCTGGATGCAATACATCTCCACAATAAATTGTAATACCTCAAGTAAAGTTCTTTGGAAAAAAGTGAAAAATTGTATGGGCTTATATTCTGAAAACCACATCTCAATTTTAAAACACAATGGCCAAACCATAGCATCTCCAAAAAACATTTCTGAAACAATAGCAAGTACCCTCGCATCTAATTCTAGTTCTGATTCTTACCCAGAACCTTTTTTATCATACAAAAGGCAAATGGAAACTACGAACATCAATTTTAATTCATGCCACTCTTATGATTACAACCTTCCTTTCACTATCTCAGAACTCTTAAAATGTTTACAAAACAGTCATTTATCTGCTCCAGGTCACGATGGCATCACATATACCATGCTGAAACATCTCTGCAGGTCTTCTCTCAATAACCTTCTGGCTTATTACAATAGAATCTGGATGGAACAAGCTTTTCCCAATGCCTGGCGTAAAGCCATTTTTATCCCTTTTCCAAAACCAGGGAAGGATTGCAGCGATCCAAAT
Organism: Maratus speciosus; assembly: GCA_963932465.1. NCBI lineage: Eukaryota > Metazoa > Arthropoda > Arachnida > Araneae > Salticidae > Maratus > Maratus speciosus. The sequence continues at coordinate 206,626 of CAWVRF010001449.1, read as the reverse complement.
AATTACAGGCCAATCGCACTTTCTAGTTGCCTTTGCAAACTTTTAGAAAAAATGATTAATTGCCGTCTGGTCCATATTTTAGAATCAAATAATTACCTTGCAGCTTTCCAAAGCGGATTTCGACGAGGTAGGTCCACTATTGATAACCTCATTCTCTTAGAATCTCATATACGGACTGCTTTTTTAAAGAGAAACCATCTGGTCGCAGTGTTTTTTGACATGCTGAAAGCATATGACAAGACATGGAGATACGGTATCCTTCGCGATCTTTTTAACTTGGACTTTCGTGGTAACCTCCCAATTTTTATTAAGAATTTCCTCGCCATTCGTATTTTTCAAGTTCGAATTGGCGGGATGCTCTCCAGTTTTTATATACAAGAAGAGGGTGTACCTCAGGGTAGTGTTCTGAGTGTCACCCTCTTTGCTATCAAGATAAATGGCATCCTTGACCAGTTGCCCCCATGTGTTCAGGGTACTCTCTATGTTGATGATTTTAAAATTTTATGTAAAGGACAGGATATGCGTTTTATTGAGAGGCAATTACAGTTAGCTATCAACCGTATTATTCAATGGACAAATAAAAATGGTTTTATTATATCTCAGGACAAAACTTCTTGTGTACATTTCTGTAGACGTAGGGATCTGCATCCAGACCCTGAAATTTTTATTCGTTCTTATCAAATTTGTGTTGTTGACTGTGTCCGTTTTTTGGGCGTGTATTTTGACAAAAAACTTACTTTCTTACCACATATTTTACAGTTGCGGAAAAAATGTGAACAATCCCTTAATTTAATTAAGGTGCTTTCGAACACATCTTGGGGAGCAGACCGTGGTTCTCTCCTTAAAATTTATCGTTCTATTATACGTTCCAAAATTGACTATGCCTGCCAGGTCTATGGTTCGTCCTGCATTTCCAATCTTAAAAAACTTGACACTGTGCACCATAGCGCACTCCGTGTCTGCTCTGGTGCATTTCGTACATCGCCAGTTTTAAGTCTGTATGTTGACTGTAATGAGCCAGCATTGCATCATATTCGGGAAAAGCTTTCATTAGAATTGTACTATCGTATTCTTTCACACAATGATCATCCACTTCACACAGATATTTTAAATACAGACAATGATATGCTTTATCAGCACCGACCATCCTGCATACCATCATTTGGAGTCAGAGTGAGAAACGCTATTAACAATAGCAACCTAAGCAATATCGAGGTGAGCCCATGCCCATTGCACAAGTTCCCACCTTGGAAAACTCATAATATTACAACCCTCCATCCTTTTAAAGATTATGACAAAAAGAACTTAGCACCTACTGTCTTTCAACAGTTATTTGCTGCACACCGCTCTAATTACAATAACTATACTGATATTTATACTGATGGATCAAAGTGTAGAGATAATGTTGGTTGTGGTGTTTTCTTTGATAATACCACTTTCAGTTATCAGCTACACCCTTCTATTTCTGTGTTTACGGCCGAATTAATTGCAATTGAGAGAGCCATGTTGCACATTTCTCATCATCATAAGACTTTTTTCATCATTTATACTGACTCCAAAAGCTCTATTGATGCAATAAAATCATTTAATAAGCACCCCTTTGTCTCCGCCATCTTGGATCTTTATAATAAACTGACAAGACGCGGTTATCAAATTTTACTTTGCTGGGTACCTGGGCACATGGGTATCCCTGGAAATGAGAAGGCTGATGAGGCAGCAAAACGTGCTCTGAATCCGTTACAACATAAAATTCCATTCTCAGACGTTAAACTACTCATAAAACACTTTATTCATAATAATTGGCAAGAAAGTTGGGATTCAGAATGTAATAATAAACTGCACCACATTAAACCAACAATCACGACCTGGGCTTCGAGTTATCCAAGGAAAGCAGATGTTCTTCTTACCCGTCTGAGAATTGGACATTCAAGGATCACTCATAAACACCTTTTACTTCGGGAGGATCCACCCATGTGTCCACATTGTCATTTTGATTACTTGACCATTCATCATGTTTTAACTGACTGTCCGGGCCTACGGCACCTGTATAGAACTTACTTTAATTCATCATCACCAATCTTGACAAACCTCATTGGGGAAACACCTCATGGGGCACTCTTTACCTTTTTAAAACATGCGAGATTTTATTTTGAAATATGATTTTTATTGTTTCATTGGTTACATGACCTAGTTTTATCTTTTACACTTTGGGGACATCTGGATGGGAACCCCATCCAGGATGCTCTTGCGTTGAATATTTTTTAACTTTTTTACGCTACTATTTTTAATAAAAAAAAAAAAAAAAATTTACTCTTCTACACGTCTATGTCTACATCTGGATGGGTATCCCATCCAGATTGCTCTTCTGATTTCTGTCTTTTACTTACATTGTGTTTTTTTTTTTTTAGTCTTTTTTTTGGCGCAGCATGTCCTCTAAGGGATTTTGCGCCATAAAACCCTATACAACCAACCAACCGAGCGATCTTTCTCCTTTCCTGTTTTCTTCTCTTTTTAGTTCCCCCCAGGGGAATACCTTCTTTAGGTATTTACGGGTTTCGCGACCCCGGGTTCCCGAGCGATCTTTCTCCTTTCCTGTTTTCTTCTCTTTTTAGTTGTCTATCCTTTTTCTTTGTTTCACACTTTTTAATCTTCTTTTTTCAGTTTCTTATCCCTCTTTGTTCTTGTTCATGTTTTTTACTGACCATTTTGTTCAAATTGTTATTTGTTCTACTAACATTGTTCTTGTTCTTTTGTTTAAAAAAAAAAAAAAATTGAAAAAAGACAAAAAATACACCTTGTTTCTAAGTTCTCACCCACATCACTTTTTCTTTTTTACAATAGTGGATTTTTTTATTTTCACGTGAGACACTCTGGGTGTTGAGGTTTTTTAATCTCATCGCCTCGTTTCTACCTCTTTAGGCTGATCTCGAGTCCCAGAGTGCAGGGCATCTCCGAATTCCGGTTCCGTGATCGGTGGGCGCCGTACTTGTATGGCGGTGGTTAGGAATGCACTGGGCGACTGGTGTCCTTTCGACGTAAGGGCGATGTAGGTTGGACAGAGCTGTAAAGGCTTACCTACGACAACCGAGTCCCACTGTGAAAGAACTAGAGTTTGGAGATGCTATCGAGTTTAATCCAACGTTCGAAAAACGTGGAAGTTTGTTGATAGTTTTCACCCTTTTGAGACCTGCGCCTAAAGTAACGGTAAGAAGAAGGGTCGGTGACAGGCCCGATGCCTGGCGTTTTAAACATTATCTCTCAAATATGGCTACAATATCAGACAATAAGACAAGCGATGTGGAGGCCCCACAAGCTAATAAAGAGAATTTTGATGCATCGAGCTCTAGCTCAAAGGCTACTGAAAATCAAGGCAATAAATTATCATGGAGTGAGAGAGTCGAGGATTATGTTTCCACAACGGAATCTAACAATCCCAACTCTCATGAAAATAAAACTGAAGAAAGATTCTTTGTCGTCAAACGCCAAGAAGGGAGTTTTGATAAAACATCCCCCTTTCTAATTAATAAATCTATCCAAGGACTGGTTGGCGAACCCAAAACAATAAAAAAACTCCGTACAGGTGAACTCCTAATTGAAGTAAGCAATAACCAACAAGCATTAAACCTAAAAAAATGTACTCACTTTGCAAACATTGCTGTCATCATATCACCACATAGAACCTTAAACTCATCTCGCGGAGTGATATCAGAATATGACCTCTTGCATGTAACCGAAGATGAAATAGTGGAAAACTTAAGGGAACAAAATGTCATAGCAGCTAGACGTATAAAAATAAACCGCAAAGATGAACAAATTCCAGCTAACCAAGTACAAATACCTACCAAGCATATTATTCTGACGTTTAATACTCCCAACTTACCCAAATATATAAAAGCTGGATATCTATCATGCTCTGTCAGACCGTACATCCCAAACCCACTGCGTTGCTTTAACTGTCAGCGCTTTGGGCACTCAAAAACATCATGCCGAGGTAAACAAACCTGTGGTCGGTGCAGTGCAATTGGCCACGAAATTGGGCAATGCAATGCTCCACCTTGTTGCGTCAACTGCAAAAAAGATCATCCATCCTATGCCAAATCGTGTGAAATGTGGAAAATAGAAAAAGAAATACAGACAATACGCACAAGACAAAATATATCATACCCTGAAGCCAGAAAAATAGTCGAATCCAGAACGCCCAAAGTTGGTGTATCATATGCTGCTGCCTTAACAAAAACCGTTCATAAAACTTATAAAACTATCGCAACTCAAACTGAATTCCCAACTAGACCTAATTGCCAACCTAATCAAAAAGAAAACAACCTGTCTAATAATTCAGGTAAGACAAATAGATCAACGCAATCTGCTCCTCCTAATTCACCAAACTCTGTTCCTCCTAAATCATCTACAAATGCTTCTTCAAAATTGTCACAATCTTTTATTTCGAAACCTCCACTCCATAATAGAGGCTCTCAAAATACAACTAAAACACATTCTGTGAAACCAAACCATAAATCTGATGCAGACAAATTTAACCTACCAACAATTAAAGCCACTAGTTCATCTGAAAATACAGCCAAAAGGAAAAAAAGTAAAACATCCAAATATAAAACTCAATCAATACAGAATGATAAAATGGAAGAAGATGATGCTTTAGCTCTTCACCCAGAACCGGGTGAAGAATTTAACGAGGGAGATAGTATGTCCACTACCTCCGAATAAAATACCGCAGCTAAACTTCTTAAAAAAAAAAACAATTTAATCATGTCTAATATTATCTCATGGAACTGCCGTGGCTATCATAATAAACTTGACGAAATCCGTAATATTCTATCCGACCATCAGCCTTTATGTTTAGCTCTGCAGGAAACCCATCTAAAACCTACTGACAAAGCGAAATTACGCAACTATGCTACCTACAGAAAAGATTTTACAGGCAATGAAAGAGCTACTGGTGGAGTGGCTCTTTTCATCTCTCGCAGTTTACCTCACTCTCATGTTTTACTAAACACAAACTTACAAGCTGTTGCAGTCCGTGTTCATGTAAAACGTCTCATTACAATCTGTTCTATTTATTTGCCACCCCATCAAATTATTCAGTCAGCACTACTTCAGGATCTAGTTCTCCAACTCCCCGCTCCTTTCATCATCATTGGGGATTTTAATGCTCATAGCCAACTCTGGGGGAATTCTGACTCTAATCAACGTGGTGACGTAATAGAAAAATTCATTTCCGACAATGGCTTATGCCTACTCAATAATGGCGATCACACATATTTTCATGAACCGACTCGCACCTTTCATGCCATAGATCTCAATATTTGCTCCCCATCTATATATCCGTATTGGACCTTCTGGGTCTCTAATGACCTGTACGGCAGTGACCACTTTCCCACTTTTATCTCGCAGACAACTCCTCACACGGATTCTAATAATTACTTTAAACGCTACGTCTATGACAGAGCCAATTGGCGAACTTTCACAGACCTTGCAAAAATTACAAGTGAAATGATAGAAGGTGATATCGACGATGCGCTTGATAATATCACCCAATGTATTATATCAATGCTGCAGATATTAGCATTCCAAAATCACTTTCTACCCCAAAGCACAGGAAACCATGGTGGAATGATGACTGCAAAAAGGCAAAAAAAAATCAACAGAAGGCTTGGGGTATCTTCCGGAGGTACCCCAATAATACTAATTATATTATGTACAAAAAAGCAAAGGCTGATGCTAGAAGAGTGCGGCGTAAAAGCCAACGTGAATCCTGGATGCAATACGTCTCCAATATAAACAGTAACACCTCAAGTAAAGTTCTTTGGAAAAAAGTAAAAAATTGTATGGGATTATATTCTGAAAATCATATCTCAATTTTAAAACACAACGGCCAAACAATAGCATCTCCCAAAAATATAGCTGAGACAATAGCTAGTACCCTCGCTTCCAATTCTAGCTCTGACTCTTACCCAGAACCTTTTTTATCATACAAAAGACAAACGGAAAATACCAGAATCAATTTTAACTCTCGCCATTCTCATGATTACAATCTCCCATTTACTATTCCAGAACTCTTAAGTTGCTTGCAAAAGAGCCGGTTATCTGCCCCAGGACATGATGGCATCACATATACCATGCTAAAACATCTTTCTTCCACCTCTCTCAATAACTTACTTATTTTTTTCAATAGAATCTGGATTGAACAAACTTTCCCTAATGCCTGGTCTAAAGCCATTATCATTCCTTTTCCTAAGCCAGGGAAAGACTCCAGTGACCCAAACAATTACAGGCCTATCGCACTCTCTAGCAGCCTCTGCAAACTTTTAGAAAAAATGGTTAATTGCCGCCTGGTGCATGTTCTTGAATCAAATAATTGCCTTGCAGCCTTCCAAAGCGGATTTCGGCGTGGTAGGTCCACTATCGATAACCTCATTCTTTTAGAAACCCATATACGGACTGCTTTTTTAAAACACAACCATCTGGTCACTGTTTTTTTCGACATGATGAAAGCCTATGACAAGGCATGGAGGTATGGTATCCTTCGCGACCTTTTTAACCTGGACTTTCGTGGGAACCTCCCGATTTTTATTAAGAACTTCCTCGCCATTCGAATTTTTCAAGTTCGAATTGGGGGGATTCTCTCCAGTTTTTATGTACAAGAAGAGGGTGTACCACAGGGCAGTGTTCTGAGTGTCACCCTCTTTGCAGTCAAGATAAATGATATACTGCAACAATTACCCCCTTGTGTGCAGGGTACACTATATGTTGACGATTTTAAAATTTTATGTAAAGGACAAGATATGCGTTTTATTGAGAGACAATTACAAATTGCTATCAACCGTATTATTCAATGGACAAATAAAAATGGTTTTATTATTTCCCAAGACAAAACCTCTTGTGTGCATTTCTGTAGACGAAGGGATCTGCATCCAGATCCTGAAATTTATATTGGAGCATCTCAAGTTGCTGTTACTGATAGCATTCGCTTTCTTGGCTTATATTTTGATAAAAAACTCACTTTCTTGCCACATGTTTTGCAGTTACGTAAAAAGTGCGAGCAATCACTTAATCTAATTAAGGTGCTTTCAAACACTTCTTGGGGAGCAGACCGTGGTTCTCTCTTGAAAATTTATCGCTCTATAATCCGCTCCAAAATTGATTATGCCTGCCAGGTCTATGGTTCTGCACGTAATTCTGTTCTTAAAAAACTTGACACAGTGCACCATAGCGCACTCCGTGTTTGCTCTGGTGCATTTCGTACCTCTCCAGTTTTAAGTCTTTATGTTGACTGCAATGAACCATCATTACACCACATTCGTGAAAAGCTTTCTTTAGAACTGTATTACCGTCTCCTTTCACATCCTGGCCATCCTCTTCATATATACATTTTAAACACCGACAATGATATTCTTTATCAGCATCGACCATCCTGCATCCCATCTTTTGGTGTCAGAATTAGAAAAATTACTGATAATAGCCCACTGAGTAATATCAGGGTAAGTCCATGTCCATTGCATGTACTTCCTCCTTGGAACCCTCCTGATATTACATCGCTCCATCCCTTTAAAGGATATGATAAAAACAACTTGGCCCCTGCAGTTTTTCAACAGTTATTTGCCGCACACCGAGCAAATTTTAATGGCTATACTGACATTTATACAGATGGATCTAAGAGTGGCAATACTGTTGGTTGTGGTGTATTTTGTGACAACATTTCATTAAGCTATCGTCTCCATCCTTCTATCTCTGTCTTTACATCCGAACTGATTGCAATAGAGAGAGCCATGGTGCACATATCTCATCATCATAGCTCATCCTTCATTATCTATACAGACTCAAATAGTTCTATTGACGCAATTAAATCTTTTAACAAGCATCCTCTTGTCTCATCCATCCTAGATATTTATAACAAATTGACAAGGCGTGGTCATAATATTTTATTCTGCTGGGTACCTGGACACATGGGTATTCCTGGCAATGAGAAAGCAGATGAGGCGGCAAAACGTGCTCTTAATCCGTTACACCATGATGTTCCTTTCTCAGACGTTAAACTACTTATAAATATTTTTATTCAGAATAAATGGCAAGAAAGTTGGGATATGGAAAACAATAATAAACTGCACCATATCAAACCTCTAATAATGACCTGGCCTCCGAGTTATCCAAGAAAAACAGATGTTCTACTTACTCGTCTGAGAATTGGACATTCAAGGATCACTCATAAACATCTTTTACTTCGGAAGGATGCTCCCATGTGTCCACATTGTCATTTTGATTACCTGACCATTCATCATGTTTTAACTGACTGTCCGGGTCTCCGGCACTTATATAGAACTTATTTTAAGTCATCATCACCACTCTTGACAAACCTTATTGGGGATAAACCTCATAGGGCACTATTTACTTTTTTAAAACATGCTGGATTTTACTTTGAAATTTAATTTGTATATCTTTGGTTTAACGATTAAATTTTCTGTTTACACCTTTGTGATATCTGGAAGGGAACCCCTTCCAGACTGCACTTTTTATTGACTTATTCTTTTGTTTTTACTCTACTGTTTTATAGTATTTAAAAGTTAGTCTTTTCTACTCTTGTTCGACTACATCTGGATGGGATACCCCATCCAGGTTGCTCTTCTCATTGTTCCTTTATTTTTTCATTTTTCTATCTCTCACTTTTTTGATGTTTTAGTCTACTTTTTTTTGGCGCAGCATGTCCTTCAAGGGATTTTGCGCCATAAAACCCCATACAACCAACCAACCATCTCTTTTTAGTTGTCTATCCTTTTTTCTTTGTTTCCCACTTTTTAATCTTCTTTTTTCAGTTTCTTATCCCTCTTTGTTCTTGTTCATGTTTTTTACTGACCATTTTGTTCAAATTGTTATTTGTTCTACTAACATTGTTCTTGTTCTTTTGTTTAAAAAAAAAAAAAGGAAAAAAAAGTTTAAAATATTCAAAAAAGACAAAAAATACACCTTGTTCCTAAGTTCCCCCCCACATCACTTTTTCTTTTTTACAATAGTGGATTTTTTTATTTTCACGTGAGACACTCTGGGTGTTGAGGTTTTTTAATCTCATCGCCTCGTTTCTACCTTTTTAGGCTGATCTCGAGTCCCAGAGTGCAGGGCATCTCCGAATCCGGTTCCGTGATCGGTGGGCGCCGTACTTGTATGGCGGTGGTTAGGAATGCACTGGGCGACTGGTGTCCTTTCGACGTAAGGGCGTTGTAGGTTGGACAGAGCTGTAAAGGCTTACCTACGACAACCGAGTTCCACTGTGAAAGAACTAGAGTTTGGAGATGCTATCGAGTTTAATCCAACGTTCGAAAAACGTGGAAGTTTGTTGATAGTTTTCACCCTTTTGAGACCTGCGCCTAAAGTAACGGTAAGAAGAAGGGTCGGTGACCAGGCCCGATGCCTGGCGTTTTTTCAATAATTTCTAAATATGGCTACAATCTCAGGAAATAAATCATGCGAAGTGGAAGCCCCACACCCAAAAGAGAGTACATGCGAAGTGGAAGCCCCACAATCAAACGAGAGTACTAATGCGTTGAGTTCTTGCTCAAAAGCTGATTCTGACCAGGGCCAAAAAAATTCTTGGGGTGATAGAGTTGAGGATTCTTCTTCCAATACGGAATGCAAGAATGTCAACTCTAATTCGTGTAATGTTGAAGAGAGATTTTTTGTAGTGAAACGAGTAGAAGGGAGTTTTGACAAAACATCCCCCTTCCTAATTAATAAATCTATCCAAGGTTTGGTTGGTGAGCCAAAAACAATAAAAAAACTCCGGACAGGTGAACTATTAATTGAAGTAAGCAATAGTCAACAAGCAGCCAACTTAAAAAAAGTACTCATTTTGCAAACATTGCAGTCTCTATATCTAAACATAGAACTTTAAACACATCTCGCGGTGTGATCTCTGAATCTGACCTCTTGCATGTCACTGAAGATGAAGTTGTAGAGAATTTAAAAGAACAAAATGTCATTGAAGCTAGAAGAATAAAAATCTACCGTCGAGACGAGCAAATACCAGCTAATCAAATACAAATTCCTACCAAGCACATTATTCTCACATTCAACTCACCGAACCTACCCAAATCAATAAAAGCCGGATATCTGTCATGTTCTGTAAGGCCTTACATCCCAAACGCACTGCGTTGTTTTAAATGTCAACGCTTTGGGCATTCAAAAACTTCATGCCGTGGTAAAATCACCTGTGGTCGGTGCAGTGCAGTAGGCCACGAAAGTGAACACTGCAATGCTCAACCATGTTGTGTAAATTGTAAAAAAGACCACCCATCTTATGCTAAATCATGTGAACAATGGAAAATAGAAAAAGAAATACAAACAATACGCACTAAAGAAAATATATCATACCCTGAAGCCAGAAAAATAGTAGAATCCAGGACACCCAAAGTTGGTGTATCATATGCGGCAGCCCTATCAAAAACCGCCCAAAAAACTCATAAAACTATTGCAACACAAACCGAATTCCCCACTGAAACTAATTGCCAACCTAATCAAAAACAAAACAACCTGTCTAATAATTCTGATCTGACAAGCAGATCAACGCAGTCTGTTGCTCCTAAGTCTCCTAAATCTGTTCCTCCTAACTTGCCTAGATCTGTTCCTCCTAAATCATCAACAAATCCTACTTTAAAATCATCACAATCTCTTATTTCTAAACTTCCACTCCATAAAAGAGGTTCTCAAAATACAACTATACACCATCCGTGAAACCAAACCGTAAATCTGATGCAGAAAAATTTAACCTACCAATAATTAAAGCCACAGTCTCATCTGAAAATACACCCAAGAAGAAAAAGAGAAAAAGATCTAAAAATGAAACACAATCAAAACAGAACGATAAAATGGAGAGGATGATGCCCTTGCTCTTCACCCAGAACCGGATGAACAATTTAACGATGGAGATAGTATGTCTACTATCTCTGATTAATATAATGCAGATAATTTTCATCTAGGAGAAAATAGTAAAATCGATCATGACTAATATTATTTCATGGAACTGTCGAGGCTTTCATAATAAATATGACGAAATTCGAAGTATTCTTCATGACCATCAACCACTATGTTTAGCTTTACAAGAAACCCATCTTAAAATTAATGACAAAGCTAAATTGCGCACCTTCGCCACATACAGAAAAGATTTTACAGGTAGTGATAGGGCCACTGGTGGAGTGGCTCTTTTCATCTCTCGTAATTTACCCCATACTCATATTATCCTAAACACAAACTTACAAGCTGTTACAGTCCGTGTACATATAAAACGTCTGATTACAGTCTGTACCATTTATTTACCACCCCACCAAATTATTCAGTCAGCACTACTTGATGATCTCCTTCTTCAACTCCCAACTCCTTTCATCATCGTTGGGGATTTTAATGCTCATAGCCAACTGTGGGGGAATTCTGACACTAATCAACGTGGTGATATCATTGAAAATTTAATTTCTGACAATGGCTTATGCCTACTCAATAATGGTGATCATACATATTTTCATGAACCGACACGCACCTTTCATGCCATAGATCTCACTATCTGCTCTCCATCTATCTATCCGTATTGGAATTTCTGGATTTCAAATGATCTGCACGGCAGTGACCATTTTCCCACTTTTATTTCACAGACCATTCCTGACAGGGATTCTAATCATTATTTTAAACGCTATAACTATGACAGAGCCAATTGGCCAACTTTCACAAATCATGCTAAAATCACAAATCATATGGTAGAAGGTGACATAGACGATGCAGTTGATAATATCACCCAGTGTATTATCAATGCTGCAGATATTAGCATACCTAACTCATCATCTACAATGAGACATCGGAAGCCATGGTGGAACAGTGACTGTCAAGCTGCAAAAAAAATCAACAGAAAGCCTGGGGCATATTTCGACGTTATCCCAATAACACTATCTTGCCTACAAAAAAGCAAAGGCTGAAGCTAGAACAGTGCGCCGTAAAAGCCAACGTGAATCCTGGATTCAATATGTATCTAATATTAACCCAAATACCTCTAGTAAAGTCCTCTGGAAAAAAGTAAAAAATTGTATGGGTCTTTATTCTGAAAACCACATCACAATCTTAAATCATAACGGACAAACAATAGCTTCTCCTAAGAATATTGCTGAAACCATAGCAAATACATTTGCATCTAACTCTGCCTCTGAATCATACCCGGAACCTTTTTTATCATACAAAAGACAAACAGAAACTACCCACCTCAATTTTAATTCCCCGGGTTCCTGAGCGATCTTTCTTTTTTCCTTTTCCTCTTATTTCTCTTCTCCTTCTTTTCTCTATGTTTCACTCTCGTTGTGGTTTCCTCTTCGGAGGTGAGGGCAATTCTGTATGAGCCGATATCATCCTGTATGTCGACTCATGCAGAATTGTAAACCACCCACGTGTTTGCCGTGCGTGGCAACCCGTGTCCCTGGAAAGGGGGATCCTGGCTGTTGAGGGAAACCAACACACTGCTTTGGCCTCTGCTTCAGGTAGACGGGAGGTGCATACTGGTCCCGTATGCATCAATCGGCTGGTCAGCTGACTTCTGTCACTGGCTGGGGATCAAGTGATCGGACACTTACTAGCCATCTTATTAAGGGTGGAGACTGGCATAGGAGTGTTTTGTGACCGTATAGGGCCTGGTTAGCACTGGTGCACGACTGTGCATCCCCTTGTTGGGCTCGGTAGTGGGTGGTGCGGCCGGGGTCTGAATTGTATTTATTTTCTATTATGGATGGAAAATCTTCACTTCCTTCTATTTCTCTCCCATGTGGAGAGCAACAAGTTGTACAAAACAATTCATTCACACGTTTTTTCATAATTAAACGTACTGACAGTATTTCAGATAGTTCATTTAAAAGAACTTCACCATTTCTCATTGGTAAAACCTTTCAGTCAGTTTTTGGAGATGGCTATTCGCTGAAAAAAATGCAGTCTGGAGATTTGTTGTTAGAGGTTTCTTCAGCCAAGCAATCTCAACTTCTCTTGAATTGTACAACAATAGGCTCTTTTTCTGTTTCTGTTCAAGCTCATCAAACTTTAAATACAACCCGTGGTGTCATATCTGAACCAGAACTTCTATTCTGTACAAAGGAAGAACTTCTAGATAACTTAAAAGATCAAAATATCATAGATGCACGTCGTATCACAATCCGTCGAAATGGGTAAGTACTTCCTACAAAGCACGTTATTCTCACTTTCAATAGCCCGAATTTACCGACTAGAATCAAAGCTGCCTACTTAAGTTGTCCTGTCCGCCCTTATATCCCTAACCCTCTCCGTTGCTTTAAATGCCAGCGTTATGGCCATACAAACACTACCTGTCGTGGCTCTGTTACTTGTGCACGTTGTGCAGAAGTCGGCCACGACAGTAAATCTTGCAATAATTCTGAACGTTGTGTAAACTGTAAGGTTGACCATACAGCCTACTCTCGCTCTTGTCCAAATTGGATTCGTGAAAAAGAAATCCTTGCTGTTAAAATTACCCAAAAATTTTCCTACCCAGAAGCTCTCAAACTTGTTGACTCCAGAACTCCATCCGTGGGAGTTTCCTACTCCAGTTTATTGAAGCAACAATCAAAATCTGTGAGACACATTTGCACCCAGACTGAAACCTCACATCCTCCAAATAATTCACCTGTGATACCATCTTCCAGCACTTCAAAGAAAAAAACTCGTAATGTCTCCTCTGCTACTACAGGAAAACTTACACCAAAACTAGAACTTTGGTCGCCATCATCTGAACCTGTTAAAATAGAGTACCCAACTAGTCAGTCGCAGAAATCTGCAAGTAAAATAAAAAAGTCAACCCAGCATGAGACTGAAGAAACCTCGGTATCATCTGCATTTAATTCTCCGAACTCTGATACTAATCGAACTGCAAAACAGAGTGATAAAACTTGCATACAGAAAGGGAGAAAGACAATTCGGGGTTCTTCACAGTGGAAAACTGTGAAGAAAAAACAGAGGAAATCATGTCATAGCCCAACTTACACGAATTTCAAAGATCACAAGCAACTGCAAAGTTATGTTGAAGAGGCTATGGAGTCTGATTCCTTTGACTCGAGCACAGATAACGATGACGCTGTTTTTGAAGAGTTTTTACCAAAACAATTTTACTTTGATTTTAAATTCTTTGTGACTTCTTAAAACTTGTCTTTTACACGGCATATTATACTTTGTCCTTTTTTTTTTTTTTTTTTTTTTTTTTTTAACATGTATTACTTCATAACTTTTAGAGATGATTTTAATTATAATAATTTTGTGTCTTTTAACTATTGTCTTTTGACCATTTATAAATGGTGTTAATTATATACACCATTGCTGTTTTTCTTTTAATCAATTTGTTTTTATAATTTTATTGTCAATTTTTTTATTCCAAGTTTTGTTTAGTTCTTGACTCTGTCTTGGCGCAGCATGTCCCAAAGGGGACTTTGTGCCAATAAATTTTAATCAACCAACCAACCTGGCCTCCGAATTATCCAAGGAAAACTGATGTTCTCCTAACTCGTCTGAGGGTGGGACATTCTAGGATCACTCATAAACATCTTTTGCTTCGGGAGGTTGCACCCATGTGTCCACATTGTCATTTTGATTGCCTGACCATTCATCATATTTTAACTGACTGTCCGGGGCTCCGGAACTTATACAGAATTTATTTTAACTCATCATCACCAATCTTGACAAACCTCATTGGGGATACACCTCATGGGGCACTCTTCACTTTTTTAAAACATGCTGGATTTTATTTTGAAATATAATCTTTATTTCTTTTGGTTTAACAACAACTTGATGTTTTCTATTATCTTTTCACATATGGATGGGCGCCCATCCAGACTGCACTTTGCATTTCTGTATTTGAAATCTTTTATACTCTGATATTTTAGCTTTTAAATTTCCTTATTCATCTTCACTTGTCTGACTGCATCTGGATGGGACCCCCCATCTAGATTGCTTTTTCTCTTTGCTCTTCATGTTTTTTTGTTTATGTGTTTAGTCTCTTCTTTTTTTTTGGCGCAGCATGTCCCTTAAGGGATTTTGTGCCATTAAACATCATTCAACCAACCAACCAACCGAATTATGTGTATGGGACAGGATATTCGTTTTATTGAAAGACAGTTGCAAATTGCAATCACCCATATTCTTAATTGGACTAATAAGAATGGATTTATAATTTCTCATGACAAAACTTCTTGTGTTCACTTTTGTAGATGTAGGGATCTGCATCCAGATCCTGAAATTTTTATTGGACCAACTCAGATTCCTGTTGTGGACAGTGTCCGTTTTCTCGGCCTCCAATTTGATAGTAAGCTAACCTTTTTACCACATATTTTACAATTACGGACAAAATGTGAAAAATCGCTTAACCTACTAAAGGCGCTTTCAAATACTTCCTGGGGAGCAGACCGTACTTCTCTCCTTAAAATCTATCGAGCCGTGATCCGTTCCAAAATTGACTATGCCTGCCAGGTCTATGGTTCCGCACGTAACTCTGTTCTTAAAAAACTTGACACTGTGCATCATAGCGCTCTCCGTGTTTGCTCTGGTGCATTTCGTACCTCTCTAGTTTTAAGCCTTTATGTTGACTGCAATGAACCAGCATTACACCACATTCGTGAAAAGCTTTCTTTAGAACTTTATTACCGCATCCTTTCACATCCTGGCCATCCTCTTCATTCATACATTCTAAATACAGACAACGATATGCTTTATCAGCATCGACCATCTTGCATCCCATCTTTTGGTGTCAGAATTAGGAACATTATTGATAATAGCCCTCTGTGTAATATCGAGGTGAGTCCATGTCCAAATCATGTACACCCTCCTTGGAAACCGCCTAATGTTACATTGCTCCACCCTTTTAAAGGATATGATAAAAATAACTTGGCTCCAATTATTTTCCAACAATTATTTGCTGCGCATAGATCAAATTTCAATAGTTACACTGACATCTATACAGACGGCTCCAAAACTGGAGATATTGTAGGTTGCGGTGTTTTTTGTGAAAATACTTCTCTCAGCTACCGGCTGCATTCGTCTACTTCTGTGTTTACAGCTGAACTTATCACGATAGAGAGAGCCCTGTTGCACATTACTCATCATCATAACACTTCCTTCATCATATATACCGACTCAAATAGCTCTATTGACGCAATCGAATCTTTTAAAAAGCATCCTTATGTCTCATCAATCCTTGACTTTTATAATAAATTGACAAGACGTGGCTATAATATTTTATTTTGCTGGGTACCTGGACACATGGGTATTCCTGGCAATGAGAAAGCGGATGAGGCAGCAAAGCGTGCCCTTAATCCGTTGTGCCATAAAGTTCCATTCTCAGACGTTAAACTACTTATCAAACACTTTATTCATAATAAATGGCAAGAAAGTTGGAATTTAGAATGCAATAATAAACTGCACCACATCAAACCTACCATCATGACTTGGCCTCCGTGTTATCCAAGGAAAACAGATGTTCTTCTGACTCGTCTGAGAATTGGACATTCTAGAATCACTCACAAACATCTTTTACTTCGGGAGGATGCACCCATGTGTCCACATTGCCATTTTGATCATCTCACCATTCATCATGTTTTAACTGACTGTCCGGGTCTCCGTCACTTATATAGAAGGTATTTTAACACATCCTCACCACTCTTGACAAACCTCATTGGGGAGGCACCTCATGGGGCACTATTTACTTTTTTAAAACACGCTGGGTTTTATTTTGAGATTTAGTTTTTATATGCTTCATAAGTTTGACTCTCTTTTTGACATCTGGATGGAAACCTCATCCAGCTATCTTTGCCTCATCTTTGCTTAACATCCATTTACTTTGCTTCACTGGATTTCTATTTTACGTTGTTTTTTACCCTTGTCTGACGACTACATTTGGATGGGTACCCCATCCAGATGGC
Organism: Maratus speciosus; assembly: GCA_963932465.1. Lineage (NCBI taxonomy): Eukaryota > Metazoa > Arthropoda > Arachnida > Araneae > Salticidae > Maratus > Maratus speciosus. Next base: position 189,680 of record CAWVRF010001449.1, on the reverse strand, counting down.
TTTTTTATTTCCATTGTATCTCATCTCATCAGTTCTTCTTGACTCGCTTTTTGTTTGGCGCAGCATGTCCCTAAAGGGATTTTGCGCCATAAAACTCAGTACAACCAACCAACCAACCGTTTTTAGCCTGTTGTATAAAATCTCACCTGCTGTATGACATACAACAGGCTAAATCCGGCTAAAAACTCAGGCAAAAAGATAGCTGTCAGTCTATCGACTGGAAATTAACAGATTTTTTTAATACTCGTATAACGAAATTTAGAAACGATTGTGGATGATTAAAACAAAAGACATGAGTGTTTATTGCTCTGGGAGGTTATCTTTCTCTGGATGTCAGTCTGTCTATCATACAGCATGCAATTTCCTTGTAAAGAATGATATTATTATGGAGTAAAACCTCCATAACGGACACACCCGATTAGTGGACACCTCTATTTAGCGGGCATTTTTTCGATTACTAACCCTTAAATAACTGTACATTTTTTACTCTCAGTAGCGGACACCTCCAAATAGAGGACAAATTTTGCCCTCCCGAGGTGTTCGCTATTCAGAGGTTTTACTGGTAAAACCTCCATAACGGACACACCCGATTAGCGGATACCTCTATTTAGCGGACATTTTTTCGATTACCAACACTTAAATAACTATACATGTTTTACTCTGAGTAGTGGACACCTTCAAAAAGAAAACAAATTCTGCATTCTCGAGGTGCGCGCTATTCAGAGGTTTTACTGTATATATTATTGATAGTTATTTTACAGGGCCGCACAAAAGAATAAAAATATATGAAATAAATATAAACTAAATTCGGGATTGGTAGATCGCTGATGGTAATGTAATTTTAGGATGTTGTTACAGTCATCCGCAGCATGTTTTTAGAGTTTCGTTCATCTAACGAAACCCTACCTGTCTCACTCCTTTGTCTGTCTGTCTGTCCGTCTGTCACAGAGCCCGTTCTCAGAAACTATATATGTCGGAGATTTGAAAATTTGCATACTTATAGCTGAACACTTGCGATAACACGATAAATCATAAAATTTTGAAAAAGTCATATTTAACCCTCTGGGCTCTAACTTGTGTATTTTAAGCAATTTTTCTAACTCCCTAATGCCCCTAATTAAGTTGGATACATGAAATGTTGCATACTTATAGCTGAACACCTCACATCAAACGACAAATAATAAAATTTTGAAAAAGTCTAATATTTAACCCTCTGGGCTCTAACTTGTGTATTTTAAGCAATTTTTCTAACTCAGCCCCTAATTAAGTTGGAGACATGAAATTTTGCATACTTATAGCTGAACACCTCACATCAAACGACAAATAATAAAATTTTGAAAAAGGTCTAATATTTAACCTCTAATATTTTGTCTCGCGCAATTTTTACATTTAAACTGTTTTGCAATATTATTTTTTGTTCATTTTGAAAAATAAGTGTAATGTGACGTAATTTCTTTACAATATCCTTTCTCTTTTAAAATTCACATGTAAATATAGTTTTTATGGCGTAATTTCCAATAAGTGCCTGCTTTTTATACCTGATTATTTAATTCTAATTTGAAGGGTTTTTTCTGTTTATAATAGTAATGTGTAAATAATTTTTTATTTGAAGCAAACAGTATTGCTTGCGCTGTTTATACAGTTGTCAACAGTTTAAATTAGTACCATTTTCTAAAATATGTAAAAAAATATCTGTCGAAATGCTGAATATTTGAATTTAAAATAGAAACAAAACCTCAAAAAATGAGTCAAATTAAAAAATTAATGGAATCTGCACACCGGGATCCTCTATTGAATAAAATGATCTGAAAATGATTAAATTCCCATGTATAGTTTTTGCTCCTATAAAACTTTTTTAATGGAACGATTTTGTCCAACTTTAGCATTAAATATCTCTTAAAATAATTCTTCGATTTCAAAACTGTATGCATCAGCGTGTTGATCAAACATTTCTCTATAATACCACCGATTTTCATATTTTTGAATGCAATAGTTTTCTTAATATTAACGAAGAAAGACCTCCTGTCACAAAATAATTCAAAACCGGCAGCGGCGGTGGCGGTGACAGCGTTAGTTACTTTTTTTAGAATAGAGAGATATATAAAAATGAAAACTTATCTATCTGTTTGTAATTCTATAAAAATCCTTAATTTGAAAGCCAAAATTGTGAAGAGATACGTACACGTGTATTAAAACATGGCCGAGGCAACTAAAGTAATCCGGAATCGAAATAATTTATAGTTAATTTTTAATTAATAAAAAACCAGCAATTTAACAGCAATTTCTTATCAAATTTAAACATTTTTCGTTATAGCAGTTGCCAACAATTAAGATCTGATTTGCGTCTGATTATGCTCTTGACATCATTTTATACAGTTAAAATTTCGATATAAGATAATTTAATGTTTCATTTTCTATTTTACTTTTAATATATTGCGTACTTTCAATTTTATATCCATGCATGGCTATCTTGCATGGTTTGCTTTCTAATTTTTTAACCAGTGTATACGAATTTATATGTAAGATTTTGCAATTCTATGATTCGTTTATTTTTATCATATCAATTTATCGCAGTATATGAACAATTAAAGATAATATCTCATTTTTTTTTCTTTGCTTCCACATGTTATTATTAAATCTATGTTCTCAGCAATATCGCTCAGACTAATCCCTCTGAGGGAAGTCCTAGTTTTATCTATAAAAGCAGTTGCAGAGGGAAGGGAAACCGAATGACCCTCTATCAATTTCGACTCAGGAACACATGTCTGAACATCATCCAAAACCTTCTTGCAAGCAATGCTATCCGTAGGGTAATCTTCAAGTTGCTGTTTATTTGTTATTAAAATCGGATGCTTAGGGTTATCCGCAATTTCCTTAACAAGTTTCAAGGCAGAATGATCATCAAGGGTCCCTTCATTAAGCATATTCAGGATTTTTAGCCTGTGGAAATGACCCTCTACCATGATGTGCTCTTTAAGTGTTTCATTACTCTGACTTATATTTACCAATGGGGAAGTGTCATTTACGGCATCATAGTCCTCTGGCTGCGTGTGGACCTCAAGAAGATCTTTCTCAGGAGAAGAGTCCACAGCTTTATCATTAACTAGCTCATTAGCATCACTGCTATCCATACTTGAATCACTAAAAATCCCAGTATTTAAATCAGAGGAAAAGACCATGGGTTCAGAACTGGCCATTAAAGCTTCAAATCTTTTCGTTCTCTCAATCGCTTTACGCATTACATCAGACGAATTAGACAATTCAGAATGTATGCTGTCATATGATGTAGTACGCTGTAAAGATGAACCAGGTGTTACTTCTCTTGGGGGCACATCAGCGATGATCTTCAGCAATTTGCCACGGAGAGGAGATGGACTTATCTGTGACAGCTTCTCAATAATAGGATTCTTAATAACCCCATCTGACACATATGATTTGACTGAGGATGTATCAGACTTCTGAGACGGAGACGGTGAGGAATCTCTAATTGTCCCCAAATTAAATCTAGGAAATTTGGGGTTTTCCTTTTTTACAGGTTTAGTTTTCTTTGGTGTTTGTTTTTTAGGGGTTTTAATTTGTTCCATTGCGTTAATTTTTCGTAAAATTGGAACATTAGTATTCAAATGTTCTTTCTCCAATGTGCGAGTGAGTATTGGGTTCGCTTTACTCCACTCTTTAGCTGCTAAACCTAATCTAGTTTAATTACTAGGTGGAGAGTCATATGTGAATACAGACTCTTGCTTAATTTTTGCTTCCATCCCCATAGATTTCTTCATTTTAGATTTAAGACCCATCTTTTCAAACAACCTCTCGCGAACTACATTATCTATTAAATCTTCCAGCTTCTCATCAACCGAATCTTCATCAGTACTATTTAAATTCTGAGTTACAACATTATTTATATCACTACACACGGTTTCCAGGGGCTTTGTCAATATTCGGGCAGGTTTCTGCATGTTAGAGAACACCAACCTCGAATTAATCATACCGGATTCATGAATTGGTTTGCCGTGAATGTGCCAGCCACTAAAAACAGGTGGTTCTGCAGTTTTTTCAGGAGTTTTTCTTGTATTTTCCTTTATAGCAATATCAGAAAGCATTACTGAATGACCCTCTTTCAATTTCCCAAAAGGGGATGCAGCCGGCGAAATCGGACGGGGAATTCGAGATTTCAAAAGACCCTCTATCACCGAGACTTTACCTTCATTTTTATCATTTTTCTTCTTATCAAAATTATTTTCTGGGTTAATGCTTGGTATTTGCGGGGAAGGATTATCAGATTTATTGTCTTGATTACAATTTTGAGGAACTTCATCTCTTTCAATTTGAATTTTATCATTATTTTCCAATTTACGGTCATCAGTTCGATTTCCCAGAATTTCCATTCTTCTCAGAATGGATATTTTCATTATTTTCATACTTATTTTCTAGGGATAGTTGTACCTTCAAAGCATTTTTAATTTTATTTTGCGATTTAGGGATTTTATTTCCAGATTTAGGATTAAAATCCCCCTCAACTTCAATACCAGACGCTACCAGTGAACACCTCTTCAAATAGGCGGATCTCCTTGTATTTCGAGTAATTACCCTCTTTGGAGACTCATATTTTCTTGAAAACCGTAGTATTTCAGAAGTATTATCCTTTTTCTGTTTAACTGTATCTATTTTCGCTAGTTTGTGGGCATCTGAGTTATTGTCTGATGCTACCGTACTATTAAATGGCTGTGAAACAGAAAGATCCTTGTTCTGACGTATATCAGCCAGTGGTGAAGATGATTCGAGAATGTTCTGCGGGTTATCCTGTTGTACATCAGACGCTGGTAAAGGTGCGACAAACTGGGCATCAGGAACGGGAGGAGGTAGATTCTTGATTAAATAATCCTGTTTTTCAGAAAATTGTTGAGAAATTTCCTTTTTGATAGTTGGGGATGCCTGCCTGTTTGAGTTTTCATTTGAAGAATCCATTTTTGGAAGTATTAAGAAAGTTTAAGTCAGTATTATGTAATCATTCAGTTATTTACATTCAGTTTATCACTTATTTGAATCATATAATTGCGTATGGCCTCAAGGATTTACTTCTTTTAATTCAAAAAGAGCGATCAATTATGGGCAACCGGCCACAGGGAGCACAAATACTTTAAAATTCAATTTTCGCCATTTTTCTTCTAATCAAAGCTTCTACTTGCTGAATAATTGTTTTATTCTTGTTTTTTCAACTAGTTTCATTTTCTTTTACTCTACTTTAAATGAACTTTAAGGCGTTTTTTAGTATTTGTGTATTAATTTTTCAAACTAGAACCGTTAGCTATTTCAAGTTTGCGAGATGTTTCTCAAAATTTTTCTTTCAGCCCAAAATCAAAATACATTCAATAGAGATTATACAGCATCAAAAACTCTATCCAGAGGTGCAACAATTGTAGGTGTTGTATGATAATTTTTCTTTTTCTGAGTTTTTTTGTGTTTTAACCAATTCTCTTGTTTCCAACAAATTTTTCATTAATTCCTACAATTATGTGAGTGAAATCTAACAAAATCCTCCTATTTAACCAGCTTCGTGTGTAATTTCCACTTTGCAAAGCGTTATTTCTTCATAATTAAGAAAATTCGATTTTCACCGCACCCCCGGACACAAAATTTACCCATTTATGTCAACTTCGTTTTTTAAGTGTAACTTTGCTTTTTATGCGAATTTTTCAATAAAGTAGGTATCAAATTATTCAGAATTTCTTTCTCAATAATATTTTCTGCTTCTTGTAATTTTTAAAGTGATTTGGGTATCCTTTACTTATTTTCAAACTTTTACATTCTTTCATGATAATTTGCATTTCTTTCAAATTTATTGCTTTTCTTTGAAAAACTGCGACGTACATAATCTCTATTCATGCAAATTCTTCAATTCTCTTTAGAATTCTTCGTATTAATAGGCTTCAATAATTTCTTATAAAGCCAACAAGAAGTCACCTAACGCCAGGACCGCCCAGAGCCCAGCAACAAGCAAAGCCCGGGAAATAAAAGGAAAAGAAAGCGGGGACAGATGAACTGGCATGAAAAACGGGGGAAAGCACGAAGCAAAAAGCCGGAAACAATTAGATAGACAGTATACACATATTTAAAATATAGAGAAGACGAAATTTAGGATACAACTAACGGGAAGGAAGAAAAACAGCCAAAAGTGGGCAGGCAAAAGGGAGGAACCATAAAACGCGAAATTTGGAACAATAAACAACCTAAAAGTTGAACAAAAACTGCCAGTTCATGCAAAAACCAATAAAAGAGAGAATCCAAGGTGGAGAAAACAAGATAAGTAATTTAAAGGTGGGATGAACGGAGCCTATTTCGCGGTGAAATGCCAGGATAGACCCTGACATCTCGAAAACATAGCCCGGGATCATCCGCCATTGTATGCCCCCAACGCTATGCAGAGCATAGGTTGTTAACATACAATAGTATCCTAGGGTCGCCGTCATCCCAAAGACCTAACAAGGCAATACTCACCACTAGAACTCCAGGTCAGCCAGGCCTCCAACCGTTTCTTTTCCAGGGCTGGAACTAGAAAAAACAACTGAGAAACATTAATATATTTAATAAATGAACTTACTAAATGTGCCCCAAGTAGCCGGAAAACCCAAAATAGCAGAAAAGCTTTACATTTTACTCAGAACCTTCTCAATTCTAAAAATAATTAGCTGTCAAAACTTGAAAATGGCTAAAATCAAAAGACGTTGCAAAGACCCTCTACCGCTATACTACCGAGATGCAGATGAGCTTCTTGCCGTAAAGGTAGCGATAGGGGAACCGCCGAAGGAATATTCTTCAAAAATCTTTAATATTTTCACAAAATAAAGTGACGTGAGCTTGAAGGCAACCGAAAATGGCGCGAAAACTCAAAAAAAAGCCCGCCAAAGACTGGCATAATGGGCAAAGAGCAAATTCAGACTTCGTAAAAGCATTTAAGCTAATTTTCTGAATTTTTAAAAATGACAAAATGTCAAAAACATCGGCGACTCGGCATTTGGCTATCAGATCTATGTCGTATGACACAAAAACAACTCCCACTACACTTTGATCTTAGCCAAAAGGCCGAGAAGCGATGCTGTATTTCCTGAAAATGTTTTTCTTCACTTGTCTTAATTTTATCAATTTTTATCTGCACGGGCAATCGAGAAATCGTTTTTCCCGTTTGTGAAAGTTTTATATGCTTCTGATTTGAAGTAGTTATAGCCAGGGGATATTTTTCTTTGTAGTCCAGAGGGACCGAATGCAAGATTAACTGATAGGTTTACCATGGTAATGCCAACCCGTAGTAGCGTTTGCATCAAAATCATCGGAGTTCTTAGATTTATCGCTTGAAAGCACATTCTTCATATCAGATACACTTTGATCTTAGCCAAAAGGCCGAGAAGCGATCGATAATCTAACTAAGATTAAAAGGGCGTGGCTAAAGTCAATTAACATTAAGTCAAAACTATAAAGGAAAAGTATGTGTGTCCATGTGGAAATGCATTGGTGAGGAAACACCATTTTGTCTGTGTTACTCAGAGAGTAACTTAAAGTTTTACACATTTTATTAAAACATGAAAAAACAATCAATAACTTTATTTAATACATATAAATCAAATACTTAAATCAATAAAACAAATATGGCAAAAAAGGGGGAGTGGGCCTCAGACCTGGCGGCCAATAGCAGCTTGAGGGATCCGGCGAATATGTTCTTGAAAGATATCATTGGAAAAGGAGATTGTCTCACTAACAATAATTTTCTTCATGGTATTCATATATGATTTTGAGCACAATCTTCTAATGGACTTGTCATTAGCCGGATCCCAGGAACCGAGCGCCCCCACGACGATGGCCTCAACAATAGCTCTTCTGCCACCTTCAGACAGCTCGGTGGCAAGATTATTATATTTTTCAATTTTCCTTCTTCTGGCTTGATCGAATGCATTAAGACCATCCTCGAAGGGGACGGTGACATCAAAGATAATAATATCGTTCCCTTTCCTGACAACCAGGTCTGGACGACAATTTTCAGTCCCCAACACACGATCCTCTCCCATGATGGTCCACCTATTAGCAGCAGCCTTCTTAATTCTTGCAACAATCGCATTGTGGCGCTTCTTATACAGAGTGCTATGGACCATACAATGGTCGAGGACATGAGGCAGGGTTTCAAGTTTAGGACATCTCCGGCACATCCTGTTGACTGGCCCTGGGTTGGCACGAGTTGGTTTATTGTAGGCATTCAGATTGACCAAACCCAGGCGAGCACGATGGATAAACCGCCAGTCACGAAAATGGGTGTAAGCACCGTCGGCAAAGAAATGGCTAGAAGATTTATCAGCAGCAGTGCAGATGTTAGTTTTGCCTTGGTGCTTATGAAGATCCCTCAGTGAATTAGTGCGCTTTTTTCTTTGCTGGTTCCTTAAGTATGCAAAGATTTTACGACGATCACTGACGGCAACTTCACCGGCAATCAAAGAAACGTCATTATTCTCTCCAACTTCCCATTTGATATTTAGTCTTTTAGTGGCTTGGCGCGCACGGGTCCACTGTGATGTGTACCTGTTTGCAGCGCGGGTATCAGGATGATCTTGATCTTCACTATTGAGAAAATCTTGTACATTTTTAGTCCTGGTGGTCTGGTACCTAAAGTTAGCATCATCCCTCAACTCCGCCCACGCCATATCATGTATCAGTTGGTCCTTAGATGTTAAAAGTTTGTACCCCCCGTCAATAATCGCTATATCAGAATCTTCAGCAGCCAACGGTACCCCAAGTAAACCATCATCTCTTGAGCCAAAGAGGTACTCGTTGGCTGCATTCGGGGGGAGACCAAGAGTCCTTTTTATAAGGGGTCTTATTGAATCGTCAATGCTCTGCCAATCAGACTTCTGTAACAGGTCAGTCCCCATCATGAATAGTAGTGATGGGTAAAAGAATGTCTTTAGGCAATCCAATCTCTGCCACGGACCGAGCTTGGATTGCATAATCGTGAGAGCCCTCTGCTTAAAATGGTCAGACGGTGTCCTTCGGGAGAAACGCACCAATGGGTTTCCCCAGAAATACTGCTGGACAACCGTCACGGATGCAGGGAATATTACTACCATTAATATTAAAAACTGTTTTCTTACATCCAGCAGGGGGCTTGTTACAATAATGCATTGTAATACATTTCTTACTATTGAAGCTTAAGCCTATTTTAGTAGCAAGATCGTTGATAAGGTGAAGAAGGGCCTGCAGGGTCTTGATGTCTTTAGCGAGAAGCAGTACATCATCTGCATATGCGATGATGTAATGAAAAAGGTTCCTACTGCTTGGATCTCTGCAGGACCCCTCTTTCTGAATACGTCTAAGTAAAAAGTCTATTGCAAGGATGAAAAGGACCCCGCTGAGAGGGTCACCCTGCTTGACCCCAGTGGAAGCCACACGTGGGGTCGACAAACCAACAGATGTTTTATATTGGGTAATTGATTGGTGGTATATATCTTCTATTATTTTGATAAACTCCTCTCCCACACCGGCGATCCGCAAGGCTTCAAATATTACCCAGTGCGGGAGGGAGCCAAATGCATTAGAAACATCTAACGAAGCCAGTAACAGATCTTTTTTCTGGTTCTTGAATTTTCTAAGAGTTTGATTAAGTACATAATTATTCTCGAAGACCCCATCGTGTGGTAAGAACCCCTTTTGGTTGAAGGACAAGATGTTATTTTCCTCCAACCATTTGTAAAGGCGGTTCGATAGGCAACTGGCATAAAGCTTATAAATAGTGTTACCTAGGGCAATAGGCCTCCAGTTGCCCGGGTCCTGTTTATCTCCTTTTTTATAAATGCAAATTGTTGTGGTCTTCTTCCATGCCTCCGGGACAGCTTTAAATTTTAAACATAAATTATAAAGTGGTGACAGAACTGTAGCTTTCGGATCAAGGATCTTAATGTGGTTGTAAGTAATTCCGTCTGGGCCCGGGGCAGTATTTTCACATCTTCTAAGTCTATTGATGATTTCTCTTGTAGTAAACGGGTTAGTATTTATTGGATTGTTGGCTGGATTAATCATTTTCATAAAACTAGTGTCTTCTGGACGAGGGATTGAGTTAGTAACGTAGTGGTCTGCTACCACCTCCGGGTCCAGACTGCAGAAATCAGAATCTTCTTTATAAATGCTTCGTAGGGCCTTTTTTCTATTTTTACGGTATGTCTTCTGGATTTCTTTTGGATCATCTGCATTAATTGGTCTATAAGGTCTGGCTGTCCTGTCGGTGGAAGAATTTTTAAAATTCAATTCTTTCTTCATAGCAACTGTCAGATCTTCACATAGGCTCTCAAATTCTTGGAAACGGGGATTGTCATCCCCAAGTAGCTGGTGAAAACGGGTCGAAAAACGGACCAGGAACCCAGGCTCGGCCTGTATGTCCCCAGGTATAGGAATGCCAGCGCCTATGCCACCAGGGTCAAAGTCGTCGGCATCATCTACACCAATAATAGGATCACCATCATATTCACCGTCTCTTCCATCTACGTAGTCATTAATGATGTTCAATGAGTCATTAGATAATCGTGACTCTAACACATGATTATTTTGTAGGTTATTTGCATTACTATCATTGATGCCGGCGACAAGATTATCATTTGCAGGGTCACCCTGAATCGTAGCATCAATGTTGGTGTCGATATCATTATTTATAGTTGGAGGCGGACTTGTGTTATTTTCACCATTTTCATGTCCACCACTTGCATCATATTCATCACTGGGCTGTGTATTAATAACAAGAATGTCCTCATCAATCACCCGACTAATCGCGGCCTCATCCACATTCTCATCATTCTGTATTTCAATTAACACAGCACCAGTTTCGGCATCACCAACATGATTCAGATTATTAAACTCAGCGGGGTCAGCAGGAAGGCCGTCACCCCCACCCCCAAAAGAAGCCGAGCAGAATCATGAATATTATTGTCTTCAGTCATTGCACCATTGATAAAAAATAAAGCCTCATTAAAACCATTATTCACATCAGGCACATCAAGAGATAAAACATCATTGTTAAAATCGGTAAAATTATTCTCATTAAAAGATGGTGTAGACTGATTTTCAGTAACAATTTTTCTAGGAACGAGAATTTTATTCTGGGAGTAGAGATCATCAATATCTTCAACATCACTTACAGAGCTAGACTCGCATTTCTCGTTAATTAAATCATCGAACACCACAGGGCTGCTGAACGCAGGAACAAGGGGCGGGATGACAACCTCATTAAAAACAGTATCATAATTTGACGGGCCCGGCCGTGGCGAGATGTTAATTTGCCTGGACAGAGCATTCGATTTCCCGTGGGGGAGTCAAGGTGTGTTTTCATTATTATTCGTCAAATTAGAAGCAACCATAACTTCAGAGATTTCCACACCTTCACCGCACTCATCAGATAAAACATTCTGGTTAAAAACATGATTATGAATAAAAGATGAAGAATGATCATTAAAATCTGGTGTAGATGCTAAAATACTAATAAAATTATCAATATCTTGTTCATCAACCGTGACACCAAGCTGTGCCAATTGGTTATCTACAACGGTGTTAGCCATACGTACGTCAGAACCACCAGGAATATGGAGCGGACCTGCAACGGGAAGGTTATTTCTTCTGTTGTAGTCATCTTGAAGACTCTTTTTCTTATGTGCCACTTTATGATTACTGAGACCTCTCCAATTTGGAAAGGTCTCAGGACATTGACTACACTTATACGGCAAAACTTCATTTGATTTAGTAAAATATGGTCTTCCAACCTCCTCCCCGAAGCAGGCATGGGTAGCAACCTGGCGCCCAATATCTATGTTACATACCGAGCAACAGTATGTTTTAATAGTCGGTTTAAAACGGTGGATATCACGCATATGACGTGTAAAGTTATTAACAGCAGATGTCCAAGTTTTTGCTTTAATTTGAGTCCGACACCCGCCAATCAAACACGTCAAAGGTACACGAAGAGGAAAATAAATAGTAAGGTGAGACCCGTGCAACCGAGGAGGGAGAAAAACATCTTCATCCTCGTCAGGATCGTCGTTATTTTCACTAGGGATCTCACCCGATGTACCGGGAGCCACACTCGCCCCAGCCATGACACCACAAAATAAAACTGAATAATTAAAAAGAACTTTAAAACCCCAGTTGTAAACTACTGGATGTAAAATATAAAATCATTAAAACTATGGTAAATGAGGGTCATTACAAACATCACAAAAGTAACGTAAATGATACTTAAAATCGGTAATGAAGATGAACAATGACATAAAAGAATTAACAGACATTAAAATCATTGACACACAACATCTAAACGACACATCATCACGACATTCCAAAAACTAAGAACGATCAATATAGCCAACAGGCCACTTACTAATAGTGAAAGTATGTTCTGTTGTACACCGCACAAATAAATGCCCACGGTAGATGGTCATAAAAGAAATAAATTATATTAGCCAGGCCACGTAGGGATCTATCAGCAAATTGCCAAACAAAATTAATACAACACAAAAAAAATACAAAAAGATGAAATTACGTAACCAACAGTTAAAATACGACTAACAACCAACATAAACGATAAGATTAAGCTAAAACACTGCCAATTGAAAAGAGATGCACGCTACGCATGCATCCACTCCATCAAAAACAGTTCAAGTTCACGACGCAAGATGTCCAAGACCAAGCGAGCATTAAATCAGAACAAGCTGTCCCAATGCACTCCACGCAAGTAAAGTCATTTGCCAGCAGTAAAAACCTATGCAAGTAAGCTCTAAAATCCATTAGAAATAGCGTCCAAATTCATTAAAACTGATGAAATTCAAATAAAATCCAAGATGGCTACCAACGTCAAAATGGCCGCCGTTCAAAATGAAATAAATAAAAATGGCGAAGAGACAAAGGAAGGCAACGAAGAAGCAATGGCGTCCAACAAGCTGCAAATCAATCCAAACCAGCAAGCAACGTCAGAGAAACACCACAGAACCAAAGTCAGTAGGAACCCTCATCGGAAGCCACAAGAGGAATCAGGCACCAAGGAAGGAATTCGGCGTCGGCACATCACAGGAATGGCAGTGACATAAAAATCACCCTCGACCTTTTGCCATGCAGAGTAGGCGTGGCTACGATCCGTTCTTAAAACCAGTATCAAATCAGCAGATAATCTAAAAACAAAAGCAAAATGTTAAAATCCACATAATTAAGCTGATAAGAACAGATGTCAGAGAGAGCATTGACTGGTATTCAACATCAGTTATACACAGTATTGCTCCACATCATATCATCTGTCCTTAAAAGCTTAAGAGAAAAAAAAATAAAATGACCATTTATAGATGGTAAATAAAAAACTACAAAACAATGAATAGGAAAGAGCGGAAAATTGAAAAATATAAAAAATTGAATGGACAGCAAAAAACTTTATGGATCTTTTGACTAACAATTACATAAAAATAAATGGAGGCGGGATAGAGTGTAGGAGAGGCATACAAAACACGTACACAAAAACACACACCCCAAAGCCAATTGTGAGTGTGTGATGTACTACACATCCACAATCGGTTTTTTTTTTTTTTTTTGTATATATCTATAGCTTCCCAGCCCTGTTTTGGGGGGACAGAGCTGGGAGAGCTGGCAGGCCTAACACGGTCAAAAGATGGAAAAGTGTGTAGCCCTGTGATAGCATCCTGAGCTAAGTTGGGAAGTGGGAGATTTATATGCCATCACTACTGTGAGTATTTGTTGAGGCATCTATACCTTCATTGGTCTTTGTTGGTTGACCGTTAATTGGCTGAGGGGGCCTAGTAGAATTGTCCACATTATTGTAAGGTATATCGTTGTTGTTTGAAAGAGGAGCATCAATGTTGGGTTGTGGGGACCCGTGAATAAAGTCCACATTCTGAGTATTTGATGCCGGTTGTGCATTTGCTGCGGTAAACTGCCCAGCGTCGTTATTGTTGACGTATATATCAGTTCTCTGGGACAGAGGAGCTGCAGCGCTTTGTGCATTGTGGTTAAACTGTTCGTCAGTTTCATCATTATTCGATTGCTGGGAAAGTTCATCAGCATCATCATGTGTGAGGATAGTGTTGTTGATTTCCTCGCGGAGCAGTTGACTTGGGTAAACAGATCGTTTTGAGATGTTGAAACGTGACCTGAAGATTAGACCCTACAGAAAAATGTTAAAAAGGAGTGGCTAAAAAAGAATTTAATATTGGGACTAACAGATAAAAAAAAGCACTAAAAAGTGTATGTCCATGTGGAAGTGTTGGCTTATCTCGCCTTTGTCTGTGGCATTCAGAGAACGCCTTAAATATGCACATAAATACACAAAAACTTTATTAAGAACATCACAACATACAAAATTACAAATAATAAGTGTACCCATGAGTGAGGAGTTGAAGAAAACTTAGACCTGGCGGCCATTGGAATTTTGTGGGACCCTGTTGATGTGCTCGTGGTAAACATCCCTCGAGTACGCAATTGTTTCGCTTACGACGATTTTCTTCATCAGCTTCAGATATTTTTTTGAACAAATGCGCCTCAAGGGTTTATCATTTTCAGGGTCCCACGAGCCCGGCGCCCCAACGACAACAGCCACAACTTCAGCAGTGACTACTTGACTTGTTAATTCTGCCGCCAATAACCTATATTTTTCCATTTTCTCTTGGCGGGCTCTCTCAAAAGCTTCACGGCCGTTATCAAAGGGGACTGTGACGTCAAAGATCATTATTTTGTTGCCTTATTTGACCACCAGGTCAGGTCTTTGGTTACCGGTGCCAACAACTTGGTCCTCACCCACGATGGTCCATCTGTCGCCTGCTGCCTTCTTTATTCTTGCGACAATGGCGTTGTGCCTTTTTTTGTATAATGTACTATGGACCATACAGTGGTCGAGGACATGAGGTAACGTTTCTGGGTAGGTGCCGCACTTTTGACACATCGGATTGACAGGACCAGGGTTCTGTCGAGTTGGTTTTCTGTAGCCATTGAGTTGGAATAGGCCAAGTCTTGCTCTGTGGATGAAGCGCCAATCTTTGAAACGTGTATACGCCCCATCCACGAAGAAATGAGAAGACTCCCTGGCCGCTGCCACACATATATTCGTCTTGCCTTGATGGTGATGGTCCCTCAGTGACAGAGTCCGGCTTCTTCTGAATGAATTTCTTAGTGTAGAGAAAACCTTCCTCCGATCGCTAATGGTCTCATCACCCACCTGGTCCTCGACGACTTCATTTTCGGTAATATTCCATTTGATCTTTAGTCTGCTTGTAGCTTGGCGGGCACGGGTCCAGGTGGTCGTGTACCTGTTATCCCTTCTGGCAGATGCCTCTGAGTTCAGGAATTCTTGCATGTTTTCAACCCTGGTGGAGCCCTGCCTGTAATTAGCATCCTCTCGGAGCTCGCCCCACGCAGCGTCTTTTACGATTTCATCTTTGCTTGTCAATAACTTGAGCTCCCCGTCAACTTTTGCGATGTCCGAATCTTCTGCAGCCAACGGTACCCCAAATAGACCATCTTCCCTCGCTCCATATAGGTACTCGTTGGCCGCGTTCGGCGGGAGGCCAAGCGTGCGTTTAAGGAGTGGCTTTATAGTGTCATCGATTTCTGTCCACTCAGTCTTTGTTAGCTGGTCCGTTCTCATCAAGAATAAAAGAGATGGATAAAAGAAGGTCTTGATGCAGTCGATTCTTTGCCACGGACCAAGTTTGGAAGTCATTATAGCAATGGCCCTCTGCTTTAGGCTCTCGACAGTGACAGTGTCCCGGGGCAGGAACGCACCAATCGGTTTTCCCAAAAACATCGCCGGGACACCATCACTAATGCAGGGAATATCATTACTGCCGAGGTTAAATATGGTATTCCTGCAGCCTGCAGGAGGGCGACTACTATAATGCATTGTCACACATTTATTGCTGTTAAATTTAAGGCCAATTTTGCTTGCCAATGTATAAATAAGAGTCAAAAGGGCCTGTAGGGTACCCGCATCCTTAGCAAGTAGCATAACATCATCTGCATACGCAAGAATATAGTGAAAGAGGTTGCGCATGCTTGGGTCCCCACACGACCCCTTCTTCTGAACTTTACGAAGTAGGAAGTCTATTGAAATGATGAACAGAACCCCACTGAGAGGGTCACCCTGCTTGACCCCGGTGGTAGCCACACGTGGGGTGGAAAGGCCAGCAGAAGTTTTATACTGTGTTGAGGAGTTGTCGTATATATTCTTAACTATTGTAATTAGTTCCTCCCCCGCACCACCAAGTCTCAGAGCCTCAAAAATCACCCAGTGCGGGAGAGAACCAAAGGCGTTCGAAATATCTAATGAGGCAAGGAATAGGTCTTTTTTCTTTTTTTTAAAGCTATTGAATATGTTGTTGAGGATGTAGTTATTTTCATACACCCCATCGTGCGGCAAGAATCCCTTTTGATTGAACGATAGCACATTATGATCCTCGATCCATTTATAGATTCTCTGTGCTAAACAGCTGGCGAACAATTTATATATAGTATTCCCCAGGGCAATGGATCGCCAATTACCTGGGTCCTGTTTATCACCTTTTTTGTAAATACTAATATTGGTGGTTTTCTTCCAGTCATCGGGGACTCCGCCGAACCGAAGACATAGATTGTACATTGGGGTAAGGACTTTCGCATGTGGGTCAATTTTCTTCAGATGGTTATAGCATATTCCGTCTGGACCCGGGGCGGTGTTTTCACATTTTCTAAGTCGCTTAGAGATTTCGTTTTGAGTGAACGGGACTGTGTTGACTGGATTATTTGCTGGATTTTCGGGTTTCATAAAATTTGTATCATTAGGTGGAGGATCGGATATTGTGGCATAATGATCTGCGACCACCTCCGGGTCCAGATCACAAAAATCAGATTCTTCATTTAAGATATTTCGTAGGGCTTTCTTTCTATTTTTTCTGTATGTTTTTTGAAGTTCAGTTGGATTGTTGAGGTCTATTGCTTTGTCTGGTCGGGGAGCCCCATCACCGGAAGAAGGTTTAAAATTTAGCTCTTCTTTAAGTTGGGTGGAGAAATCAGATACTATTGAATGGAATTCGGCAATATTTGGGTTGTCCTGTAATAATAAGTCATTGAATCTAGCTGAAAATCTGTCCAGGAACCCAGGCTCCGCCTGCACATCCCCGGGGATAACGCCGCCAGCTCCAAAACCACCGGGGTCTTGGTCATCGGCATCATCCTCAGCGATGATAATATCTTCCTGGTCAGCTCCAACGTCAAGTATTTCGAGTGAGTCATTCATTATACTTCCATTCTCGTTATCAACATCAATTGAATCATCCGAGAACTCATCATAATCAGCATTCACATTTAAGTTTCTCACATTTTCAGTCTCGTCAGTTTCTTCACTAATCACAATTTCTTCTTGGATATCATTCTGATTTCCATTTTCACTTAAATTCAGATGGTTCACAGCAGCAACCGCATTATGAGCATTCCGACGGTCTTCATTATCTATGACTTCATCGTTGCTGTGAT
This sequence comes from Maratus speciosus, assembly GCA_963932465.1. Classification (NCBI taxonomy): domain Eukaryota; kingdom Metazoa; phylum Arthropoda; class Arachnida; order Araneae; family Salticidae; genus Maratus; species Maratus speciosus. Next base: position 172,160 of record CAWVRF010001449.1, on the reverse strand, counting down.
TTATATCAGGATTCATCTCAAAATCACCTTGCATTGGATTCGTGCCGACGACCTGATCTTGATGCGCAGGGTGACTAGAACTATTACTATTATTTGGTATATGAACGTCTTCTTCGTTACTATTGTTTAAGGTATTTTCATTATTTTCCGTATTTTCAATATTTTCTTGCTGTAAGATGTTCTCAGCAGGGTTCTGAAGGTTATTGTCCGCCTCCTCGAACAACCGACGCCCAATGATGTAATTAGGACTAGAGGTCTTCCTTGAGGAAGAGATATTAAAAAATACTTTACTGTTAAAACCATCATCATCATCATCAATAACAATTGGTCTGGCTGTAGAGAGGCCGAGACCTAAAACTCTTTGGTTAATCACATTAAAATCGTACTTCAACTTTGCAATCTCTCTCTCATAACCCTCATAGTCACTCACCGAGCTATCATTTCTTCGACTATATCACTGTTTTCTTCGCTATCTTGGGAGAATATTGGTGGGCTGCTGAGCGCCGGTTGAGGTGGCGGATCCAGAAAACTAATTTTAGTAGACGGACCTGACCGTGGCATGAACGGACCAGCTTCAGCATCTTCAGATCTGACATGGGGGAGGAGAGGAATGCTATCTTCATGTATCACTGTATCTTTCCTCTCTCTTCTAGTTCGTCTCGAAACTGCATCATCATCATTATTAAACGCATCATCGTCTAAACAGGAAGCTGTATAGGGGCTAAAATCTTTTGTAGAGGTTAAAACTTCATTCGAGACATTGGCAACAAACGAGTTTACTACATCATCATCTACAACTAAGCCAAAGTTTGCCAATTGCTCATCTAATTGTATGTTTGCTTGCTCTATGTTGTCACCACCAGGGTTAAATGGCAAGCCCACAACAGGGAGCCCATTCCTTTTGTTGTACTCATTTTGAATCCTTGATTTTTTGTGGATTCTCTTGTGACCCGCCAGCGCTCTCCAATCTGGAAAAGTGTCGCCACAAATCGAGCATTTGTCTGGCAGGTCACCCTTTACTTTAATAAACATCGGATTATGCTTCCCGAAGCAGGCATGGCAAGCAGGACGGCGCCCAATATTTGTGTCACAATCTGTGCACCAATTAATCTTTCTATTAGGGACAAAATCGTGGATGTCTTTCATATGACGTGTATAGTTGTTCACCGTCGCCGTCCAGCTACTATTCTTGATTACTTTTCGGCATCCGCCAATAATACAGGGCAACGGTGGACGCATAGGAAAATAGAGAGTGAGGTTGTTATCAGTATCAAGCGACGGAGGAAGGAAGGTAGTCTGTCGTGCTGCAACCCCATCACCGGGGACATCGTCCGATGTGCCGACATCCTCCCCACTCATGATACAACAATTAATACGCTAACCTGAAAATAATAACTAAAGTGTATTAAAATCAGATATGTATAAGTATCATTGTAAATGGTAAAATCAGTAAAATTCATGAAGATGATAATAAAATAAGGCATATTAACATGCATAAATATAAAACCATCGATGAATGAATAATGATGAAGAATAAAAGTGATTATAGTGTAAATGTGTCAATAAACCAGAGCACACCCAACAGATTAAAACAAACAAATTCAGGTAATCGGCACAAGGCCACTCAGTTATAGCCCTGAGCACTGGCTACAATAGCAAGAAGGGCGACTCGGTTAACAAACAAATAAAGCAAAGCGGATAGCCAACCAACTATAATCCACAAGGACATAAGCCCCACATATATACAGAAAGTATGTTCTCACTGTAACCAAACGCACAACTAGTTAAGTACACATAGATAACTAATAAAGAAATACAATGAATAAACACCTTAGCCACTCCTGTAGGGTCTGAACAAAATTACAAGTTAACAGCATTAAAGTAAAACTAAAATGGTCCAACCAATAATGGTTCAAACGTCTACATCAGAAAAAAAGAGCCAAAATGGCCAAGTCACACAACACGACAGAAAAACAAGTATCTGTCTATTCTAAAAAAAAGTAACTACTGCTGTCACCGCCGCCGCCGCCGTCGGTTTTGATTTTTTTGTGACCGGAGGCCTTTCTTCGTTAATATTAACAAAAATAATGCATACAAAAATATGAAAATCGGTGGTTTTATACAGAAATGTTTGATAAACACGCTGATGCAGACAGTTTTCAAATCGAAGAATTATTTTAAGAGTTATTTAATGCTAAAGTTGGACAAAATCGTTCCACTAAAAAAGTTTTATAGCAGCAAAAACTATACATAGCAGTGTAATCATTTTTAGATCATTTTATGCGTTAGAATTTGCCGGAGTGCAGATTGCATTAATTTTTTTATTTTGACTCATTTTTTCAGGTTTTATTTCTATTTTAAATTCAAAATTTCAGCATTTCTAGAGATATTTTTTACAGATTTCAGAAAATTGTACTAATTTAAACTGTTGCCAACTGTATAAAAAGCGCAAGCAATAATGTTTGCTTCAAATTAAAAATTTATTTACACGTGACTATTATAAACAGGAAAAAAACTTTCAAATTAGAATTAAATAATTACGTATAAAAAGTAGGAACTTATTAAAAATTACGTCATAAAAAGTATACACGTGAATTTTAAAAGAGAAAGGATACTGTAAAATAATAAATTCATTAACATGCGTTAGAAGTCTTAGGAGAAATTACGTCATATTTACGTCACATTATAGTTATTACATAAAATGAACATAAAATAATATTGCAAAAAAGTTTAAATTTAGAAATTGCGCTAGACATTTATTTGATATCTTGAGAATTAATTAAAAATGTCTCATTTAAAAGAACTTTCTTTTCGCTTTGTTAAAAAATACCAGGAGACAAAGACTCTGTTTACTTAATTCCTTTTATATTAGCTTATTTTGAAATGTTGTTACACGTGTATACGTCATCAAGTTATTTTTATTTCGACGTTTTATTTGTGTTTTTATTAATGTTGTACGAATTTATTTGTTCTTAAGTTATTTAAAATAAAAATTATATCAATTTGTATAATTTGGCGAGTGGTTTGGCGATTTATATAATTTGGCGAAATTGGTCGACAGGATAATCAAGTAGTACCGCAGCGGATTTAGCGTTAAAATTCCCCAATCAAAGAGAAATGAATAGAAATTCGTTTATAGGGAGATCGCCACTGTTTATTAAATTATAATTCAATCTTTCGAAATCTTTTTAAAGCCGATCAAATTAGCGTGCATTTAGAGTCTGCGGTGTCTGGACGGGGGTTGGCGAGCGTAGCTCGTAGGGGGCCGAGCCCCCTAGTATATGTAAAATAACACAATTAAAATAGTTAAAATGCGCTGGATCCACTTGACGTGCACCAGCACAGTAAGAAATAAAGATCACCGGTACAATCAAGAGCCAACAAGACAGTAAAAACAAATAATGAACTGCCGTAATGGCAAAGTCCAATAAATCAATCTCAAAACTGCCAAAAAATCACTAAAACTTGATTACAAGCAGATGGTTGAATGAAATGAATAAAAACCTTGTATAAAATAGTGTAAAATCTGATTAAAAAGCCTTTAAAAACCTTGAAAAGAGTGGAAATTCAAATTTGCGGCAAGATGGCGGCCAAATCCAAGATGGACGCTCAGGCTGAACCGCCCTCCAAAAACAACAACTTCAGCAGGGAAGACAAGATGGTGAACGCAATGGAGGCAGTAAGACAGGCAAGCAGCAGGAGCAATCCACCAGAGCAAGGCAGCCAGGAAGAGCAGCAAACTTGAGCAAGGCAACGGAACACTGAACTCGGAGCCAGAGACTGGAGCAAGGCAGTCAGAAGAGCAGCCAACAAGAGCAGGGCATCCAGAACACTAAACTCAGAGCAAAGGCAACCATCTGTCAATCATCAGAATCCATCCTTCTCGACCTCTTGGCATGGGCGTGGCACAGACCAGAATCTCAATATCAGCAAAAAACGTCAGAAATCACTAAAAAATAAATAATATCATTAGCAACAACCAAGATTAAGCTGATAAGAACAGAGATCAGATAGAGCATTTGTAACATCATTAGCATAGAAATATGCAAGTTACCGCCCATCATCATGTCTCTGAAAGAGTAAAGAAATACCAAGTTACCGCTGAAATACAGCACATAATAAAAAATTGCAAATAAAAAATTAGATAGATAAGGGCTGAAAAGGAAAACACATAAAATATTGATAGGAAAGCAAAAACAATTAGTTTACAACAAGCCAGCAGCGTGGGGTAGGCCTGTGGGCGTGCTCAGGAGAATGGCCCCCCAGGCCGCCAGCCTGGGACAATTACACTATAAATAAAAGGAAGACGGGATAGACATTAGGGAGAGGAACATTCATCATCATTTACACAAACATCATTTACACCATTGTTTTCGTGCCCCTTGGCACTGTTAGTAGAGTTACTGCCTATCATGCACAAATTATTGCTATTACTATGAGAATAATTAAGAACAGTGTTCCCATCGTTCCCACTGCCGGCAAACAGGACGTTAATACTGTTTGCAGTGGTGCTAACAGGAACAGAACAATTATTATTAAAATTACTAGAACATTTACTATTGCTAGAACCAAAATAATTATTATTAGGTACAATATAATTTAAGTGATTTAAAGCATGATTAAATGAAAAGTTAGGAACATTTAAAACATTACTATTAGCAACAGGAATAAAAGAAAGAGGAAGTTTTTTAATGGGGGAGGAGCCACTGGCAGAGGCGGGAGTGTTACTATTGCCATTAAAGTTAAACAACACATTGTTGTTGTTAGTACTATTGCTAGGGTTAGAGGCATATAAAACATTACCCTGGTTACAGGGTGTTAACACATTGTTAACAGAAGTTGGTGTTAGTAAGTTATTTTGAGAGAACAAAGTACTGCCAGTGGGAGGAGCATAATTGACAAAGGCCGGTTGGCTCTGTACAATCAAGCTGCTGTTGTTGAAAGGAACTTGAATGCATGGTACTGATTCGAGTTCAGGTGGTGCAGAGAAGGTGGCAGACTGGGAAAGGCCACGAATTCTTTTTTCCTCAGCGATGAAGCGTGCAGCTTCGTCCAGAAGACTATGACTTCTGGCGAGATGAATGCCGTGAGTATCAGAATGCGTGTTGTGGCTGTTGTGATTGGAGAGGCTGGCCATGCTGAAGGTGGGCGGAGCCTGAGTAATAATCACTGGGATAGAGGTAGATGTATGGGAGTTAAACATATCCATGTCAGTGTTGATTGGAATGAAGGAAGTGACTGGAGTCTGACTCAAAAACAGTTCACTTGTGGGAGGAGCCAAGACTCGGTCATTATTTACACATAGTTCTTGGTGCTCCACAGAATTTTTGGCACATATTTTCACAGAAGTGGAATCCTGGTTAGGATTTGGGAGTGTGACTGGAGCTTGGCTCGGAAACAGTTCACGAGTGGAAGGAGCCAAGACTTGGTCACTACATACACTAAGTTCTTGGTGATCCTCACCATTTTTGACACAAATATTAGCAGAGGTGAGATCTATCTTAGTATGATGGGGGGAGACTGGAGCGTTGCTCAGACACAGTTCTCGGGTGGGAGGAGCCATAACTTGAGCATTGCTCGAACAAAGTTCATGGGCACCTCCCGAAACATGTTCCACGCCAGGAACTGGATGATCACTTATGGAGGAAATATCACGGAGAACAGGTGAAGTAGAATCAATATTTTCAAATAGTTCCTGGGAATAATGGGAGGAGTTACCACTCATGTCAGAAGGTGAAGCAGGTGCATTATGTAGATCCGTGGTGATAATGAGGTTGTCCACGAAGGTCGTGGTAAAAATGTGAGAGGGACTCACGTTGTCGGTAATTGGCCTGTCACCATCAATTGAGCGATCGGCGATAATAGGAGAGATGCCGGTGCTAGGAATACCAGCATCGCGACCATCATTGATAAAAGAAAATATGGCGTTTTGGGAGCTTGAAGAGGGGATCCTCTCAATGGGTGGAAGTGGAGAGGGGTCCCGAGGGATGTTGAGCCTTCTCTTCTTCCTGAATTCTCTCGAACGATAATCCACCTGAGGGTATCTGCTCGTGTGGTGAATGAAGATGTCTCTCGAAGCACGGATGGTCTCGGAGACAACGAGCTTTTTCATTAATTTGAGATACTTCTTGGAGAAGAATTTGAGGAGTGTCTTATCGTTCTTTGGGTCCCACGATCCAAGGGAGCCAACAATGATGGCGTCGATGTGGATGTTTTTGAAAGAAGATTTGAAATACTCCCGCAAAGGGGCATACTTTGCAATTTTGTCTTTCCTAGCACCGGTGAAGGCCCCATACCCATTATCAAAAGGACATGTGACGTCGATGATGACAACTTCGTCGTCACGGGAGAGGACCAAATCAGGTTTCAGCCCAGTGTTTCCAATGATCTGGTTTTCGGCTATTACGGTCCAGAGTTTGGTGGCTTCTTTGATCCGCTTGACGATCTTGTTGTGCCTGCGGGTACCCCGATGGAGTTGGGGCTCGCAGTGATTAATGACGTGCGGAAGGGTTTCCCGCTTCTCCTTACAGACACGACACAGATCGTCATGGCCATCCTTGCTTGGGAGGTATCCGTTGAGGGCCACGCAGCAGAGGCGAGCCCGGTGAATGAACCGCCAATCGGTGAACCTGATAAAGTCCCCGGTCCTATTGAAATGGAACGAGGCCTTGTCTTTGCTATAACAGGAGAGGGTCTTGCCTTGACTAGGTTTGTTACCAAGCACGGTAGCAAGATCTTTGCGGAGACTGGTTCTCAAGTCGCGAAAGATGGACCGACGATTGGTGATAGTTTTATCACCAATGGTGATGGAAATGTCGGGAGCCGTAGAGGTGTTCCATCTTACGTTCAGAGAACCAGACGCGTGCCTGGCGAACGACCAAAGGCTGGAGCAATCCCCACTCCGACCATCAAAATCACAATTTGAAAGGTAGTCTTCTATGACACTAAGCGTCACCTCGCATCTTGCCCTGGTTTTGACTACTTGGGCAAGATCAGCCCAAGCGCTCTCACATACCCTAGGGTCGGGAGAGGTGAGGAGCTTGAAGGCTGTATCTATCCTTGCAATTTCGCAGTCATCGGCAGTACAGGGAATGCCGAAGAGGCCGGAGTTGGTATCGCCGTAGATATATTCGTTGGATGCACAAGTAGGAAGACCCAGGGTTTTCTTGATGAGGGGCCTGAGGGCAAGATCGAGGCGATGCCAGTCAGACTTCTGGTACTGATTGGTCCTCATGGCATAATGGAACGATGGGTATAGGAAAGTTTTAAGCGCATCGATCTTTTGCCATGGGGCCAAGTTGGAAGTGAGAATTTCTTTCCCAGTATTGGTAAAGTCGTCAATGTTGGCCGAGTCGGGGATGATCCGGAATCCGAAAGGCTTCCCAAGATAGGTAGTGACATCATAATTCATTAGAATAGCCGCCGGCTCGCCATTGATGTGAAACTGCGTTGCAATGCAGGACTGATGGTCGGAGCGAATGTGGATACTGAAGCACTTTTTGGGATTGAGGGACAGGCCAATTTTTGCTGCAGTGTTGACAAGGATGTCAATAGAAGTGCTTAGGTCTTCAATGTTATCTTCAATGATGGCCTCGTCATCAGCGTAGGATAGATTGTGAAGGCCATCACGGCTATGCTGAATTGCTTTAAGGATTGGATCTATGGTTATAATGAATAATATTGAGCTAAGAGCACATCCCTGCTTGACACCGCAGAGAACGTCTATGGAATCGGATATCCCTTCCGAAGTCAACAGGCAGGTTCTTGCATTCGTGTAGATGTCCGTGACAATGTCACATATGAGGTCTCCAGCACCGAGGGCTCGAAGGGCATCCACGATGGCTTTGTCGGGAATTGAGCCGAATGCATTTTTAATATCTACAAGTAGAATGCATATTTCTTTTTTCAACTTCTTGGCGACACGAAGGCGATATTCGAGCATGAAGTTGTTCTCCACGGTGCCATCGAAGGGTCGAAAACCCTTTTGATCAGGAGAAAGGAGGTTGTTATCCTCGATCCATGCAGAGATGCGCTTAGCAAGAAGGCTGGTGAATAATTTATATAATGTGTTTGACAGGGCGATGGGCCGCCAGTTCCCTGGGTCAGAGGAATCGCCACTCTTTGGGATAAATATAGTCGTAGAGTCTTTCCATGACTGCGGGATGCGTCTTGCTTTGAGGCAGATGTTAAAAATAGATGCAATGGTTTTGCAGTCAGGATCGACTTTCTTTAGGTGATGGTAGGTAAGCCTGTCAGGGCCTTGCGCAGTGTTTTCACATTTGTTGAGTTTAGACTTGATTTCAACTGGTGAGAAAATGGATGTATCAGGTTTATCATGATCTTCGTTATGGGAAGAGAAAATGGAAGGATCATATAAGTTGTCGTTTTCTTTGAAGAATCTGTCTTGCAGGTCCTTCGCAGGGACGTGGCACTGTGAGCTTGGGGTGTTTAAAGCTTCACGAGCGGCCCGCCGTCTGTTGCGCCTGTACAAACGCTGCATGGCAGCAGGATCCTTATTGTTAAATTTCTTAGTCGACCGCATGCCAGGGGGGGACTTTTTGAGGCCCACTCTGTCATGGGCGAAGTCGATAAAGAGATGGAGGGTTTCTTCAAATTCGTCCCACTTGTCGGGGGAGAAAGATTTGTAGATGTTGGAAAAGTTGGCCTGGTAAACTTTGGAGGGGTTGTCAGCATCAGGATTTACAATTATATCATTCTGGAGATGATACTCTCCATCTTCATCATCAGCAGGGGCGTCAACTTCATCGTCAAGGCCTACGAGGTCGGCGTGGTCCTCGTTAGGGTCATGATCTTGGGTGCCGAGAACCGAGTTTGCAACGGAAGAAGAAGCAGAGGGCGGAGGCATGTTGTTATTGGATTGTTGGGTTTGTGCTCTAGAGACATGTTGACGATTGGCGTTATTGTTGAGGAGACGCCTCATGTTATCTCTGTGGATTCTCCTATCTTCTTCGTTATGAAACCGTTGATGGTTCGTGAGGCCCTGGCGAGAAGGAAAAGCTGCATGACACCTGTGACATTTGTGCTGAAGCTCAGGGGCGGAGCCATCAGCAATGTAAAAACGGTTGTCAATGAAGCACTCGTGAAAGGAAACCCTGCTAGGGGTATTACACTGGCAGAAGGAGCACCACCTCTGAATCTTCTTAATCGCATTATTGTGAGACCCTTCAATATGCCTAATGAGGGACTGCAGAGCGGAGGTGAATTTTTCGCCCCCGTAACTTTCATTGCAGCCAGAGACAGAACATTTAAGTGTGCCAAGAATGGGGAACACGATGTTGAGAAGGTCGCCATCGAAGCCAGTTACGTGGGGGAAAGATCCAACATTGTACACAGTGGTCCTTTTAACCCGCACGTGCGGGGTGCGAACGCTGGTGGTAGGACCCGTTGGAATGGCAGCCCTGGGGGTTTCAGCAGAGGCAAGGCTTCCAAATGATGAGCTAATATCAATCCTCAGTACATCGTCGTTGTTGTTAGGGTTGGCAGGTTGTGCTGAGGTGTTTAGATTAGTAACCTCAGTAGGAGAGGGTGGGATTTCGTTGTCCGATCCCAATGATGATTCTGAGATGTGGGGATCATTGTCCCCACCATGAGAGGTGGGAGAACGCCCAGGAATGGCAGAAGTTGGAACAATGATGGAGTTGCTAGAGAAGTTTCCATTGTGAGCCGAACTATTGGAGTTATTCGCAATGGGGGAGGAGCTATCAATGGGAGCATCCTCATTAAAACTGATTAGATCAGGCTGCGAGGCTGAGAGGTGAGAGGTTACGGGAGTGTTCGTAACGCCTAAGTCCACTTGTAAATTGGAAGGGGAGTGGCTAGCAACAATATTACCATCATTTGTAGGCGAATTGCTGTGCACAGTATCCATTTCAATTGAAAAATTCACCTTATCATCATCAGAATCTAATGTGATGATTTCTGCTAAATTTTTCTGATGTGAAGTTACTTTTTCTGGAGTAATTTGTAAGATGTTTTACGGGTGCGAGAAACGGTGATATTTGAAGAATGAATCATTGGAGTTTCTTCAGGGCTTCTAATGTGTACAGGCGCACATGGACGTTGAGATGTCCCATCCTCCTGCTGGATGGTAGGATTGGAGTTAGCAACAGGAGAAATACGGGCATCGTGATTTAAAATGCAGGAAGAATCCCCGTTATCGATATCAGCATAATTTTGCTGGGGTGAGAGTAATAAGTCTTCAGTAGTGCAAATGGCGTGGGTATTGCTAATGGGAGTGGAAACTTGGTTATGCATGTCCGTCCCAGTTACAAGATCACTAACGAGCAAATGTGCTTCATTAACAGGAAGAGCTGAAGCGGTGGTAACAGAGCCCGAGATGATGGGACTGGGAGCGGGCAAATGATCAATAATTTGGGAGGACTGATGAGATTGATCAGTGTTAGTTTGATCAGAAGCAATATCAGAGTCATCCTGGGTCAGATGTTTCTTGTGGCGTTGACTTAAGTGCTTGTTAAGTTCTCTTTTGAAAAGATATGATTTCCCACATATTTCACATTTATGCTCAAGATTTATAATTGATCGGTCAACGCGGAAATATGAGATGCCACGAAAGCAATGATGGTGGTTGATTTTTTCCCTAATTTCATTGCGGCAAATGGTACACCAATAAGTGCCGATGATATTTGTTTGATGGTGAATTTCCCTAAGATGGAGGAGGAGGTAACGTTTGCAGAGTGCAATCGTTTCTCCAAGGATAGGCACACCACAACGCTTCACCGGACACTTGGGATAGCTGTCAGTAGGAAGAAGAAAATTCATGAAATTCCCCACTCTCCCAGTTTTCTTAGGGAAGCTGACGTTAGAATTGTCGGGTGAGGGAGGTTTCTGGTAGAAGTGGCCGTTATCTCTGTAATGGGACGGATAATCCGAAGAGCCAGAAGCCCCGCCCACACTGGATGAGGCAGTTGCGTAGTGGGAGGCATCAACTTTCTTCTTTTTACTGGAGGGAGCGAAAGAGACATGTTTGTCAGATGTATTCGCTAGCTTTTGTTTTTCTATTTCTTTGGCTCTTGCCATGCTGTAGGCCTTTGAAAGAATTGAAGATTTGTTCACATTTTTTGGGAGGTGAACTTTTGGTTGATATTGACTCAATCCTTCGACGATGCGAGTGGTAACTCCGCCCAGCCTGGTGTGATTGGAGACTGGAGAGGGCGTGGTTATGGAGCCACGCGAGGAATTACTAGCAGTATTGCCAGTACGCATGTTAACTGATGTACATGGTTGCGAGGAATACATGCGAGTTCTTGTGTTGCTCGCCACAGATGTCTTGGTTGAAGTTTGAGTGGAGGCCATGTTAGCATGATGCATCTTGGAGGTGTCAGAAACACATTTTGCGTAAGCTTTATAGTTTTTGGCCATATTGGAGTAATTTGAAGCATTAGCACCATAGGACCGCCCACAATCAGGTAAATTCGCAGAAGAGGGAGTGGCTTCCGTGTTTGAACGGGAAGCAACGCTGTTTTTGCCTGAGAAAGGAGGCGTGGTCTTCTGGTTACTGGCAAAAGGTTTAATACTTGCTGAATTGTCCGACATTTTATTATGAGAGTCCATAATTAATGACTACGTGAATACAAATGGGAGTAAATATATGAATAGATCACTAGTATCTTAAGTAGAACGAAGACACAGGAAACACTGCCAAGCAAGCGGGAAAAAAAAACGAAAGAGGGTGGACAGACGGGTGTGTCCAAAGACCCTCTACCGAAAGAGACGAGGGTGGGCAGCCGAGGAACCGAGAAAATAAAGAAAAGGAGAGGCGCCCAAAGACCCTCTACCGAGGTGCGGCGGAGCAGAAAAGCCAACGGACGAAGTCCGGAAGAGATGTTCTGACGTACACTAGACGCAGATAACTGTAGCGTATATCAGCCAGATATCGACCGACGGCAAGGTTGCCGGGAGGAAGTCCAGATGAGTGGAAAAAGGCAAAAAATGGATAAAAATCGATAACTGACGCTACAGAAATGCTACAGACATGGTTGAGATACTGGAGAACGTAGAATTTTTTGAACAACCAGTAAAGTGATGACAGAAGCAGGTGCAAGGAGTCTAACAAATTTAGGATAGCAAATGGCCGAACATAGAAGAGATTGCAAAGATAAAGAGGTACAATTAATAATTTTAAAATGATAGAATAATCTTGGAAGTGCCAAACAAAAAATTTTGAACCCAAAATCGAAACGTGGAATTTAGAATTTTAAGGGCAAAAAATATAAAAAAGGAAGGTGGCAAAGTCCTACAACGCGAAAGGAGGCTATAGGTCCTGTTACGGGGATCCCGCACCATTACTGGATACGAGACACTAATAAGACCTTTCGGAATTATTAGTGCCACCCTGAACCGATTCAGCGCTCGCCACCGGGGGAGATGGGGACCAACTTACAAACAAGTGCTCCAACCGCCAGGATCCCATACTTACAAGACAGTGAACCTGTGCTCCACTGGAAGGTTACTCCATCATACTATGAACAAAAAAATACAAGAAATTAGTAGAAACCATTTTTTAAATTATGACTTAGCGTGATTTCTGTGAAATTTCAGGTTTTCGAATTTTTGAAAAATTCCTAGCAAAAATTGGGCGATGAAAACTTCCGCCCCTTGAAGAGCTGATTTTTTATCGTAAGTAGATGGCGAGAAAAACTTGAAAAAGTTCTAGGAAGGTGCTTGTAGTTGCATTTGGAGATAGCAAGCAAAGAGCGTAATCTTAATGCATCCACACGAAGGAATGTCCATCCACGAAAAAGGATTGCATATTCTTGAAGCAAAGAGTCTACAGAGTCCAAATATGCAAATAGTTTTGAAATCGGATGGTAAAATAAAAATTAGCCTTCCACGTGCTAATTACTGGTCGATGAGTCATTAGGACGTGACCGAAGTGACCCTAGAAGGTCAACGAAGAATCTAGTCGAAAAATGCTAAGTCCGGAAGAGGGTCATTGAGACTGGAGATCGCTGAGAATATGCGGCCAAAGGCCTAACTTGAGGCGGCATAAAAAATACCGAAATCCTCGGAAGATGGTCGATGAAAAAATAAATCTAATTTTAATTAAAAAATATTGCTCATCTACAGAGCGCGTGACTGCCTCTTGACTAAGACCGCAGCTAAGTGACATAGTCTACACTTTGATCTTAGCCAAAAGGCCGAGAAGCGATGATAATCTAACTATAAGATTATACTACACTCTGATCTTAGCCAAACAGATCTCGGAAAGAGCATGTTCCCAGTACGAATGTCAGCGTGCAACAAAATCTCTTATCTAGCATCATTCATGAAAATCTACATGTATTATGTTGTCCAAAACTACTATAAAATTAAACAAAGCCCCAGTAGGAGTGAAATTCCTTCAAAGTCCAGTTCACTTTAATTTTGAGACTAAGTTTGAAAATCTAAGCAATAACCACCTCATAGCAGGTTGCGACCTAGCATGGTACATGCTCCTTACATATGCTGAAAGTATGTTCTGACTCTAACTAGACGTACGTGAGTTTGCCGAGTGGGACGGGGACGGTAACCGGAATTGCCGTCGAAACATGAGTGTAGAGTGCACCACAGGAGGATCCAGGATAGTAAAATCAGTGTAAATAGTAAAATCAGTAAAATTCATGAAGATGATAATAAAATAAGGCATATTAACATGCATAAATATAAAACCATCGATGAATGAATAATGATGAAGAATAAAAGTGATTATAGTGTAAATGTGTCAATAAACCAGAGCACACCCAACAGATTAAAACAAATTCAGGTAATCGGCACAAGGCCACTCAGTTATAGCCCTGAGCACTGGCTACAATAGCAAGAAGGGCGACTCGGTTAACAAACAAATAAAGCAAAGCGGATAGCCAACCAACTATAATACACAAGGACATAAGCCCCACATATATACAGAAGGTATGTTCTCACTCTAACCAAACGCACAACTAGTTACGTACACATAGATAACTAATAAAGAAATACAATGAATAAACACCTTAGCCACTCCTGTAGGGTCTGAACAAAATTACAAGTTAACAGCATTAAAGTAAAACTAAAATGGTCCAACCAATAATGGTTCAAACGTCTACGTCAGAAAAAAGAGCCAAAATGGCCAAGTCACACAACACGACAGAAAAACAAGTATATATGTAAAATAACACATTTAAAATAGTTAAAATGCACTGGATCCACTTAACGTGCACCAGCACAGTAAGAAATAATGATCACCGGTACAATCAAGAGCCAACAAGACATTAAAAACAACTAATGAACTGCCGTAACGGCAAAGTCCAATAAATCAATCTCAAGACTGCCAAAAAATCACTAAAACTTGATTACAAGCAGATGGTTGAATGAAATGAATAAAAACCTTGTATAAAACAGTGTAAAATCTGATTAAAAAGCCTTTAAAAACCTTGAAAAGAGTGGAAATTCAAATTTGCGGCAAGATGGCGGCCAAATCCAAGATGGACGCTCAGGCTGAACCGCCCTCCAAAAACAACAACTTCAGCAGGGAAGACAAAATGGCGAACGCAATGGAGGCAGTAACACAGGTAAGCAGCAGGAGCAATCCACCAGAGCAAGGCAGCCAGGAAGAGCAGCAAACTTGAGCAAGGCAACGGAACACTGAACTCGGAGCCAGAGACTGGAGCAAGGCAGTCAGAAGAGCAGTCAACAAGAGCAGGGCATCCAGAACACTGAACTCAGAGCAAAGGCAACCATCTGTCAATCATCAGAATCCATCCTTCTCGACCTCTTGGCATGGGCGTGGCACAGACCAGAATCTCAATATCAGCAAAAGACGTCAGAAATCACTAAAAAATAAATAATATCATTAGCAACAACCAAGATTAAGCTGATAAGAACAGATATTTTTTGGGGGGGGGAGAGAATGCTTATTGTAGCGGAAAGCAATTATCATCGGAAACCATCCATGGAGTCGTTGCGCACAGAGCAGCCTAACCTCAGGAATTTATTTAGTAACAATAGTTGAAATTTTTACAGGCATTTGCCATTAAACAGGGCAAGTGGAAGTCTTGGTATAAAGGTATTATTGTGTACAATGAGAGGCAGTATTTATATTACAGTCTTCTTTCACAGATACAGCTTCTGCAGTTTTTACATTTCTATTTGACAGTTCATTATTTTTGAGTCTTTTTGATTTCTTTTTGTCAAGCGCAAAATGCACTTTTTTCTTTGCGGTGGCACCAGTTTTTTTCCGTCTTATACGGTGTTAGGCGTAGTTTTGGCGCGGGCCCATTGATCTTGAACATCTGCGTCTCTGGCTTCAAGGCTGGAGGCGGAGCTTGGGATGAAGGACTGGAATTATCAGCGGCTGGTGACGTGGGCGTGGAGTTGACACTGGAGTTGCGTCGCGGGATCTTAGATGTTTGAGCACTCATCAGCTGCTTGGATCCAGTATTGGGTGTGGCTGTACTGGGTTCTGCAGGATCAGGAGCGTGCGAGTCAGCAGGCACGGATTCAGTCGTGGGAGGAGCAGCAGTCACAACAGAGGGTGGGGCGGCAGGCTGGCGTCGCTGGACTGGCAGGCAGGAGGCGGCGCTACAGTAGCAGAGAAGGAAGGCGGAGTCAGAACCGGGATCACCTTGACAACAGCAGAGCGTAGAGGAGCGGCCGTCAGGGCAGGATCAGGCAGGCTGGGAGGCGGAGTCACAGCAGCAGGAGAGGGTTGAACAACAGGAACAGCAGGCTGGGTGAGAGGGCGGGAGCCAGGAGGCGAGGCAAAGAGGACAGCAGGCAAGACTGGCTTCTGTGAGGCACGGGCAGCAGAGGGCGTGGCTCCCAGAGCCACAGGATGAAGTTCACTGGCGCAAGGCATGATGTGGAAGGCAGGGCTCACCTCGTGAGGCGGCGAGGCAGGAACAGCGGGAAGGTTGACTGAGCATGGACCAGGCTGGCTGCCAGTAGGACTAGACGTGGAAGGCCACCCAGGGTGCGCAGCGATTGGAGCAGGATCAGAGCAGGGCGTGGCCAGGGTAGCAGGCAAAGAACCGGGAGCAGCAGGCAGGCACGGGAGCGAAGTCACACAGGGCGGAGCAATGCAGGAGGCGACACACAGAGTAGTGGGTGTGGTCACAGAGCTGGAAGCCGGAACAACGTCAGGAGTGGAGACAGAGGGCGTGGCAACAGGAACCACCGGGCAGGATGCAGAAGGCACAGCAACAGGGGCAGCATCAAGAGCAGGAGCCGAGGACAGAGCAGCAGGCAGGGCATGGCCAGGGGGGCCATGGTCACTGGAGGAAGGCACTGGGTCCGGAACAGCAGGCAGGTGGGTGGAGCCAGCAGCGTCAGGAGTAGAAGCAGCAAGCACTGTGTTCGGCGAAAGGCGTTTGATGAGTACAACAGGTAGGAGGGGCATGTTTTGATAGCCAATATCAAGGAAAATGGCTATGAATATAAATTAGCAGAGTTATGCACTAGCAATGGAGCGTATATGGCTAACTTCTGACATAGCATGACACGATCTAATCAATAAATTTAGTTAAAAAAGATTTAAAGACATGTTACTATAAACTTGTATATATTTTTAATTAAAATTAAACTATGACTGTTGTGGTTTAAGTAAAACAGATACCAATATATATAAATAAAAACGTATTTATTAAAAACCAAGAGCAAACAACAAACTTAACTTTCATAAATTATAACAACTATTAAATGTATGTCTATAAAAATATATGTAATGGCATTTAAATATATTTACCCCAGGACTCCATGGCATATCGTGCAAAAGACAATAGGCTTCATATAAAAAAAAAACATTAATCATAATTCATTTAAGAACAACATCACCGAGGAATTATATTTCTGGTCAACATCGTCAATGAGAAAAGGTCTTGATGACACATCGCTAACTCCTCCAAATACTTAGCCCACTCAAGCTACATTCCTTCAGGACATTCAAGCATCCAAGAATCAGCTTACAACCAGAAAGAAATTCACTTCTCGGTAAACAGCTACGTAGGCACACTGGGGAAGAATAGCTTAACACTAAATGATGACAGAAACCATTCCACAAGAATACGATGAAGATATGAAAAACTACGATGTATTTAAAAAGCTATGTTGTCTAAAAACTAGAATATGAAATCGCTTTCTATTATACTGCATGACCAATGGCGAAACTCCACAATACAAACGAAGAGAAGAACTAAAAGACTGAATGAAGATCCGAGGAGGGAAAAACCCTTTTATGCAATAGCTAGCGGTGCACGTGCCGACTCATTCCCTTTCGGGAACGTTCGATGAGCAGTGATTCGCCGGAGTGGATTACGTCATCTAATTCATTCATGAAGACAGCCACCGCCACCTGGCGAAAGAAAAACCGCGTAGTATGATCTACAACATTGAAAGTGATGCCTGGCCAATTACACCAGCGGAAGTTTGAAAAACGTAAACAAAGTATTTAAAGGAACGTAACTTAAAGAAACTGAAAAGACTTCTTAAATAATTAAAGAATAAATGAATTAGAACAGAATAAAGGTAAGTTTTATTTCAGAATAAATTATATTTGAATAAAGTTACTTTGGTAAAAATAAAGTGCAATAAATAAAAGTACTGCATATTATATTGTAATAAGTTAAAGAGGTATTTAATACTGTTAGAGGCATTGAGAATAAAGAAACTAGCTTGTTAATTCCTAACATGTTTGAGAGGTTCGCAAGCAGGGCACTCCTATGCTTAGGTGGTGTTGGAGGAATGGGTGCGTCCACATTGACTTCAACAATTTCTTCAGTGTGTACAATGATCTCTGCTTCGGCTGAGCGTTCAACACGCCTGATGATTTTATTATTATGCAGGATGGGGGCGGAGTCAGAGACCGGAGCAGCAATAGTGAGTGATTTATGTGGCTGGGAGGATTCAAAGTGAATAGCTCCCCCATCTTTTCTGATTGCTTTTCTGTTGGGAAAGATTGGTCTTGAATCACGAGTAGTTTCATTGAGAGCTTTTCTATCCGCAGCTAGGTTAAACACTGGGATGTAAGAGCTAGGAATATCACTGTAGTCGCTCTGCGTTTCATCAATGGGAGTGTCTTGAGTGGGTTGGGTTTCCGGTACATTATCTTCATCAGTTCCTATGCGGGCAGCGTTGCTCTGTTGAGTGTCCGGAACAAGTATTTCTCTAGCATTGAGGTCAGAATTAATTTGATCAAGATTATTTAGTAATACCTCTTCCGCTTCCGAGACATCTGCATCGGTGTCTTCAGTAGTTATATTCTGGTTGCGCGGGACAAAGGCAATACGCCTTGCACCAAAGCGGCCGCGTGTGTCATGCTGTGGGAATCTTGAGACATGTGAGAAGAATATATTTCTAGATGCTCTCACAGTGTCAGACACAATTAGCCTTTTCATTAGTGCTGCATATTTCTTCGAGCAAATTCTACTAACGATTTTATTATTTTTTGGGTCCCAGGATCCAAGTGATCCAACCACGATGGGCTCGATTGTTACTTTGTCGAAGCGGCTCCATCCCGCCATTTCTTCCGCTAAATCATGGTATTTTTCAAGTTTCGTTTTTCTCGCTTCAGCTAGGGCATCACGTCCGCCCTCGAATGGGCATGTAACATCTATTATTATTGCTTCTTTGTCTCTAGTTATAATGATGTCCGGTCGTAATCTTTCTCTTCCAATTGGTTTCCAAATGGTCCACCGACCTGAAGCAGCATCCGTAATCCGATCAACTATCCTGTTATGCCTATCAGTGATCATGGGCATGTGTTCTTTGCAGTGATTTATCACATGGGCTAATGTTTCTTTGTGATTACATTTTCTGCATTTCGTAGGATTAAGGTTCCTCGGATCAGGATTGGGATTGGCGTATGGCGTCCCATTTAATTTAAGAAGGTTAAGCCTTGCTGGATGAATAAACCTCCAGTCGGTGAACCGCAGGTAATCGCCCGTTCTATTGAAATGAGATGATACCTTAGCCTTTCTGAAGGAGTGCGATGTTTTTCCCTGGTTCTTCAGGTTTTTAAGTGCTTTGGTTCTTTCATTCTTCCGACAATTTCTAATCGTTTTGAAGATTTTGGTTCTGTTCGTGATAACAGTGTCTTTATATTTTATTGATATTGTGAGGTCGTCATAAATAGACCATTTTACCCCAAGTCTGTTAGAAGCTGCACGGGCACGAGACCACCCAGAGGATATTTTACTTTTAGTGGGGCATTCCGCAGATAGGTATTTTCCAATACTGTCCATGGTTGGTGGGTTTGGGCTGCTTCCCATCACACAGAATCGTAGCTCAGTCCATGCTATGTTACGAACTACCTCATCTGGGGAGGTGAGTAGTTTGAATGCGTTGTCTACATGTGCAATATCTGAGGATTCACCTGCTAGTGGGATCCCAAACAGGCCATCATTCTGGTGTCCATAAAGATATGCTGTACAAGCATTTTCAGGTAGGTGTAGAATTTTCTTGTATTCTTTGCATAATTCTTTATCGAATTCAGTCCATTCTGTTTTGAGGATCTGGCCTGTTCTCATTTTATAATTCATCGCAGGGTACATAAAGGTTTTGAGGGCATCTATCTTTTGCCATGGGGTTAACAGCGATTGTGTGATCGAGTTGGCTGTTTCCCTCAGTTCTTCAATGTTTCTTTTATCAGTAAATAATCCGACTGGCTTGCCGAGGAAGGGGGCAGAGTCATCCGATGTGAGCGCACGGACTTGTGTGCCACAAACATATACAGGTGTAGTCTCCACTCTGATTTTTCCCCCCGGTAGGTGTAGGGAAAAGCACTTTTGCGGGTTGATGCGTAAGCCAATTGCAGTGCAAACATCAGCAAATTTGTTGGCAATTCCTTGTAGTGTTTGTATGGATTTATGCAGGATAAAAACATCATCCGCAAGAGCGAGAATGCTGTATTCTAGCTCTTCCGCTAAGTGCTCAGTGGCAGTAGTGAGGGCTGGATCAATAATTAGATCGAAGATTACACCGCTCGCAGGTTCCCCTTGTTTAACCCCGAGCTTTATCGCAATGAGGTCCGAGAGTCCTTCGTCCGTAAGGAGTCTCGTGCAGGCATCTGTGTACATATCTTCGATCACATCAGTGATCCATTCCCCAGCGCCAGCCCCAAGTAAAGCAGCACGGATTGCTTTGTGATTAACGGAACCAAATGCGTCGGCAAGATCCAGTGATAGTAAGCTGAGCGATGAACGTAGGAGCCTGGATCTTCTTAGTCTCTCTTCGACAATGAATGTGTGCTCAAAGCAGCCATCTGCAGGTCTGAAGCCTTTTTGTGCAGGACTTAATATTTGATTGTCTTCTATCCATCTGCTTAGCCTTTTTTGTAATTAGAGCTGAATAGAGCTTCGAGATTGTCGGGCACAGTGCAATCGGCCTCCAGTTGGCAGCATCATTTGGGTTCCTATCTTTCGGGATGAATATTGTGCATGATTGCTTCCATTCTCTAGGTATTTTTCTGGCTTTGAGGCAAACATTGAAGATTGCAGCAAGAGCTTTAGCATCCGGGTCGAACAGCCTCCAGTGTTTGTAAGTTAGTCTGTCCGGCCCCGGGGCAGTGTTGTCACATGCCTTCAGTTTGTAGTAGACCTCAGCTGCGGTGAAGGGCATCATGTCGGGTTTATGCTGGCACGGGTTTCTTCTTTTATAGATGTTCAAGTCAACATTCGGGATTTCTTTGTCGAAGAATTTTTTGATTAATTCATCTTGTGGTACAGCGCAGGATGAAGAGTTGTCATTTGTTATGAGGCGCAGTGCACGCTTTCTATTTCTTCTATATGATTTTTGGATGAAGCTCGGATCATTGGGATTAAGATTTGTATTGGTTTTCGGCTTATCACTAGTTATTTTTAAATGCGCATGTTCTTGAGCATCTGCAATGAACTCGCTAATTAATGCTTCAAAATCATCCCAGCGAGCTATATCAAAATTTTCAATGAGGTCCCTGAGTTGCGGCAGGTATTTATCCGATGGAGCTTCTTCATCAGGGTTTGGGATAAGATTTTCCCCAGCTTGGGACCACCCATTTGTGTCCGCATCTTCCTGATCATTAAAATCCACTCCTGGGACGAAATCTTCTTGCTCCTGGGCGGGGCTATGGTTTTCTACCGTATCATTCGTGTTGGGCATTTGCTGCGTGTTTTCACCCTCCAAAATCGTTACCTGTGTTCGTGGGGAATAGGTCTCTTGAATCACTATTATTGGAGTTAGCCGACCGTACACTTTCGTTTGAGGGGGAGCGCCTTCGTCCACTCGGAGCATTGTTGGGCGGGTCCCTGAACGATCTATGGCATTTTCTGCAGGCAAATGGGAATTGATTAAGATCGGGGGCAGGGCACATCGGCGTTGTTTTGAAACATGGGTGGTTTGGCATTTGGCCTGTAATAATAGACTTGCATTTCGTGCACCATTTTACCACTGTAAGCTTCTTTTCTTCTAGACTATGGTAGTCGTTGAGATGTCTAGTGAGCGTTTTCTTTGTTGAGTACCAGTTCTTTTGTATTGTAAAGTCCCCGAAACATGGCTGCTCTGTACATTTTAAAGAGTTCCCAGTCGGAAACACCATGTGTATTGTCATACCCGTACGACATGTTGTTGTTGGGCATTGCATAGTATCCAGCGTTCCAGTATTGCTGGTTTCGGTTTCTATCACTTGCTTTATTGCTTCACTGGTTTGTTGATTCTGTTGGGGCGTGACTGAAGTGATCTGGTCACATTCATCTTCCATGCATACGGCTGGATTGTGAGCAAAGGTTGAGGGAATTTGATAAATGGAACGCACTTTCTTTCTATTTATTACCTGATTGGCTTGTGGGAGTGGCTTAGCTGGTTTTCCATTTTGCATGATTTGATCTTCGTTATATTGTTTTGCTTTGGCTACATGGGGTGACATATTTTCTTGAGTGAGTGGGATGTTCCTCGGTCTTGCATGTATCTCAGCATCAATTTGCATTACCACATGGGCTTGTTGTGGGCTATCATTAAGGGAGGAGTCAGGCGACTGGCTTATGACTAAGGCCGAGTCATTAGACCCTATGCTGATGCGTGTACCGTTTTCCTTTGTAAGGTTATTTTCTTCATTGATTTCGTCTAGTTTTTCAGCTAGATGTATCAGATCTGTTCTTGGGGAGCGTTCCAGGCTGTCTTTATCCTGGTTATTGCAGGAGGGCGCTACTAATTGCTCATCTTCGGTTGATGGGTTTAATATCTCTGCTTCACTATGGTCCGCATGTGGGAACTTCCTCTGTATCATAGGGTGTTGTTCAATTTCTACTATGTTTTCTATTTGTGAAGCTATTGTATGGCAATGATCAATGGGCTCGTAGGTTTGATCAGTATTTTCATTACTTTCACTCATTATGCGATCACTCTGAATGTTTGCATCAAGTTTTTCCGCTAAATTAATAAATGCAGTGCGGGGCGACAGAGCGTTAGTTTCGTTGTCAGTTTCACTATTATTGGGCATGTGTGTGGGCATCTGATCAAATGCATCGGTAATACACCCATTATTTGGGGCAGGGGATGTTACAATCAATCCATCCGTTTTAGAAGGTTTCGCTTTATCCTCATTACCTACTGGGTGTACCTCCAGTATGAGATTGGGTGTATTGATATTCTCTTGACTAAACTGCAAGGTTGGCATCACCGTTATTTCATTTTCAATAGGTATCGCTTCTCGGTAATTATTGGTATCGTCTGCATTGGATGCCTTCTTGCATTTCATAATGTGATTGCCCTTCTTTCCTGTGCTGTCTTTGGATGGCACTTTTTCATTGGTTTTCTCCCCTCTTTCAGGAGGTTTGTTTGGGCAAGAGCTTTTATTATTTTCTTTCTGATCTCCGTTTTTATTGGCAGGTATTTCCTTATTCGTTGGTACTACATGGCCATTGGCATTAAGTGGGAGGGGCTTCTGGGTCGTCTCTTTATTATGTTTTGTTACCTCTCTTGTCGTATTTGAATGTGTTTCCGTGCATTTTTCATTTGAATTCGTTGTTAGTATATTACATATCTGTTCTCCAGATATTCCCAGTGTGGGTTGTACATTATTTATGTCATAGCTCCCATTTTTTGTTGCACTATTCTTTTTTGTGTTTGAGGTCTCGTTATTAGATTTTCTATTCTTAATTTCGGGATGTTTGGCACTGGCATCCCCCGAGTGTCCATAAATAGTTGTGTTAATATCAGCATCCCCATTACTAGAATGTCCGATCATGCTATGCATGTGTTCAGCGCTTTCTACATCAGTTAATTTGCGTTTTCTGGCTTTCTTACTTATAACTTGAAAGTCCGTTTGAGAGTCAGCTGTTTTTTCACTAGCTGGTTTCGCTTTCTTTTTCTTTTTCCTGAGCCTTTGGGCTAGGGGCGGGGAGAATATATCGGAGTGACTACTCCTATTCGTAGTGGGTGTGGCCTCTGTCATATGCAGAGCCGCTGTGCTTGCAGAGGGCTGTGCTTGAAAGCCAAAGATATCTTGTTTCGGTTTCTGAGTGCTAGGGGTATTATTGTTATTTTGTTGGTTTTTTAATGACGAATCCAAGTTTTTTGCTCTATTTCGTATAGAGTCGAAGTAGTCTTGAATCTCTTTTTCCCTTAGCCTTTGTATTTCTTTTTCTCTCTTTTTCTGTAGCTTTTTTAGCTTTGCAGCATCATCCATTTCTTTATTCATTGTGCTTTTTGGATCAGCTGGCTCTTTTTGCTTCTGCGACATCTTTAAGTGTCCGTTTTAAGACTGTAGCTGGGAAGTACTTAAGGGGGGGGGGGGGGGGAGATGAAGTCAGTGAAGAGCTGTTTACTTTCTTCAGGAGCTTCCGCTATCACAGGATGGCTGCAGTAGGTCAGCGCAGGACCTGAAAGAAAATAAAAAGAGAGAACAAGGTGATTAGTATTTATGTTAATTATTTTTTGGTTTGGAGTAATTTCCAATCACAGTTTCATCAGCATTCACAGGCACATGTGGCTGATTGGTTGTGGTTTTGTTGGCTAGTAGAGGTCACGCCTTCTTTTTAGACTGAGTTTCTTAGGACACACCTTAGTTTCTTAGGACACACCTATATGCAGTGTTAGGTGCGTGTTTTGGGCGTGTTATGAAATATATGTATATCAATTAGAGTGTTCAAGATATCAGTGTTATTGTCTTAGTAGTCTTTGTACGTGGTATTGTTTTTGCAATTATCACTAAATCCCTGGTGCTTAAATGGTGAGAGGAGAGTAGTAGTTATAACACAAAATAGCTGAAAGCTTTCTGAGTGTCAGTGGCTTAGAATGAAAGTATTATAATATCACTAATACCTGCTGAATGAAGAAAACAAGAAGCTTTTTCAAGACACCTCAAGTTGAGTGTCAAACGTGACCAGTTGTTACTAATTTTCACTTTAATAAATTTGAGAATATACTAAGGTTAACATTTAATGAGGAATGTTCGAAGGAACAGTGAATAAATTAGTGAAGTGTTCTAGTTGCTAAAATAAATTTTGAAGAAAACAAGAGGTATTTTTTGAGAACAAGAAGTAAAACTTTATCGTGAACACTGGTATGTTAAGCGAAGAAAACAATTAAATTCCAATCAACTATTAAGATCTTAAGTAATCTGAATTTCGTGATGAAGCGTTAAATTTCTAATAAATAAGGCAGGTAATAAACCTTGGAATGACGGCGGAGCACGGTCATAGTATGACACAGTGAAAAGAGGAAACTCTGACCAACGGGGGGGGGGGGGGGGGGGGAGAGTTTAACGAAGCAATTTTGAGAGAGAAGGGAAAATGCCAAATTGAAAATAAAAGCAAAAAGAAAAATGGGCTGAAAAAAAAACGCGCACTAACAGGACCTAACAAAGCAAATAATAATAATTTAGAAAAAACAACAAAAAGAAAAGGATTGCAACCTAATACCTTTCAGACCGTCGCTCAGTATCTACGGATACCGTGCACGGTCAGGGTTTTACATAGGTCACAGTAACTGGAGCTCATTAGTCACTAATGAGCTCCACGTGGTCCACGGGGATGCAGGGGTAAGAGCACGGGTCGATGAGTCACTAGTACGGTGTTCAGATGAAGGGCCACCCTCTTCTCAGCAAACGGGGAACTTGGAGGCGGAGCTAAGACTCGCTGGCAGACTCTCTATCCATGGGGTACGGGAAGCTTCAGCAGGCGTCGGCGGCAGGCAGGCGTCGATGGGTCGGCAAGACGAACTCAGGAACTCCGGTGGAAAATAATTCGAATAAATTCGAAAAATTATTTTTGCAGAAATAAGCTAACTAAGCTAATGGCGATACTCCTTTTGACCAAGATCAATGCCGGGCAGCATAACTGCACTTTGATCTTAGCCAAAAGGCCGAGAAGCGATTAAAAATTAGCCTTCCACGTGCTAATTACTGGTCGATGAGTCATTAGGACGTGACCGAAGTGACCCTAGAAGGTCAACGAAGAATCTAGTCGAAAAATGCTAAGTCCGGAAGAGGGTCATTGAGACCGGAGATCGCTGAGAACATGCGGCCAAAGGCCTAACTTGAGGCGGCATAAAAAATACCGAAATCCTCGGAAGATGGTCGATGAAAAAATAAATCTAATTTTAATTAAAAAATATTGCTCATCTAAAGAGCGCGTGACTGCCTCTTGACTAAGACCGCAGCTAAGTGACATAGTCTACACTTTGATCTTAGCCAAAAGGCCGAGAAGCGATGATAATCTAACTATAAGATTAGACCCTACAGAAAAATGTTAAAAAGGAGTGACTAAAAAAGAATTTAATAATGGGACTAACAAATAAAAAAAAGCACTAAAAAGTGTATGTCCATGTGGAAGTGTTGGCTTATCTCGCCTTTGTCTGTGGCATTCAGAGAACGCCTTAAATATGCACATAAATACACAAAAACTTTATTAAGAACATCACAACATACAAAATTACAAATAATAAGTGTACCCATGAGTGAGGAGTTGAAGAAAACTTAGACCTGGCGGCCATTGGAATTTTGTGGGACCCTGTTGATGTGCTCGTGGTAAACATCCCTCGAGTACGCAATTGTTTCGCTTACGACGATTTTCTTCATCAGCTTCAGATATTTTTTTGAACAAATTCGCCTCAAGGGTTTATCATTTTCAGGGTCCCACGAGCCCAGCGCCCCAACGACAACAGCCACAACTTCAGCAGTGACTACTTGACTTGTTAATTCTGCTGCCAATAACCTATATTTTTCCATTTTCTCTTGGCGGGCTCTCTCAAAAGCTTCATGGCCGTTATCAAAGGGGACTGTGACGTCAAAGATCATTATTTTGTTGCCTTTTTTGACCACCAGGTCAGGTCTTTGGTTACCGGTGCCAACAACTTGGTCCTCGCCCACGATGGTCCATCTGTCGCCTGCTGCCTTCTTTATTCTTGCGACAATGGCGTTGTGCCTTTTTTTGTATAGTGTACTATGGACCATACAGTGGTCGAGGACATGAGGTAACGTTTCTGGGTAGGTGCCGCACTTTCGACACATCGGATTGACAGGACCAGGGTTCTGTCGAGTTGGTTTTCTGTAGCCATTGAGTTGGAATAGGCCAAGTCTTGCTCTGTGGATGAAGCGCCAATCTTTGAAACGTGTATACGCCCCATCCACGAAGAAATGAGAAGACTCCCTGGCCGCTGCCACACATATATTCGTCTTGCCTTGATGGTGGTGGTCCCTCAGTGACAGAGTCCGGCTTCTTCTGAATGAATTTCTTAGTGTAGAGAAAACCTTCCTCCGATAGCTAATGGTCTCATAACCCACCTGGACCTCGACGACTTCATTTTCGGTAATATTCCATTTGATCTTTAGTCTGCTGGTAGCTTGGCGGGCACGGGTCCAGGTGGTCGTGTACCTGTTATCCCTTCTGGCAGATGCCTCTGAGTTCAGGAACTCTTGCATGTTTTCAACCCTGGTGGAGCCCTGCCTGTAATTAGCATCCTCTCGGAGCTCGCTCCACACAGCGTCTTTTACGATTTCATCTTTGCTTGTCAATAACTTGAACCCCCCGTCAACTTTTGCGATGTCCGAATCTTCTGCAGCCAACGGTACCCCAAATAGACCATCTTCCCTCGCTCCATATAGGTACTCGTTGGCTGCGTTCGGCGGGAGGTCAAGCGTGCGTTTAAGGAGTGGCTTTATAGTGTCATCGATTTCTGTCCACTCAGTCTTTGTTAGCTGGTCCGTTCTAATCAAGAATAAAAGAGATGGATAAAAGAAGGTCTTGATGCAGTCGATTCTTTGCCACGGACCAAGTTTGGAAGTCATTATAGCAATGGCCCTCTGCTTTAGGCTCTCGACAGTGAGTGTCCCGGGGCAGGAACGCACCAATCGGTTTTCCCAAAAACATCGCCGGGACACCGTCACTAATGCAGGGAATATCATTACCGCCGAGGTTAAATATGGTATTCCTGCAGCCTGCAGGAGGGCGACTACTATAATGCATTGTCACACATTTATTGCTGTTAAATTTAAGGCCAATTTTGCTTGCCAATGTATAAATAAGAGTCAAAAGGGCCTGTACGGTACCCGCATCCTTAGCAAGTAGCATAACATCATCTGCATACGCAAGAATATAGTGAAAGAGGTTGCGCATGCTTGGGTCCCCACACGACCCCTTCTTCTGAACTTTACGAAGTAGGAAGTCTATTGAAATGATGAACAGAACCCCACTGAGAGGGTCACCCTGCTTGACCCCGGTGGTAGCCACACGTGGGGTGGAAAGGCCAGCAGAAGTTTTATACTGTGTTGAGGAGTTGTCGTATATATTCTTAACTATTGTAATTAGTTCCTCCCCCGCACCACCGAGTCTCAGAGCCTCAAAAATCACCCAGTGCGGGAGAGAACCAAAGGCGTTCGAAATATCTAATGAGGCATGGAATAGGTCTTTTTTCTTTTTTTTAAAGCTATTGAATATGTTGTTGAGGATGTAGTTATTTTCATACACCCCATCGTGCGGCAAGAATCCCTTTTGATTGAACGATAACACATTATGATCCTCGATCCATTTATAGATTCTCTGTGCTAAACAGCTGGCGAACAATTTATATATAGTATTCCCCAGGGCAATGGGTCGCCAATTACCTGGGTCCTGTTTATCACCTTTTTTGTAAATACTAATTGTGGTGGTTTTCTTCCAGTCATCGGGGACTCTGCCGAACCGAAGACATAGATTGTACATTGGGGTAAGGACTTTCGCATGTGGGTCAATTTTCTTCAGATGGTTATAGCATATTCCGTCTGGACCCGGGGCGGTGTTTTCACATTTTCTAAGTCGCTTAGAAATTTCGTTTTGAGTGAACGGGACTGTGTTGACTGGATTATTTGCTGGATTTTCGGGTTTCATAAAATTTGTATCATTAGGTGGAGGATCGGATATTGTGGCATAATGATCTGCGACCACCTCTGGGTCCAGATCACAAAAATCAGATTCTTCATTTAAGATATTGCGTAGGGCTTTCTTTCTATTTTTTCTATATGTTTTTTGAAGTTCAGTTGGATTGTTGAGGTCTATTGCTTTGTCTGGTCGGGGAGCCCCATCACCGGAAGAAGGTTTAAAATTTAGCTCTTCTTTAAGTTGGGTGGAGAAATCAGATACTATTGAATGGAATTCGGCAATATTTGGGTTGTCCTGTAATAATAAGTCATTGAATCTAGCTGAAAATCTGTCCAGGAACCCAGGCTCCGCCTGCACATCCCCGGGGATAACGCCGCCAGCTCCAAAACCACCGGGGTCTTGGTCGTCGGTATCATCCTCAGCGATGATAATATCTTCCTGGTCAGCTCCAACGTCAAGTATTTCAAGTGAGTCATTCATTATACTTCCATTCTCGTTATCAACATCAATTGAGTCATCCGAGAACTCATCATTCTCAGCATTCACATTTAAGTTTCTCACATTTTCAGTCTCGTCAGTTTCTTCACTAATCACAATTTCTTCCTGGATATCATTCTGATTTCCATTTTCACCTACATTCAGATGGTTCACAGCAGCAACCGCATTATGAGCATCCCGACGGTCTTCATTATCTATGACTTCATCGTTGCTGTGATTTATATCAGGATTCATCTCAAAATCACCTTGCATTGGATTCGTGCCGACGACCTGATCTTGATGCGCAGGGTGACTAGAACTATTACTATTATTTGGTATATGAACGTCTTCTTCGTTACTATTGTTTAAGGTATTTTCATTATTTTCCGTATTTTCAATATTTTCTTGCTGTAAGATGTTCTCAGCAGGGTTCTGAAGGTTATTGTCCGCCTCCTCGAACAACCGACGCCCAATAATGTAATTAGGACTAGAGGTCTTCCTTGAGGAAGAGATGTTAAAAAATACTTTACTGTTAAAACCATCATCATCATCAATAACAATTGGCCTGGCTGTAGAGAGGCCAGGACCTAAAACTCTTTGGTTAATCACATTAAAATCGTACTTCAACTTTGCAATCTCTCTCTCATAACCCTCATAGTCACTCACCGAGCTATCATTTCTTCGACTATATCACTGTTTTCTTCGCTATCTTGGGAGAATATTGGTGGACTGCTGAGCGCCGGTTGAGGTGGCGGATCCAGAAAACTAATTTTAGTAGACGGACCTGACCGTGGCATGAACGGACCAGCTTCAGCATCTTCAGCACTGACATGGGGGAGGAGAGGAATGCTATCTTCATGTATCACTGTATCTTTCTTCTCTCTTCTAGTTCGTCTTGAAACTGCATCATCATCAATATTAAAAGCATCATCGTCTAAACAGGAAGCTGTATAGGGGCTAAAATCTTTTGTAGAGGTTAAAACTTCATTCGAGACATTGGCAACAAACGAGTTTACTACATCATCATCTACAACTAAGCCAAAGTTTGCCAATTGCTCATCTAATTGCATGTTTGCTTGCTCTATGTTGTCACCACCAGGGTTAAATGGCAAGCCCACAACAGGGAGCCCATTCCTTCTGTTGTACTCATTTTGAATCCTTGATTTTTTGTGGATTCTCTTGTGACCCGCCAGCGCTCTCCAACCTGGAAAAGTGTCGCCATAAATCGAGCATTTGTCTATTAAAGTAAAGGGTGACCTGCCAAACATCGGATTATGCTTCCCGAAGCAGGCATGGCAAGCAGGACGGCACCCAATATTTGTGTCACAATCTGTGCACCAATTAATCTTTCTATTAGAGACAAAATCATGGATGTCTTTCATATGACGTGTATAGTTGTTCACCGTCGCCGTCCAGCTACTATTCTTGATCCCATTTCGGCATCCGCCAATAATACAGGGCAACGGTGGACGCATAGGAAAATAGAGAGTGAGGTTGTTATCAGCATCAAGCGACGGAGGAAGGAAGGTAGTCTGTCGTGCTGCAACCCCATCACCCGGGACATCGTCCGATGTGCCGACATCCTCCCCACTCATGATACAACAATTAATACGCTGACCTGAAAATAATAACTAAAAAGTATTAAAATCAGATATGTATAAGTATCATTGTAAATGGTAAAATCAGTAAAATTCATGAGGATGATAATAAAATAAGGCATATTAACATGCATAAATATAAAGCCATCGATGAATGAATAATGATGAAGAATAAAAGTGGTTATAGTGTAAATGTGTCAATAAACCAGAGCACACCCAACAGAGTAAAGCATACAAATACAGGTAATCGGCACAAGGCCACTCAGTTATGGCCCTGAGCACTGGCTACAATAGCAAGAAGGGCGACTCGGTTAACAAACAAATAAAGCAAAGCGGATAGCCAACCAACTATAATCCACAAGGACATAAGCCCCACATATATACAGAAAGTAAGTTCTCACTGTAACTAAACGCACACCTAGATACGTACACATAGATAACTAATAAAGAAATACAATGAATAAACACCTTAGCCACTCCTGTAGGGTCTGAACAAAATTACAAGTTAACAGCATTAAAGTAAAACTAAAATGGTCCAACCAATAATGGTTCAAACGTCTACATCAGAAAAAAGAGCCAAACGTGCACCAGCACAGTAAGAAATAAAGATCACCGGTCCAATCAAGAGCCAACAAGACAGTAAAAACAAATAATGAACTGCCGTAATGGCAAAGTCCAATAAATCAATCTCAAAACTGCCAAAAAATCACTAAAACTTGATTACAAGCAGATGGTTGAATGAAATGAATAAAAACCTTGTATAAAACAGTGTAAAATCTGATTAAAAAGACTTTAAAAACCTTGAAAAGAGTGGAAATTCAAATTTGCGGCAAGATGGCGGCCAAATCCAAGATGGACGCTCAGGCTGAACCGCCCTCCAAAAACAACAACTTCAGCAGGGAAGACAAAATGGCGAACGCAATGGAGGCAGTAATACAGGTAAGCAGCAGGAGCAAGGCAGCCAGGAAGAGCAGCAAACTTGAGAAAGGCAACGGAACACTGAACTCGGAGCCAGAGACTGGAGCAAGGCAGTCAGAAGAGCAGCCAACAAGAGCAGGGCATCCAGAACACTGAACTCAGAGCAAAGGCAACCATCTGTCAATCATCAGAATCCATCCTTCTCGACCTCTTGGCATGGGCGTGGCACAGACCAGAATCTCAATATC
This sequence comes from Maratus speciosus, assembly GCA_963932465.1. Classification (NCBI taxonomy): domain Eukaryota; kingdom Metazoa; phylum Arthropoda; class Arachnida; order Araneae; family Salticidae; genus Maratus; species Maratus speciosus. The sequence goes on along the minus strand of CAWVRF010001449.1, from coordinate 140,600 downwards.
AGCAAAAAACGTCAGAAATCACTAAAAAATAAATAATATCATTAGCAACAACCAAGATTAAGCTGATAAGAACAGATGTCAGAGAGAGCATTGACTGGTATTCAACATCAGTTATACACAGTATTACTCCACATCATATCATCTGTCCTTAAAAGCTTAAGAGAAAAGAAAAATAAAATGACCATTTATAGATGGTAAATAAAAAACTACAAAACAATGAATAGGAAAGAGCGGAAAATTGAAAAATATAAAAAATTGAATGGACAGCAAAAAACTTTATGGATCTTTTGACTAACAATTACATAAAAATAAATGGAGGCGGGATAGAGTGTAGGAGAGGCATACAACACACTTACACAAAAACACACACTCAATACAAACACACACACCCCAAAGCCAATTGTGAGTGTGTGATATACTACACATCCACAATTGGGTTTTTTTTTTTTTTTTTTTTTTTTTTTTTAATAACATAGCTTCCCAGCCCCGTTTTGGGGGGACAGAGCTGGGAGAGCTGGCAGGCCTAACACGGTCAAAAAATGGAAAAATGTGTAGCCCTGTGATAGCATCTTGAGCTAAGTTGGAAGGTGGGAGGTTTATGTGCCATCACTGCTGCGAGTATTTGTTGAAGTGTCTATGCTTTCATTGGTCATTGTTGTTTGACCGTTTGTTGGCTGTGGGGGCCCAGTAGAATTGTCCACATTATTGTGAGGTATGTCACTGTTGTTAGAAAGAGGAGCATCAATGTTGGGTTGTGGGGACCCGTGAGTAAAGTCCACATTCTGAGAGTTTGATGCCGGTTGTGCATTTGCTGCGGTAAACTGCCCAGCGTCGTTATTATTGACGTATGAATCAGTTCTCTGGGACAGAGGAGCTGCAGCACTTTGTGCATTTTGGTTAGACTGCTCGGCAGTTTCATCGTTATTCAGTTGCTGGAAAAGTTCATCAGCATCGTCATGTGTGAGGATAGTGTTTATTTCCTCGCGGAGCAGTTGGCTTGGGTAAACGGAGCGTTTTGAAATGTTGAAACGTGACCTGTAGTCAAATTGTTCTTGGTCAGTGATGTGTTCAACATACATGTCACGTGACGCTCTTATAGTGTCTGAAACAATCAGTTTCTTCATTAATTTGGCGTAGTTCTTGGAGCAGAGTTTGTTTATGATTTTGTCGTTGGCATTGTCCCAACTTCCCAAAGGGCCGACAATGATGGCATCACAATCAACCTTCTTAAACTTGCGCCTGAGGTCCAGTACAACTGGTTTGTACTTGTCAATTTTCTTCTGACGAGCCTCCGAGAATTTTTTAAGGCCACCGTCAAAGGGCATGGTGACGTCAATCACTAATGCCTCCTTGTCTTTGTTTACGAGAATAAGGTCAGGGCGTAGTCCTCTATTAATGCCATAAGGCTGGTTTTCCTTGAGGACTTGCCAGGTGTCAGAGGCTGCCTTCTTGATACGGGCAACAATTTTGTCGTGCCTGTCAGTTATTTTTGACTTTAGAAAGCGATCGCAGCTGTTGATCACATGTGCGATCAACTCAACTCCAAATCCACAAAAACGGCAACTTCGCTGAGTTCCTTTCAGACCGGGAATGTGGCCATTTAACTTTACGACAGCGAGCCTTGCTCTGTGGATGAAATCCCAGTCGCAGAAGCGCAAGAAGTCTCCAGTACGTATGAAATGGTTGGAGACCTTGTTTGCGCCAAAGCATTCTTGGGTACGTCCTTGGGCAGGCAAGTTTTTGAACGAGGTGGTGCGTTCGTCTTTAAAAATTGTACGTAATGTGCGGAAAATTTTTCGTTTGTCTGTGATTGCTTTGTCGCCAATGATTAGAGTGATCTTGTGGTCGTCCGCAATATGCCACTTGATTCCCAGTCGGCCAGAAGCAGAGCGGGCTTTGCTCTAAAGGGAGGTGTTTCTTGATTCGGTGGTGCGATATTGGCGGTCTGAAAGGAACTCCTGCAGGTCTACGTTGTTAGATATCCTGCTACACCTAGCTTGCGTTGCTCGCGCAAGGTCGTCAAAAGCTAGGGCCTTGATCTCAGGGTCGTTTGACATCAGGAGCTTGAATGCCGTGTTGACACGCGCGACGTCAGAGTCCCAAGCTGCACATGGAATACCAATAAGGCCGTCATCAGAGCCACCGTATAAGTAATCACTGGCTGCATAAACCGGTAGGCCAAGGAGCTTCTTGAGTAGTGGCTTAAGGGTTTCATCTAGGTTTCGCCATGACTGCTTAGTGTGCAGCATGGTACGCATTGCGTAGGCAAGCAATGGAAAGAAGGAGGTCTTGATTGCATCAAGCTTTTGCCAGGGTGCGAGACGGGATTCAAGCAACCTGATGCCGCTTTGTATGAATTCATCAATGCTGTTGGAATTTCCAAACAAATTGAAGCCAATTGGTTTGCCAAGGTAGTGTGTTGGCTGGAATTCTTCGAGCGATGGGATCTCATTATTTTGGATGTAGAATTTGTGGGATAGGTTTGCTTTTTTTGGGTGGAATTGTATGATCTTACATTTGCTGATGTTAAGTTTAAGCCCTAGTTTACTAACGGTGGAGACAATTCTGTTGATCGTATCTTGCATTTCATCAGGGGAATTGGCAAATGCCGAAGTGTCGTCAGCAAATCCTAGGCCGTATAGCTCTTCACGACCATCCTGAATGGCATCAAATATGGGGTTTGCGGCAAGGTTAAATTCGTTGCCACTCATTGGGTCACCTTGCTTGACTCCATCAAGTAGGGGGATGTCTTCAGACATGCCGGTAGGTGTAAGAATTTGGGTGGAGGCGCCTTCATTCATATTTTTCTTTAAGTCGATGAAATTTTTCCCTGCACCGCTTTTCTGGAGCACATCATAGATGGCATTATGTGAGATGCTGCCGAATGCATCCTGTAGGTCAAGTAAGAAAATATATAGCGATTTTTTGCGGCGTTTGGCTTCAGCAATTCTGGATTCCAAGGTGTATATATTTTTGATTGCACCATCGAATTGTCGGTAACCCTTTTGACCTTTGGCCAGGAGCTGGTGCTTCTCCATCCACCGGGCCATTCTTCGTGCCATTAAAGCAGAGAATAATTTGTAAGCAGTTGAAGAGAGTGCAATCGGTCGCCAGTTGTTAGGAGAGTTGGGATCACCCGTTTTGGGGATCATAACCGTTTTGCTTTTCTTCCAAGAGCTCGGTATCTTCTTTGCTTTCAGGCAGATGTTGAATATTAGGGTGAGAGCGCCCGCATCTTCATCATAATTTTTCCAATGATTGTACATTATTCTGTCGGGTCCAGCCGCAGTATTTTCACATTGAGTGAGTTTCCTACGCACTTCAGATTTGATGAAGTTGTTCATAGGGATCGGGCGTGGGGCTTTCTTGACTGTGTCATAAATTGAAAGGTCAGGATCATTTTGTCTAGCAGTGTAAAATTTGTCTATTAGGCTATTGATTGGTATGTTGCAGGGTGTTGTCTTCTCGCCCTGTATTAGACGCATTGCACGCCGTCTATTCCTCCTATAGAGGCGTTGCATTGCAGTAGGATCGTTTGTGTCGGTGGTTTTAATGGAAAATGTAGTGGGAAGATCTTTTGGGATTTTGACAAATGATTTAACATCTTCCGTGATTTCATCAATCAAGTTTTCAAATTCAAACCATTTGTCGTCATTGTAATTATGGAGAATTGCCTTTAGTCTGATAATAAACTTGTGCGAGGGTGGAAGGTCATCAGGGTTTGGGAGATCTTGTTCGTTATGTTGTTCCTCAATTGCGTCATGGGCTCCATCATTTGTTTCAATGTCTTCGCCATGGGTGTCATTAGTTTCATCTATGTCACTATCACTGGATTCATCATGCTCAGATACAGCGTCATTATTAATTTGCGGTGGTTGGTTGTTTGAATTAGGAGTACTGCCATTTAGAATTTGGTTCCGCTGTAAGTATCTCTCTCTTGCAGCATCAGCTTCGTGCTTTCGCAGGTGCGTGGCAAGCGCGTGCTTATTGTATGCACCAAATTCTGTGCATATGTTGCATTTGAAAGGCATGTCTTCGTTTACCTCTTCACGTGGAGTAGAGGCAGGTAGGTTAGCGAAGCATGCGTGTCTGCTCGTGTGGTACATGTGAGTGATGTTGGAGCTGCAAAGAGAGCACCATTTCTCTGTGAATTTGCAGACTATATTGTGAGTTCGTCGAAGGTGATTGACGAGGCCAGAGCACCTTTTAAACCACTCTTTTTGAGATGATGTAAAATTGCATCCCCGCTCTGTGCATTTTAGCGCGCCAACAAAGGGGTATATGAGCCATAATGTATTACCGTTCCGGTGAGTGAACATGAATTCAGGCAGTAAGTTCGTATCAGTATCTTCATCCTCATTGTCCTCAATAGCACTGACAACTTCATAGTTGTCAGGGTTATTAAGTAAGTCTTGAAATTGGGTGTGTGGAGGCGAGCTGATTGCCTGTTGGCTGATATCTGTTACGGCATGTTCATTAGTGCTAACAACTATCTGTGCTGGTTGGTTAATGTTAGCTTCATGTTGGTCCTCAGTTGGTGTGCCCATCTCATTATGATTTTCATTTACGGTTGGAATAATCATATCTTCAATGTTTTCAAATGGGGCATCTAATGGAACATCTGAAAACTCGTCATCGTTAGATCTTAATGCGACTACTGGTTGAAGAGTGTCTGAGTTGATCACAGTTCGTTCATCATGCTCAGAGAGGATTTGTATAGGCTCATCAGCCGAAGGCGAGAGTGTGGCAATTGCTGATGGTAGAGTATTGCAGTCATTAGAGATTGGTGGGTCATCAATTTCAGCCTGTGGTTCAGATGACGTGGGCTGGCTGGTTGGTTGGCTGTCAGCGACTAGAGTGTCAGTAGCTATCTGCGAAGGCGTGGGAGTAATGACATGGGTTGTTGATTCACTATTGCTTTGTAATTCATTATGAGGTGTTTTAGAGCTTTCGTTGTTATTTCTGATGATTTGTATGAGCTCATTGATTTTTTGCTTGTTGGTTTTGGTTGATTTTTTAATTTGTGGGTTTTTGGACTGTTGACTGAGTGACATGGTATTAGACTGGTTAGCTGTCGTGGATCTTTTTGCCTTCCTGAGTGCAATTGGAGGTGTAACTGGAGATTTACCAGGCTCAGGAGCTGCATAGGATGTTGATGCTATTGGTTCGGTCTTTAGTGTGCATTCATTGGTAGCTATATCCATTTTCCGATTAACTTCATCATCTGATTCGAGCATGATGACCTCTGGAGGTAACAACTGCTGGGGGTTGGCATCACTTTCATTGGTTATTGTGTCAGAGTTGCTGCTCGTGCACCGATTATCACAAGAGTCAATTGACGATTGGCTGGTTTCAAAGAACGAATTATTGAACTGTGTGGATGAAGCAATGCTGATGCGCACATCACCAGACAGTGACATGAGCGTTGCGAAAATCTCATTTTGCTGCTGTTCAGCCCTCTCAAGTACCAGTAATGCGTCTTTCATGGAGTGTACTAGTCTAGTGTCTATCACTGCCTTCGTGGCCCTGGTCTTAATGTTGACAATAATGCCGAGTGTCTCATGAAGCGTCAACTGGCTGAAACGACGTTTGAAGCTGGCCTTCTTCTTACGTAAGTTTCTTCGGTCATTTTTGGCCATTTTGTTTATATCTATTATCAGTAACCAGCAAAATATTTCAACTGATATGTTGAAGCCTGCTTATCCTAGGTTCAGTGTTTGGACTGGAATATTAGTATGGCTAATGCACTTAGCAGACAGCACTCAGTAAAAAGAGTGAACGCCACTCGACCTGTGTAATGGAGAGTGACAGAGAAGATGTAAGGGGGAGAAGCCCACGAAGGGACAGGAAACAGGGACACGGCACAGAAGAAATAAAAATTTTGAAGAGCCGGAGTTAAAACCTGGGTCACACAGGTGCACAAAAGTTAGTGAACAAGGGAAGAAGACAGTAAAAGAAGGCGAACAAGTTCACCAAAAAGATAAAAGGTGTGTGGTGCGCACAATAACACCAACAGGGCGAAGGGAAGCACTGGACGTTGTGGGAAAGCATGGGTAGAATAATTTAAATTTAGCACGTCCACTGCTAGAAATAAGACAAAGTATAAACGCGACCAAAACCGAGCAAAAAGGGAACTGCCGGGGATACCGGGAACCGTATGCCGGCAGGGCGCTGAGGAACACCCAGGGGGAGTACTACTACACACACGCTACCATGTGTAGCAAGTACAGGGAGCCAGTCACGGAGAGGGCAGACGGGAAGCCAAACTCCACAAGCAGTTAGGTGCTCATCAATGAGGTAGTAGGTGGTGGAACACGAGAACAGAAGAGGAGGGGAGGGGCCCGGAGACGTCAAAGTATGAAGGCAGTTAGGTGTTTAAAATTAGAAGGGCAAAAATTTTTAAAGTTCAATATGAGTTAGGTGCTTGAATTTGAGTGAGAAAAATTCCAAAGTTCAAATTGAGTTAGGTGTTTAGATTGGAGTGGGAAAATTTTAAAGTACAATTTGAGTTTGGTGTTTTAATGTTCCCGTGTTCAGAGGACAGAATTCCTGTCCCAGAACACGGGGACGGCGGGATGCAGCGAAGAAGAGCAGAGTTAGGAACCAATTCGGTGTTCATATTCCCGTGTTCGGGTAACATGAAGATGACAAGTATGGAGGCAGTTAGGTGTTCAGAGCTGAATGTGGAAAAACTTGCCAAGTACCGAGTTAGGTGTTCATGTTCCCGTGTTCCAGGATATGAACTCTTGTTCCAGAACACTGGAACCAGAGATTTTGAATTATTCATGAAAGATGAGTTCGAGTTAGTTGTTCAATAAACGGGCGATCTCGTGTTCAGAAGAGAATGATGAAGAAAAAGAAGTGCAGTTGCAGTTAGGTGCTCAAGCTGGAAATGGATGAAGGTTAAAGTACGGAGGCAGTTCGGTTTTCAGACCGACGGGAGATCCCGTGTTCTGGAATTAGACTTAGAAAATAGCACATGCAGTATTTTTGCAGTGCAGTTATTTTGCAGTGCCGTTGAAATGCAGGAAAATTAAATTTATAACTTTCACATATTGAGTAGTGGGCATAGATGAGAATGAGGGCTATATAATCTATTTACTTAGTGTGAAATTTGAGTAATTTAGTAGAAGTTTTTAAAATATTTTTAAAGTGCCAGTTTTTTCCGAAATTTGCTAGAGTCCAGATTGGGTAATAAATATTTCAAAGTTTAGGAATGTCTAGAAATTTATTAGAGTCCCAACTGGGGTGTAGAAAATTGACCAAGTACCAAACTAGGAGAAATAAATTTAAAGTCCAATCCATGGCCAGAAATTTTCAAAGCCCAAATATATCTGTGATTTTATTAGAGTCCAGCTTGTATCTCTCTATTCTAAAAAAAAGTAACTCCCGCTGTCACCGCCGCCGCCGGTTTTGATTTTTTTGTGACCGGAGGCCTTTCTTCGTTAATATTAACAAAAATAATGCATACAAAAATATGAAAATCGGTGGTTTTATACAGAAATGTTTGATAAACACGCTGATGCAGACAGTTTTCAAATCGAAGAATTATTTTAAGAGTTATTTAATGCTAAAGTTGGACAAAATCGTTCCACTAAAAAAGTTTTATAGCAGCAACAACTATACATGGCAGTGTAATCATTTTTAGATCATTTTATGCGTTAGAATTTGCCGGAGTGCAGATTGCATTAATTTTTTTATTTTGACTCATTTTTTCAGGTTTTATTTCTATTTTAAATTCAAATTTTCAGCATTTCTAGAGATATTTTTTACAGATTTCAGAAAATTGTACTAATTTAAACTGTTGCCATCTGTATAAAAAGCGCAAGCAATAATGTTTACTTCAAATTAAAAATTTATTTACACGTGACTATTATAAACAGGAAAAAAACTTTCAAATTAGTATTAAATAATTACGTATAAAAAGCAGGAACTTATTAAAAATTACGTCATAAAAAGTATACACGTGAATTTTAAAGGAGAAAGGATATTGTAAAATAATAAATTCATTAACATGCGTTAGAAGTCTTAGGAGAAATTACGTCATATTTACGTCACATTATAGTTATTACATAAAATGAACACAAAATAATATTGCAAAAAAGTTTAAATTTAGAAATTGCGCTAGACATTTATTTGATATTTTGTTAAAAAATACCAGGAGACAAAGACTCTATTTACTTAATTCCTTTTATATTAGCTTATTTTGAAATTTTGTTACACGTGTATACGTCATCAAGTTATTTTTATTTCGACACGTTTTATTTGTGTTTTTATTAATGTTGTACGAATTTATTTGTTCTTTATAATAAAACACTCATACTACAATATATATTAAAACACACATAAATAACGCCTGCATTCACCAGTTAAAGGTATATATCATGGAAGACGGTAGTATTCCGAGTGACGCAGCCTTAAGCCTAAAATCGTATCGTATCGTATCGTATCGTAGAATTCGTAGATGGCGGAACTCTATATATACAGCTAACTTGAGATCAAAGAAAACGCGAAAAGCCGCCTTTTAATAACTCAGCAGATATAGGTCCTATTGTTCTGAATTTTCTAGAACAGTCTTATATCTGCAGTCTAATCGTATACTGAAATTTTTACATTTCTACGTGCAGTATATTTTGAGATCTAAATAGTCATTTTTAAAGTGAAAACGTTGGTATAATATCGAGGAAGTTCCTAATTTGAAAATCTCGAAAACGCTTCTAACGATTTTCTTCAAATTGATATTATAATATAAATCTGATTAATACGAGGTGAATAACACTTTTCTTTTTTCTGGGAAAACTCGTTTTATTTTAAAAATCGTTATTTTTACTTTTCTCGTCTGTGATTGGTGAATAGGTTTGACGTCACTTCGTATGTAGGAGGAGTCTTAATCCATCTGCTGTGAGTATAAAATATAAAATCAGAAGATTTGCAAAGTCATTTTAGGTATTCTAAGTTGAGTTAACAATCTGAATGTAGGCAGTAAATCTTTTTTTTTTTTTTTAAATATTAAAATTTTAAATGTTAATTATTATGTGTTTTAAAATATTAAATATATTAAATGAAATTTCGATTGATATTATCTTTCTCTTTTGTTATGAAGAAATTATTATTCCATATTACTGCTTTTTGTCGAAAAAATATTTAGATTCATTTTTAAAAAAGGAGAATTTTATTTTTAATTATATGTATTCAATATAATTGTTATTTATCATTCTTTTTCAATTTTCAAAAAAAATTATTTTTAATTTTTTGTTTATGATCGTGACTCGAGGTTTTCGACTTGTGACTCAACTCAACCATTGCTATTTCTCATTGCTTTGCATAAATAGTTATTGGATTACACTTTATTAGGTATTTTGTTAATTTATTATTTGTTTTTTAATCTGATTTACGATTCCATTTTTAACTTTTCTTTTGATTTACTTAGATTTAATGTGTCCTTTTTTATTTTCTGCCGATTTAACCTAACCACGCTATCGTTTTGTAGATATTACGAACCTTTTATTTTCTCTTGAAATATCTATTAATGTTTTAATATCCAGCATCAATAATTATTTTTATAATACCTTATGGCTTCATAGTTGAATAGCTTCTTCTGAAAAGGGCAACAGAAATTTCTGAAAACTTTTGTTTACATATCGATTACGATAGGAATGTTTTAATATCCAGCAGTAACTTAAACTTTCGTTTTGATTACATATCGAGTAACAAAAAATATGTTCTTGACTCTTTAGAAAATGTAACTAAAATGATAATTTTAACAATTGAATCATTAATAAAAAATTATATGTTAAATTAAGCCTGAAAATTTTAATACTTGGAAAGGCTGAGACAAATATAAATTTTTAAAGCAGATATCTTACAATGAATGTTTAATCACAATGTTTTAACTAAAATATCTTTAAATATTAACAAATTTAAACAAAATGAAGTTCTTAATTTTGCCGATTGATTTTTCGCGAAAAAAGGTACTAAAAAAACTTAAAACTATTTAGCTAGAACAGATTATAATGTTTCTGATGGGAACAAATAAATGGATTTTTCAATGCTTTCACTAAAGTAAATTTAAAATTCAAAGTCAGAATTACAAATTAATTAAATTGTTTATTGTGGGATCCCCATAACTCAAAAAATATTTTAAACTAAGTTATCATTGTTTTTTCAATGTTTGTTGACAGACGGTTGCGATTTGTGTTAAAAACCACCAAAGTGACATTCTCTATGCCCTATCATATGATGCATACCAATAGATTTCTAAACAGCTTCCACTTGAAAATCTGAAGACCATTAAGATTACTAAATCAAAAGAAAAGTTCACGATTAATTCCCAAAAAGTCAGAATAAATAAATTTCAAAATACATAATATGTGTAATCCTATTTTAAAAAGCTTTTTTCCAAAGTAAGAATTCATTCACATACACTGACAATAAAATTATGAGTGTTTTGGTTGGTGGGAAAACATTTAATGTATTTTATCAGCGCTGTCCAACATGGCATGATTTCAGGGGGGGGAGGGGGGGAATTATTTTTTTGCCAATGATTTTCTGAGAACATCACTTTTATTTTCAAGAGCAAGGGGTGATTCTGTTCTGAAATTTCAGCCATTCAGTTCTGAAAAAGAAAAAAAAATCATTCCTTCTTAACCTAAAAACCTCATAATGGATATTAATTATGAATGAATCGTATGTTTTCTCCTACCGATTGGCAATTTTTGTGTGTTTTTTATGTGACCACTTGACAAATTTTATGATTTTTCCCCTAACAACCGACTGTCGATTTTTCTTTTTCATCTGTGACTGATTGATGAATTTTGTGATTTTTTAAGCAGTAGATGGGCAAATTAATCGATTTTTTTTTTTTCTTCATGACTAACTGAAGAATTTCTTGTAACCAACTTGTGAATTTTTTGATTTTCTTTTCCTTCACAAGAGCGATTTAGAAATTTCTCTACATACATTTATAATCTACAGTGATGATAGACAAAATTCATGCATTAATAAGATTCCTGTGGTAAGATTCGTCAAATGGTCGCAGAAAAAGACTAATTTTGTCAAGGGATCGCAGAATAAATGAAAATTTCCTCAAAATGTTACGGAAAATTTCGAATTTCGTAAAAAGTCTGTGAGGCTGTGAAAGTTCAGCTTTTTTTTTTTTTTTTGCTGAGCCTGTACCATGTCTGATTTTAAGTCAATACGACCCGAACCTGCAAAAATAATTTTCAAAATATGAAAAATATTATCAATATTTTGTTTTTGATACACACAAAAACCACATGTATCATATTTTTGATAGTTTATGTACACATGTTACATGTGTTTAAATTGAGAGGTGCCTGTTATTCAAACTTATATAAAAGTTCAAATATATAAAGTTTAGGAATTAAAAAGTGTTTGTTAAATAGAAATGTCTGCCTTTTGAAAGAAAAGCCATTATGGAGGTCTTATTGTACATAGACAGGGGTAGGGAAATGCATCATTTTACTCGCCATTGGTGAGTGAATTTTCTAACAGGGCGAGTGAATTTTTAGGTAGTTTTTGAAAACTGCAAACTATAGAGATATACCGAAAACTTTTTTTTTTATTAGTTAGCTATATTTTTCAACTTTCCTAATTATTGCGATGTAAACATGGTACTAAGTTCTATTTTATATTAAACTTTAATCTCTTGTTTATTTTTTTAAAATTTATAGGGAAGAAAAATATGAGAATGCATTATAGTAATAGTAACCAACTATTTTTGAGTTGCATAATTTTGTCATAAAAATTTTCAACTGTAGATTGCATTTTACTGGCTGGTGAAATAAATCCTTGGCTGGTAAGATTTTCTAGAAATTCCCCACCCCTGTACATAGATCTTCAACCTGAAAAAATACTTTGGATATCATTTGAAATTCAGGTCGACCAATTAGAGTCAAAACCCAAACCGAAACAATGAAAGTGAACCCGGCCTGCAACAAAAAATCTACTATTGATCCGATCCGAACCAAGAGTCGGTTCGGGTAAAAGCAAGTAACCCGATCTGATGCAGGACTCTAATGCAGATATCTTTCAGTTAGTGTAGTAAATTGTTTTACATGCTTCCTCAATTAGTGTGTGAAGCACAAAACTGGTTACACTATTTTTTTCCCAGCAAGATGGTGATCATTATTCAGCAATTGGTAAGTTTTCTATTAAATAAATTAACCAGTTTGTAGGTTTGTAGCAATTAAACTGTAATGCAAAACATTTTAATCAAGTCGAGTATTTAAAAAAGTACTCTATGATAAGTAAGCTAACATAATTAAAGAACTGTTGTAATGCAGATTAAAAATTAAGAGACTTTGTACTGTTTCTTGACTGATTGTTTATATTTTTAAAATGTATACATTAATATGCAAGTGCACATATGTGTGCACCAGTGATTTTTTTTTTTTTTTTTTTTTTTTTAATTGTGTATTTGCAGAGTGCGTGACATCTGGCCGAAAAAGTAGCAAGCAAAACTAAACACTGTATGTACTGTATAAACAAGAAAATTAATCGACACTGTTTGTTTTTAAGCATTTTGCATATTACAGGTCATCACTTTAATCATTGTTTATATCAGTGTTGAATTCAGACACTTTTCTCCAGGAGGGATTGCACTTTTTGACCATTGAAAACACAAAATCTCAAATCTTCTGGGGGGGGGGGGGGGGGTGAATTCAACACTGATTTATATTTAAAAAATTTATACTTTAATATGCGAGTGCATTTATGTGTGCACAAGTTTTTTTTTTTTTTTTTTTTTTTTTTAATTCGGTATTTGCACAGTTCATGACACCTGGCCGAAACAGTACTCAGTACAATATTACTCAGAAATAAATTAAGATATATTTTAACTCTCTGAGTGGTTTGAGCATATTTTTCTGTTTCCCAAAAACAACTTTAATCTGTTGTAGACAAAAATATTTTCAGCAGAATTGTATTTCAAGATGTCTATCAAATAAAGGAGCATGAAGTGTATTTTAGAAACAAACAGGAAAAGAAAATTTTAATTAAAATTATTTTTATAAGCATTTTTATGAAAATGCCGGAATGCCTTCAAGATGCTCGGAGGGTTTAAAATATATATATATATATATTCCAATCAACCCAGTAGCAGAAACAGTGCAGCACGGAAGCGGGCGCTGCAGATTATTTTAAACCTTGCAGATTAATCCACCAACTTAAAAATAAATGCTGGGCTTAAAAAATAGCTGAAATTTGCTTTAAGTCTATAGATTTATGGTATTTGTTGTATCCTTATATTATATATATTCTTTATAAATGGAAATTTTGCTTACTTTAAGTGTTTCTGTTATTTCTTATGATAGTAGGCTTATTGGGTCACAGATAAATTTTTGTTTGCTGCAGACTGACGCAGAAAATTCTGCTTCTGGGCCAATGTATTTATATATTTATGCATGTAAGCATTCGCTGTTTTCTGTGGTAAAAATCTGTATGTACTTTAATGCAAATAACTTAAAAGTAGAGCTGGGCGATATATTGATAAAATTGATATAAAATGGTAATTGTGATAACGATATTAAAAAACCTTACAAAACGGTATATCATGAATATCATAATCGTGATGTAAACCGTGATTATCGTGGTTCTTCATTAAACCGCAACATTAAGCAGCACTTCTTCAGATTCGACCCAGTCTAAACCGTGGTATTAAATACTGAATCGTCTGTTCCGATTATTATGATACTAACGGAGTGTCTCCTCTCAAGTCTAAACCGTGGTATTAAAAATACCAATTCCTCGGTTTCAGTATTCTTGATATTAACGGTGCGACTTCTGCCAGTCTAAATTGTGATATTAAATACCGACTCCTCGGGTTCCATGTTCATGATACTAATGGTATGTGATTTCGTTTTGGTGGGTGATAAGTATCGTACATGCAGTTTTCTGTGTGATCACTGACATCAGATGATACATATCATGAAAGACGGTAGTATTTCGAGTGACGCAGCCTTAAGCCTAAAATCGTATCGTATCGTATCGTTAAAATCGTATCGTATCGTATCATAGAATTCGTAGATGGCGGAACTCATATATACAGCTAACTCGACATCAAAGAAAATGCGAAAAGCCGCCTTTTAATAACTCAGCAGATATACGTCTTATTGTTCTGAATTTTCTAGAACAGTCTTATATCTGCAGTCTAATCGTATACTGAAATTTTTACATTTCTACGTGCAGTATATTTTGAGATCTAAATAGTCATTTTTAAAGTGAAAACGTTGGTATAATATCGAGGAAGTTCCTAATTTGAAAATCTTGAAAACGGTTCTAACGATTATTTTTAAATTGATACATAATATAAATGTGATTAAGGCGAGGTGAATAACACTTTTCTTTTTTCTGGGAAAACTCTCGTTCGTTAAATAATTCGATTTTTTTTCTCTCGAAAATGACACGGGCGATTTTTTAAAAATCAAATAAATATGTTTCAGATGAACCAAATAACAATTTACTTGTTTCCAGCAAGACTCTTGTTCGTTTTATAATGCGCATGAAAAATCGGACTATATTTCTTCGCCATTCTATGGAAATTTCACCGAAAATGCATGACACTGTATTCATACACATGCTTTCTTTTTAACCACTTTTGGGGAGAAAAATTTTGTCTTCCCACGGCTGAGTGGTTGAGGGCCATCGTCTACTGATCTTAACATATGCAGTTCGATACTCGCTGGTGCGTGTGAAGTTTTTTTTTTTTTTTAAAGTCTGTTAGTTGACCATTATTCTCAGTTCCTTTGTAATTTTTTAATTGCTATTAAGTTAAATAAAATTACAATTATAATGACGCCAATTTGATGATAATTATTTCTTGGCAATTTTTCAACAATAAAAATATTACCATAAATTTTATAAATATATTTAATTTCAATCACTTTACAAAAAATATACATTAATACAGTAAACTCTGTGTAAGGCGGAATCGATCGGGACCAAGAAAATTTTCCGCAATAGACAATATTCCGCCTTAGACAAATTTTACTCTATGTCTATGGATTCGTAGGGACTTGAAATTCTTTCCGAGTTAGACAGATTTCCGTCTTACACAGAGTCCGCCTTACAGAGAGTTTACTGTAATTATTATTTGAATATAAATCACACGATCAGAAACGTAAAAAAATAATTCATTTCAGCTCTTCTTTTTATAATATCATTTTTTATTATTATGACGGTCAATCAATATATAATCACTGACATCCATAATATTATTATTATTATAATTATTATTTTCCTTGCATAAAAGCTATTGTGATGTAATAATATCTTTTATAATAAATAATTTAGTTGAAATGTTTTATTTATAAATATCAATGAAGTTTGATTACAGTTTACATAATAAGCATATCAGACTTCTGGTGTCGCCATCTTTTGACGCAATTGCGTAGTATTATAGAGAAATGTTTGATAAAAACGTCTATCCATTTATGTAACTATCCATCTATGAAACACCATCTATGTAAGGATTTAATAATTATAAATTAACATTTTGGATTTATTAATTTAAGGATAAAGTGTTTTTAAAGGAATATCAAATGAAACCCTCTGTGCGATCTGCGATTATACTTACCCAGTTGTTTTTATATACAAACTGCTATAAGGAAAATTGTAATAAAATAGTAAAAATTAAATCTGCATTAAATTCCATAAGTATCTTTTTTTTAATCATTTTATCACTAACCTCAAAAAAGTAATGATATCAATGCAAAAACCCTTGACGGGTTAAAAGTTTCTGACGCAGCACTTTATCTTATGCTCTAAGAATTTTAAATATGGAACTTAAAAATACTGATATCAAATTTTGAGTGACGTTATGCTATTTCTTAAAAAATATATTTGTATTTATTTCATCATTTTATTTTTGTTTTATTTATAATCGCATGTGCAAAAGTTATGTTCAACATGAAAAGCTGCATAAAATTTTATTCGCTGTTGCTTTATCATTTACATCTCTCATAAATTCAAAATATGAGTTTTAAAAGATATGATATAAAATTTAAGTGACGCCTTGATGTGACTTTAAAAGGTTTGTTTTTTAAAATTCAATTTAAATTATTTTTGACTTGGTTAAAATATTTTTTTTTACATCTACACAATACTTTTAATTTTCCAATTCACTGTTAAATATATCACTTTCATTGAATCTATACTATGCATTGAAATGTATTTATTTCAATAAATTGATTTATCTTTTGTGTCACGCTATTCAAAATTGTGAGTAAGATTTATGTAAATGGTTTCTTTGCGTCATTGTGTCCAAACTACATGAAATGTATGAAAAAGGATAGTTTGATGCAAATAAACCATTTACATAAATCTTACTCACAATTTTGAATAGCGTGACACAAAAGATAAATCAATTTATTGAAATAAATACATTTCAATGCATAGTATAGATTCAATGAAAGTGATATATTTAACAGTGAATTGGAAAATTAAAAGTATTGTGTAGATGTAAAAAAAAATATTTTAACCAAGTCAAAAATAATTTAAATTGAATTTTAAAAAACAAACCTTTTAAAGTCACATCAAGGCGTCACTTAAATTTTATATCATATCTTTTAAAACTCATATTTTGAATTTATGAGAGATGTAAATGATAAAGCAACAGCGAATAAAATTTTATGCAGCTTTTCATGTTGAACATAACTTTTGCACATGCGATTATAAATAAAACAAAAATAAAATGATGAAATAAATACAAATATATTTTTTAAGAAATAGCATAACGTCACTCAAAATTTGATATCAGTATTTTTAAGTTCCATATTTAAAATTCTTAGAGCATAAGATAAAGTGCTGCGTCAGAAACTTTTAACCCGTCAAGGGTTTTTGCATTGATATATATATATATTTATGGTATTGACGGTATAAGCTGAATCTCTGAGCATATGCGTTTTATGCTTCAGACACCATGTCTTTCATTTCATTATGGTATTTAGATTTCAGCGATGTTGATGAATATTTGCTCTTTGTTATCGAACAATGTGTGAATCAGGACGATAAAGAAATGAAATATAACATTTTATTTGCAACAGTGGATTTAATTAGACAAATGAAATAATAGTTATATAGCTGGGTCCTCAGGGCCACTTTTCTAACTTTGGCCGAGACCCCTCATGTGGCATATCATTGGAAAGGCCTGTGACCACTTATTCATGTTATGCACCTCCGGTGACCACCCCCCACTTCCACGTCTGGGGGGCACTTTTCTAAATTTTACCGAGACCCCTCATGTGACATATCATTGGAATGGCCTGTTGCCGCTTATTCATGTTATGCCCCTCCAGCATCCCTATCCCCCCCCATGGGAGGGCCTTTTCTAAATTTTGCCCCCCCCCCCCTTATGTGACGTATCTTGCAAAGACCTGTGACCGCTTGATCATTTTATGCATTTCCGGTGCTTCGCCCACCACTTTGCCCCCCAAGGTGGCACTTTCCTAAATTTTGCCGACACTCATCATGTGACCATTTA
Source organism: Maratus speciosus (assembly GCA_963932465.1). NCBI lineage: Eukaryota > Metazoa > Arthropoda > Arachnida > Araneae > Salticidae > Maratus > Maratus speciosus. The sequence continues at coordinate 123,100 of CAWVRF010001449.1, read as the reverse complement.
TTCATGTTATGCACCTTCAGCATTCCTCTCCCCACTTGTCCCCCCCTTGCGGGAGGGCTTTTTTCTAAGTTTTACCGTCACCCCTCATGTGACATATCGTTGCAAAGGCCAGTGACCGCTTAATCATTTTATGGCCTTCCGGTGCATCGCCCACCACTTGGACACCCCTGGGGGGGCACTTTTCTAAATTTTGCTGACACCCATCATGTGACATCATTGGAAAGGCCTGTGACTGCTTATTCATGTTATGCACCATCAGGGTCCCTCTCCCCACTTGTCCCTCCCCCCCCCTCCGAGGGAGGGTCTTTTTGTATATTTTGCCATCACCCCTCATAAGACATATCGTTGCAAAGGCCTGTGACCGCTTAATCATTTTATGGCCCTCCGGTGCACCGCTCACCACTTTTCCCCCATGGGGGGCACTTTCCTAAATTTTGCCGACACCCGTTATGTGACATATCGTTGGAAAGGCCTGTGACTGCTTAATCATTTTATGCACTTCCAGTGCTCCGCCCACCACTTTGCTCCCCTCCCCTCCCCGGGGGGCACTTTCCTAAATCGATATATCGGAATATGATATAAAGATGCTGATTTATCATGATATTTAATTCTAGACATTGCCCATCCCTACTTAAAAGTGCTTTGCCATCGATCAGCATGATACCGATATCTATGTACCGATAATATTGTACCGATGTAATGATACCGATAATATTGTACAATACATTTTCGTCATTATCTAACATTAGTGCACACAAAATGCATTTGTATGCACTACATAGTTTATTATCTACCGATTCTAATAAGGATTTTATGATCGTAGTAGATATGAATGTATTTTATATGAAATTAGTACCAAATAATGAGAGATTTATTGATGTTGTTATGTCAGTAAATAACATTTTAAAGAGTTAGACTTTTTTGTTTGGTGCCATCAAGTTTTGATGGGTTCCATCTAATGAATCTTTAAGACTTTTTTACTGTTGCTATAGAAATATTTTAGATTATTAATAATTTGTCTCGAATGAGTCATAAAAGGCCAACCCTGCCGCATGGCAATTAAAAAATATTATCTATCGCCAAATAACATACAGCTTTTTCATCTCTAGTTACGTTTAGCTTTTTATTTTTTTAAATGGTGCAAGGACACGGTATCTAAAATGTCACTAATAATATGTGCATCCATTGTCTGTAATTTTCTATAATCTACGTTGCTTAGCAAAAGTAAATATCACAAATTTCACCTATCTGTTTCTGAAAATTATTGTGAACTTCAACCATTGATGGCCAATTTGTGCTGAAGTGGAAAAGACCATCACATCAAAAATACCTTTTGTCACAATTTTTGTTGCTGGCAAAAATTATACTAGTATTTTAAAACAGGGTTTTAAGGATTTTATTTTAACTACATGAGGCAAGAATGAAGAGATACTGATACTTAAAGCATATGGTTGCTCTACTCATTGGTTAAATCTTCTAGGTGACAATATAACTCCACAAACAATTACAAAACATGTCATTGAAATACAAAAGTACTTTCACAATTACCATGCTGTATATGCTTGGTTAAAAGAATGCAATGATCATTTTACACTACTCTTACCTTGCAACTTTTACTAGAACAGTCAGATAACTTGTTTTGAAACTTTTATCAATAACCACAGCCATTATACTAAAATTATTAATACACTATTAACATTTCTTTGAAATTATCAGACTATAATCTTTATAATGTTAAAGATCTTCTTTTGCAATTATAACCAGTTGAAAACACTTTTAATAGTCAGGAATGGGAAATATATCATTTTGCTTGCCACTGGCGAGTACCTTTCCTCGCAGGGCGAGTGGATTTTTAGGCAATCTTTGAAAATACTGCAGGCTATATAAGGTCTGGCAAAAACATTTTTTTAATAGTTGGTTATATTTTTCAAATTTACTTCGATAGTGCTAAGTTCTATCTTATACTAAACTTTCCTCTGTTGTATATATTTTTTAATAACAATTAATAATTTCTTAGTTACAGTGACTATTATAGTAACAATTTCTTAGTAACAGTGTAAACTATTTTTGCTGTGTGTTTTCTCATTGTTTTTGAACTGTACGTTGTATCTTGTTGGCTCATAAAATAAATCTTTGTTTGGTAAGATTTTCTGAAAATTCCCCATCCCTGTAAGTAGTAGTATCAATACAAAAACCCTTAATGGGTTAAAAGTTAGTGATGCAGCACTTTATCTTATTCTCTAAGAATTTTAAATATGGAACTTAAAAATAATGATATCAAATTTTGAGTGACGCTATGCTATTAATTAGGGATTGACCGAAGCAGCAATTTTGCCGAATACCGAATACCGAAGCTTCGGTCGAAGTGTACGCCGAATATTCGGTATTCGGCGACCGAATACTTGAAAATTTTTAATACGCATTTTTGCATATACTAGCTTTTTTAATAAACTTTAATTGAAATGAAATTCTCAATAATTTAATTCAGTTACATTTTTATTCTTAAATCTAATTAATAAAAAATTTAATGACTTTCTACTCACAAATTTATTAACCCATCACTTTTTATTATTTTATCACTAGTCAATACCCAAAAATAACCTATGAAAGTATTAAACTATGCAGGCTATTATTAAGGATAAGGACTACCAGAATAACAAAAGTTCATTCAAATAAAAAGAAACAATGTTAATAAGCTGATTTACTGACTGTCTAATTATAAACATATTGAATAGGAATGTTCTCAAAATACAAAAAGTATCATATCAATTTGTACATTTAACTATTTTCTATCAAATTATTGATAGATATTTATATTTTGATTAATATTTTAACACTGTGGTGATGAAGATTACAAATTTGAACGATTTTGATATAACGGTTATAAAAGCTATAGGATAAGCATTGGAGTATACTTATTGGATGTGTGTATTTTCTTTAATAACCTTAGATATACAGATATGAACTCTAATATACTTATTTGATGTGTATATTAAAGAAAATACATATTAAATAAATTTGAATTTAAAAAAAAACTAATGTAGAAGTAATTAAAATTAAATAAGGGATGCATCTTCCTTACTTTTTTCTTCTTCTCTAGTTGGCAGTTGTTTTGATTTCACCCCTATGTAGACTATTTTAGGAAGGAAAAAGTTTTTTTGAAATAAAAAATGGCCTTTGACTTGTTTTTTGTAGTGCAAGCTGAATTCTGAACTCATGCACATAATATTAAACCTCATTGTTTAGCCTATTCTACTGCTAAGTAAAAGACAATTCTTCTAATTCTAAAAAAATACTTATCTGCAATTATTCGGCCGAATACTTAAAAGTATTCGGCCGGAGCCGAATCATGGAAGACGGTAGTATTTCGAGTGACGCAGCCTTAAGCCTAAAATCGTATCGTATCATAGAATTCGTAGATGGCGGAACTCATATATACAGCTAACTCGACATCAAAGAAAATGCGAAAAGCCGCCTTTTAATAACTCAGCAGATATACGTCTTATTGTTCTGAATTTTCTAGAACAGTCTTATATCTGCAGTCTAATCGTATACTGAAATTTTTACATTTCTACGTGCAGTATATTTTGAGATCTAAATAGTCATTTTTAAAGTGAAAACGTTGGTATAATATCGAGGAAGTTCCTAATTTGAAAATCTCGAAAACGGTTCTAACGATTATTTTTAAATTGATACATAATATAAATGTGATTAAGGCGAGGTGAATAACACTTTTCTTTTTTCTGGGAAAACTCTCGTTCGTTAAATAATTCGATTTTTTTTCTCTCGAAAATGACACGGTCGATTTTTTAAAAATCAAATAAATATGTTTCAGATGAACCAAATAACAATTTACTTGTTTCCAGCAAGACTCTTGTTCGTTTTATAATGCGCATGAAAAATCGGACTATATTTCTTCGCCATTCTATGGAAATTTCACCGAAAATGCATGACACTGTATTCATACACATGCTTTCTTTTTAACCACTTTTGGGGAGAAAAATTTTGTCTTCCGACGGCTGAGTGGTTGAGGGCCACCGTCTACTGATCTTAACATAGGCAGTTCGATACTCGCTGGTGCGTGTGAAGTTTTTTTTTTTTTTTTTTTTTTAAGTCTGTTAGTTGACCATTATTCTCAGTTCCTTTGTAATTTTTTAATTGCTATTAAGTTAAATAAAATTACAATTATAATGACGCCAATTTAATGATGATTATTTCTTGGCAATTTTTCAACAATAAAAATATTACCATAAATTTTATAAATATATTTAATTTCAATCACTTTACAAAAAATATACATTAATAATTATTATTTGAATATAAATCACACGATCAGAAACGTAAAAAAATAATTCATTTCAGCTCTTCTTTTTATAATATCATTTTTTATTATTATGACGGTCAATCAATATATAATCACTGACATCCATAATAATAATATTATTATTATTATTATTTTCCTTGCATAAAATCTATTGTGATATAATAATTATTTTATAATAAATAATTTAGTTGAAATGTTTTATTTATAAATAACAATGAAGTTTTACATAATAAGCATATCAGAATTCTGGTGTCGCCATCTTTTGACGCAATTGCGTACTACATTTTGTCTCTTATTCGGAAAAAAAAGAAAAAACTAACGCTTTTCACCGCTTTGAAAGAATCTCTTGTGACTAGAGGTCTATTTCGCAATTATTAAGAAAATTACTGCATACAAAACTATTAAAATGGGTAGTATACCATAAAGCAAACACTCTGTTGACTTAGTTCCTTTTATATTTGGTAATTTTCAAATGTTTAACTTATCTTATTTAATCAAGCACGGAAACAGCAACTAACATCAGCTGATTCGGTCTTGAAATCCCTCAGTAAAAGGGAAACCCGTTTACAGTAAGATCGCCATTGATTTTTTAATTATACAGAGCAGCCTCGATTATCCGAGCTAATTGGGACTGTTAGTAAATCGGAATCGGAAATCTCGGTTAATAGAAACTGTGTGTAAAAACTCGCCGTGCTTGCGAATTTAACATCTCTTTTAAAAAAATATATAGAACGTTTTTTAAATAATAAAAATAAATATATGTAAAGTTCTGTTTCACAGCTTAATAAATTTAAAAAGAAAATCAACTACCAGTAGTAAATTTTAAAATGCAAATTGAAAAATTTACGAAAGTTCACACAGCCACTGGAAACAAAGCATTGTTCGCTATTGACTTCTCAGGGTTCAGTGTTTCTTTGGAGTTGAGTGCTTTTGGGGGCAGAAGGGCCTGTATAGCACGGACAGTGAGCTAAAGAGTGTGGTTTTTTTTTTAAGGCTCATTCAAAAGGAAAAAAAAAAAAATCAGACTTTGTTATCGGCTCGGTTAACAGAAACCTCGATTAATCGAAGCTCGGTTAATCCAGGTTCTACTATAATTCAATCTTCCGTAATCTTTTTAAAGCAGATCAAATTAATGGACTTTAGCACAAAGTCACATAGCTGATAACTGCCATGCTTGTTGGCCACCTTTTTATCAAAAAGTTTGCTTCACCTTATTCAATTAATGAGATATCTCCGATAAAGTAAGTCACATTTTCCCGTTCTAAAATACTGGTATCCAAAAATCGTAGCATGTAACTGACACTACAAGTACTCATGGAACTAGACTATTTTAAGTCTGATTTTTATTATAGACTATATAAAATTATTAAAAATATATATTATGATAGGAACTAGCGGGCTTCGTCCGCTATTTACGTTACGGATATAAAAATCATGTTTTTTTTTTTTTAGGGAAAAAGAAATAAAAACCTATTTGACGATAGGTTTATAAAGACACATTTTGTATTTGTTATATTTCCGGGGATGAGGAGGGGGGGGGGCTATTTTGATTAAATATCGCAATTAGTCCACATGGCAGATATAATTATGATAGACACTAGTGGGCTTCGCCCCTCTATGGCGCCTTATGGGTCCAGCTTCCATAGCTCAGAAACCACCTTTCGGACATCAATGCAACAGATTCCAAACGTTATAATTAACTTAATAATCACCCTATATAGCATTAAAGTAAATTTATGAGTACTGCATACTATTTTTTTATCGTAATTTCTGAAGAGAAAAAATTATTTCGGTTCCATTCTTAGGTACTGGTCTGAAAAATTTTGAAAAAGGGGGGAAGGAGGGGACATGAGACTGCTGTTTGTGAAACAACACAACGGGGTCTGGCTTATTCAACTTGGTTTTTGGTGACTTCAATTGGAAGGTGGTTTGTTTAAAAGAATGCGTTCCCTGCCCCATGAAAATTGGAACTATTGGTGCACCATCTATGTAAGGATTTAATAATTATAAATTAATATTTTGGATTTATTAATTTAAGGGTAAAGTGTTTTTAAAGGAATATCAAATGAAACCCTCTGTGCGATCTGCGATTATACTTACCCACTTGTTTTTATATACAAACTGCTATAAGGAAAATTGTAATAAAATAGTAAAAATTAAATCTGCATTAAATTCCATAAGTATCTTTTTTTTAATCATTTTATCACTAACCTCAAAAAAGTAATGATATCAATGCAAAAACCCTTGACGGGTTAAAAGTTTCTGACGCAGCACTTTATCTTATGCTCTAAGAATTTTAAATATGGAACTTAAAAATACTGATATCAAATTTTGAGTGACGTTATGCTATTTCTTAAAAAATATATTTGTATTTATTTCATCATTTTATTTTTGTTTTATTTATAATCGCATGTGCAAAAGTTATGATCAACATGAAAAGCTGCATAAAATTTTATTCGCTGTTGCTTTATCATTTACATCTCTCATAAATTCAAAATATGAGTTTTAAAAGATATGATATAAAATTTAAGTGACGCCTTGATGTGACTTTAAAAGGTTTGTTTTAAAATTCAATTTAAATTATTTTTGACTTGGTTAAAATATTTTTTTACATCTACACAATACTTTTAATTTTCCAATTCACTGTCAAATATATCACTTTCATTGAATCTATACTATGCATTGAAATGTATTTATTTCAATAAATTGATTTATCTTTTGTGTCACGCTATTCAAAATTGTGAGTAAGATTTGTGTAAATGGTTTCTTTGCGTCATTGTGTCCAAACTACATGAAATGTGTGAAAAAGGATAGTTTGACGCAAATAAACCATTTACATAAATCTTACTCACAATTTTGAATAGCGTGACACAAAAGATAAATCAATTTATTGAAATAAATACATTTCAATGCATAGTATAGATTCAATGAAAGTGATATATTTCACAGTGAATTGGAAAATTAAAAGTATTGTGTAGATGTAAAAAAATATTTTAACCAAGTCAAAAATAATTTAAATTGAATTTTAAAACAAACCTTTTAAAGTCACATCAAGGCGTCACTTAAATTTTATATCATATCTTTTAAAACTCATATTTTGAATTTATGAGAGATGTAAATGATAAAGCAACAGCGAATAAAATTTTATGCAGCTTTTCATGTTGATCATAACTTTTGCACATGCGATTATAAATAAAACAAAAATAAAATGATGAAATAAATACAAATATATTTTTTAAGAAATAGCATAACGTCACTCAAAATTTGATATCAGTATTTTTAAGTTCCATATTTAAAATTCTTAGAGCATAAGATAAAGTGCTGCGTCAGAAACTTTTAACCCGTCAAGGGTTTTTGCATTGATATTCAGTTTACATGCCGAACCACCGAATACCGAATCAGCTATTCGGTATTCGGTCAATCCCTACTATTAATTATAATCTCTGTATATATTTCATCATTTTATTTTTTTATAATCGCATGTGCAAAAATTATGTTCAATTTAAAAAGATGTATAAAAGTTTAATCATTGATGCTTTATCATTCATATCTCTCATAAATTCAAAGTATGAGTTTAAAAAGATATGGGAACTACTTGCGAATTCACCCGGAGTCCGCTATCTTGTTTCTTTGTTGGTCATTTATAATCACTTTATGCTTAATTTAATAACATAACAACAACAAACATAATATAAACAACAGCAAACATAACATAAAATAAATAAATCCAAATAAATAAATTTAACATCGGCGATGATCAACAAAGAAACAAGGCGGACTCCGGGCAAATCCGCAAGTAGTACCAAGATATGAATTAAAAGTATTCTATTTTTCATGCACTTTTTCTAAAATTTTGGTATTTCATTAAGTTTATTTTGTTTCTAGGAAAATTTAATCCAATTTTATCTATGAAGGTGTACTTTTTTAATCTTTTGATCCTAAACCTCAAAAAAGTAATGATATCAATACAAAAACCCTTAACGGGTTAAAAGTTTGACGCAGCACTTTACTTTATGGCTATATGAATCTGAAATATGGGTCTTAAAAATTCTGATATCAAGTTTTAAGTGACGCTGTGCTATTAAAATGAATTTATATATATTTAATTTTGTTTTTTGTTGTATTTATTTTTAATCAGTGATACTTTTTCATTCAAAATATGAGTTTTAAAAGATATGATATCAAAATTAAAGTGACGCTGTGATCTGACTTAGATTAGTTAAAAAATTACTTTACACATACTTGTGTTTTGTCTTCTGAAATATATTTAGAAATTGAAACATTTTTTTTTTCAATACACTATCAAATATGTCATACATTTTCTCAGCTGATGTTATGTATTAAATGTATTTAATTCAATAAATTTATTTATCTTTTGCGTCACGATATCCAGAACCATCGGTAAAATTTGTGTAAATGTTTTCTTTGCATCACACTATCTATTTGCATACTATTTACTTAGTTTAGATACTATGACGCAAAATAAACGTTTACACAAGTTTTACGGATGGTTCTGGATATCGTGACGCAAAAGATAAATAAATTTATTGAATTAAATACATTTAATACATAACATCAGCTGAGAAAATGTATGACATATTTGATAGTGTATTGAAAAAAAAAATGTTTCAATTTCTAAATATATTTCAGAAGACAAAACACAAGTATGTGTAAAGTAATTTTTTAACTAATCTAAGTCAGATCACAGCGTCACTTTAATTTTGATATCATATCTTTTAAAACTCATATCTTGAATGAAAAAGTATCACTGATTAAAAATAAATACAACAAAAAAGAAAAATTAAATATATATAAATTCATTGTAATAGCACAGCGTCACTTAAAACTTGATATCAGAATTTTTAAGACCCATATTTCAGATTCATATAGCCATAAAGTAAAGTGCTGCGTCAAACTTTTAACCCGTTAAGGGTTTTTGTATTGATAAATATTATACAGACATATTGTTTGTATGTCTGTATAATATTTATCAATGCAAAAACCCTTGACGGGTTAAAAGTTTCTGACGCAGCACTTTATCTTATGCTCTAAGAATTTTAAATATGGAACTTAAAAATACTGATATCAAATTTTGAGTGACGTTATGCTATTTCTTAAAAAATATATTTGTATTTATTTCATCATTTTATTTTTGTTTTATTTATAATCGCATGTGCAAAAGTTATGTTCAACATGAAAAGCTGCATAAAATTTTATTCGCTGTTGCTTTATCATTTACATCTCTCATAAATTCAAAATATGAGTTTTAAAAGATATGATATAAAATTTAAGTGACGCCTTGATGTGACTTTAAAAGGTTTGTTTTAAAATTCAATTTAAATTATTTTTGACTTGGTTAAAATATTTTTTTACATCTACACAATACTTTTAATTTTCCAATTCACTGTTAAATATATCACTTTCATTGAATCTATACTATGCATTGAAATGTATTTATTTCAATAAATTGATTTATCTTTTGTGTCACGCTATTCAAAATTGTGAGTAAGATTTATGTAAATGGTTTATTTGCGTCAAACTATCCTTTTTCATACATTTCATGTAGTTTGGACACAATGACGCAAAGAAACCATTTACATAAATCTTACTCACAATTTTGAATAGCGTGACACAAAAGATAAATCAATTTATTGAAATAAATACATTTCAATGCATAGTATAGATTCAATGAAAGTGATATATTTAACAGTGAATTGGAAAATTAAAAGTATTGTGTAGATGTAAAAAAATATTTTAACCAAGTCAAAAATAATTTAAATTGAATTTTAAAACAAACCTTTTAAAGTCACATCAAGGCGTCACTTAAATTTTATATCATATCTTTTAAAACTCATATTTTGAATTTATGAGAGATGTAAATGATAAAGCAACAGCGAATAAAATTTTATGCAGCTTTTCATGTTGAACATAACTTTTGCACATGCGATTATAAATAAAACAAAAATAAAATGATGAAATAAATACAAATATATTACTTTCTTCTATCTTCAATAGAAGAAAGTATTGTAATCGAAATTTTTTTCGACTTCCGGTTTTCGACGGATTTGCATGTTTTAGGGGTCAGAGATTCCAAAAAACATGTTTATAGAAAATGTCTGTCTGTCTGTGTGTCCGTCTGTCCGTCCGTCCGTCTGTCCGTCTGTCCGTCTGTCTGTCGCCATTGTACCATCAAAAAGTGTATGAAGTTATGTATAGAATTAAACCAAAATTTTATTATAAGTTTTTGGCTATGGCAAGCAGGTCCTCCCGGAATTTGGGAAAAATTCGCCGGTAGGGGGCGCTGATATAACAATTTTTGTGCGATTTTGAATATTGTACCATCCAAAAGTGTATGGAGTTATGCATAGAATTGAACCAAATTTTTAGTTTAAGTTTTTGGATATGACAAGCAGGTCCTCCCTGAATTTGGAAAAAATTCGCCGGTAGGGGGCGCTGTAAATGCGTTTTTTGTGCGATTTTGAATATTGTACCATCGAAAAGTGTATGAAGTTATGTATAGAATTGAACCAAATTTTTAGTTTAAGTTTTTGGCTATGGCAAGCAGGTCCTCCCTGAATTTGGAAAAAATTCGCCGGTAGGGGGCGCTGTAATAGCGATTTTTGTGCGATTTTGAATATTGTACCGTCCAAAAGTGTATGAAGTTATGCATAGAATTAAACCAAATTTTTATTTTAAGTTTTTGGATATGGCAAGCAGGTCCTCCATGAATTTGCAAAAAATTCGCCGTTAGGGGGCGCTGTAATAGCGATTTTTGTGCGATTTTGAATGTTGCACCATCGAAAAGTGTATGAAGTTATGCATACAATTGAACCAAAAAAAAATTTAAGTTCTTGGCTATGGCAAGGAGGTCCTCCTTTAATTTGTAAAAAAATCGCTCGTAGAGGGCGCTGTAATAGCGATTTTTGTACAATTTTTGTGCCATTTTGCATATTGTACCGCCGAAAAGTGTATGAAGTTATGCATAGAATTGAACCAAATTTTATGTGTTTATTTTTGGTCATGTCACGAAGGTCCTCCCTGAATTTGGAAAAATTCTGCCGGAAGGGGGCACTATAATTGCGATGTCTGTACCATTTTCATTATTGTACCATCGAAAAGTGTATGAAGTTATCCATATAATTGAACCAAATTTTTTGTGCACGTTTCTGGCTATGGCAAACAAGTCCTCCCTGAACTTGAAAAAATTCCGAAATAAGGGGGCGCTATAATCCCGATCTCTGTGCCATTTTCATTATTGTACCATCGAACAGCGTATAAAATTATGCATACAATTGAACCAAAATGTTTGTGCTTGTTTTTGGCTTTGGCCAACAGATTCTCCTTGAATTTGGAAATATTGCGCGGTAAAGGCGCTCCGTGCTAGCGATTTTTGTATACTTTTCTTGATTTTTCGTAGTTCTATTGTGCATCGACGGCTCATGCAGCGGCGGGAACTCGCTTCCTGCTATGCTGGCTATTCGCAAACAGCTGATAACGACAGAATAAGGAAAAATTAATAATTTTAACAAATATCATGATATAGATTAACTCGTTTTTAGTCCGTTTAATTGACTTGAGCAGAAATTTAAGATGAAAATCGAAGTTGGTATAGTATTGAACTAATAATATTGAAGTATTAACATGTGTAACTAGGTTTTGAAATATTAAGATGTATAAGATAGAAGAAAGTTTTGGGATTGGCACATCCAACTAGTTTTTTAAGAAATAGCATAACGTCACTCAAAATTTGATATCAGTATTTTTAAGTTCCATATTTAAAATTCTTAGAGCATAAGATAAAGTGCTGCGTCAGAAACTTTTAACCCGTCAAGGGTTTTTGCATTGATATCATTACTTTTTTGAGGTTAGTGATAAAATGATTAAAAAAAAGATACTTATGGAATTTAATGCAGATTTAATTTTTACTATTTTATTACAATATTCCTTATAGCAGTTTGTATATGAAAACAAGTGGGTAAGTATAATCGCAGATCGCACAGAGGGTTTCATTTGATATTCCTTTAAAAACACTTTATCCTTAAATTAATAAATCCAAAATGTTAATTTATAATTATTAAATCCTTACATAGATGGTGCACCAATAGTTCCAATTTTCATGGGGCAGGGAACGCATTCTTTTAAACAAACCACCTTCCAATTGAAGTCACCAAAAACCAAGTTGAATAAGCCAGACCCCGTTGTGTTGTTTCACAAACAGCAGTCTCATGTCCCCTCCTTCCCCCCTTTTTCAAAATTTTTCAGACCAGTACCTAAGAATGGAACCGAAATAATTTTTTCTCTTCAGAAATTACGATAAAAAAATAGTATGCAGTACTCATAAATTTACTTTAATGCTATATAGGGTGATTATTAAGTTAATTATAACGTTTGGAATCTGTTGCATTGATGTCCGAAAGGTGGTTTCTGAGTTATGGAAGCTGGACCCATAAGGCGCCATAGAGGGGCGAAGCCCACTAGTGTCTATCATAATTATATCTGCCATGTGGACTAATTGCGATATTTAATCAAAATAGCCCCCCCCCCCTCCTCATCCCCGGAAATATAACAAATACAAAATGTGTCTTTATAAACCTATCGTCAAATAGGTTTTTATTTCTTTTTCCCTAAAAAAAAAAAACATGATTTTTATATCCGTAACGTAAATAGCGGACGAAGCCTGCTAGTTCCTATCATAATATATATTTTTAATAATTTTATATAGTCTATAATAAAAATTAGACTTAAAATAGTCTAGTTCCATGAGTACTTGTAGTGTCGGTTACATGCTACGATTTTTGGATACCAGTATTTTAGAACGGGAAAATGTGACTTATTTTATCGGAGATATCTCATTAATTGAATAAGGTGAAGCAAACTTTTTGAAAAAAAGGTGGCCAACAAGCATGGCAGTTATCAGCTATGTGACTTCGTGCTAAAGTCCATTAATTTGATCTGCTTTAAAAAGATTACGGAAGATTGAATTATAGTAGAACCTGGATTAACCGAGCTTCGATTAATCGAGGTTTCTGTTAACCGAGCCGATAACAAAGTCTGATTTTTTTTCCTTTTGAATGAGCCTTAAAAATAACCACACTCTTTAGCTCACTGTCCGTGCTATACAGGCCCTTCTGCCCCCAAAAGCACTCAACTCCAAAGAAACACTGGACCCTGAGAAGTCAATAGCGAACAATGCTTTGTTTCCAGTGGCTGTGTGAACTTTCGTAAATTTTTCAGATTGCATTTTAAAATTTACTACTGGTAGTTGATTTTCTTTTTAAATTTGTTAAGCTGTGAAACAGAACTTTACATATATTTATTTTTATTATTTAAAAAACGTTCTATATATTTTTTTAAAAGAGATGTTAAATTCGCAAGCACGGCGAGTTTTTACACACAGTTTCTATTAACCGAGATTTCCGATTCCGATTTACTAACAGTCCCAATTAGCTCGGATAATCGAGGCTGCTCTGTATAATTAAAAAATCAATGGCGATCTTACTGTAAACGGGTTTCCCTTTTACTGAGGGATTTCAAGACCGAATCAGCTGATGTTAGTTGCTGTTTCCGTGCTTGATTAAATAAGATTAGTTAAACATTTGAAAATTACCAAATATAAAAGAAACTTTTTTTTTCCTATGAGACTTTTTTAATGAGACAATTTTATCCAGATTTAACATTAAATATCTCTTAAAATAATTCTTCGATTTAAAAACTGTCTACTTCAACATTTTTATCAAACATTTCTCTATAATACTACCCATTTTAATATTTTTGTATGCAGTAATTTTCTTAATATTTGCGAAATAGACCTCTAGTCACAAGAGATTCTTTCAAAGCGGTGAAAAGCGTTAGTTTTTTCCTTTTTTTCCGAATAAGAGACAAAATGTAGTACGCAATTGCGTCAAAAGATGGCGACACCAAAATTCTGATATGCTTATTATGTAAAACTTCATTGTTATTTATAAATAAAACATTTCAACTAAATTATTTATTATAAAATAATTATTACATCACAATAGTTTTTATGCAAGGAAAATAATAATAATAATAATAATAATAATACTATGGATGTCAGTGATTATATATTGATTGACCGTCATAATAATAAAAAATGATATTATAAAAAGAAGAGCTGAAATGAATTATTTTTTTTACGTTTCTGATCGTGTGATTTATATTCAAATAATAATTATTAATGTATATTTTTTGTAAAGTGATTGAAATTAAATATATTTATAAAATGTATGGTAATATTTTTATTGTTGAAAAATTGCCAAGAAATAATCATCATTAAATTGGCGTCATTATAATTGTAATTTTATTTAACTTAATAGCAATTAAAAAATTACAAAGGAACTGAGAATAATGGTCAACTAACAGACTTAAAAAAAAAAAAAAAAAAAAACTTCACACGCACCAGCGAGTATCGAACTGCCTATGTTAAGATCAGTAGACGATGGCCCTCAACCACTCAGCCGTGGGAAGACAAAATTTTTCTCCCCAAAAGTGGTTAAAAAGAAAGCATGTGTATGAATACAGTGTCATGCATTTTCGGTGAAATTTCCATAGAATGGCGAAGAAATATAGTCCGATTTTTCATGTGCATTATAAAACGAACAAGAGTCTTGCTGGAAACAAGTAAATTGTTATTTGGTTCATCTGAAACATATTTATTTGATTTTTAAAAAATCGCCCGTGTCATTTTCGAGAGAAAAAAAAATCGAATTATTTAACGAACGAGAGTTTTCCCAGAAAAAAGAAAAGTGTTATTCACCTCGCCTTAATCACATTTATATAATGTATCAATTTAAAAATAATCGTTAGAACCGTTTTCGAGATTTTCATATTAGGAACTTCCTCGATATTATACCAACGTTTTCACTTTAAAAATGACTATTTAGATCTCAAAATATACTGCACGTAGAAATGTAAAAATTTCAGTATACGATTAGACTGCAGATATAAGACTGTTCTAGAAAATTCAGAACAATAAGACGTATATCTGCTGAGTTATTAAAAGGCGGCTTTTCGCATTTTCTTTGATGTCGAGTTAGCTGTATATATGAGTTCCGCCATCTACGAATTCTATGATACGATACGATTTTAACGATACGATACGATACGATTTTAGGCTTAAGGCTGCGTCACTCGAAATACTACCGTCTTCCATGATATATACTTTTATTTGTTCTTTCGTTATTTAAAATAAAAATTATATCAATTTGTATAATTTGGCGAGTGGTTTGGCGATTTATATAATTTGGCGAAATTGGTCGACAGGATAATCAAGTAGTACCGCAGCGGATTTGGCGTTAAAATTCCCCAATCAAAGAGAAATGACTAGAAATTCGTTTATAGGGAGATCGCCACTGTTTTTTAAATTTTAATTCAATCTTTCGAAATCTTTTTAAAGCCGATCAAATTAGCGTGCATTTAGAGTCTGCGGTGTCTGGACGGGGGTTGGCGAGCGTAGCTCGTAGGGGGCCGAGCCCCCTAGTATTAGAAAAAATGACAAAGTACAAAGTCAATGAAAAAATTTTTTAAATAGAGATTTCAGTGCTGGAAATGTCTTAGTCCAAACAACCTTTCGGACTTGGTAATAAACTGCTCAAATGCCAGAGACCCAACGTGCAACATGCTCCTTATATATACTGAAAGTATATTCTGACTGTCACCAGACCCATGTGCAAAAGCCCGGTGAGACGGGGACAAGTACCGGGAAAGCCGTCGAGATGTGAGTATGGAGTGTACAACAGACGACGAATGCTTGTCATGTTTAACGTAAGCTCCTCCGTGACTGATGGGGGAAAGGGGGGAAAATGCGAAAGGTGGATGTTTAAAAGTGGCAAATGTTACGAATAAGCATAGGTGGTAATGGCAACAGGTAATACTTAAGAAAAATGATTAAACAACAGGTATTAAATATAAATTGGGGTAAATATATGCCAATAATAATCAATAAAACAAGTATAAGTAATTTATAAAATATAGAGTATTAATTAAATCAGATTAACAAAATAAAGATTAGACAAAACAAATAAAAACATGATTTAACCAATTTTCCTAACTAAAATGCTAATAGATCACAACACGTAGACTCAGGAAAAACAAGCAAAAATTATAATTATCATTGTAAATCACCAAAAACTACATGTGAGCGAATTTTGAAGAACAGTGCGGAGAGAAATTATAATTATCACCTTACAAAATTTAGATGAACAGCAGATGAAAGTATTATAATTATCACATTTCGCGCTTTAAAGTTTGACTGCTAGTGAAAGTATTATAAATATCACTTATCCGTATTAACAAGAAGTTAAAAAATCTATTCGGAGGTGTAACAATAATTAGTCGGAATATTCCTGAAGCAACAAGAAGTAAAACAACTACGTCTGAAGCAACAAGAAGTGAGGAGTGAATTTAAGATAAAATTAAAATTTTGGGCGGAGTCCAAATCAAGAATTTTGAAGAAACGTGTGAAGAACAAAATTAGTGGAACTTCAAAAAGAGAATTTAGAGACCGAGGCCAAAAAGTAAATTTTGAATTTTAAATAGAAGCGAGCTAACAAAAAATAAAACCTCAAAAATATTTAAAGTTTAAAAAACCCAATGCAAAAATAAATTAAAAGCGGGATTAATAAAATAAAAATAATTTTGAATTTGGAATAAAAACTTAAACGTGGAGAAAAATAAAATGCCAAATTGAAATTTTGAAAGCAAAACCAAAACAAAAAAGTCCTTCCGGCCAGTGCCGGGAGGAAGAGGTAGCTTTCATAATCCTTATTTAAAAAAAGCCAACTTATATCATGCAAACACACGAAGCTCAATTTATTGGAAACCGAATATAGGAGATTCAATACTAATTTTTATCAATATAATGAATGAGAATTTCGCGAAATTAGTCAGCTTTATCCAAGCTGCTTTTCTTTAAAGTAACTTATATTTGGCTGCCAAATTCGGCAATTTCTTAAAGTGCCTGTTATTTTAAGACAACATGGTGGATGAGGCTAAGCAGTGAACTTGGTCGAGACCTTAGTAATTGCTGTGCACATGCTCACTCACATCGGAATCGGTTAATATATAGGAGTGCTGTCGCATGCAAAAAATCAGATTTTTCAAAATGTCACCCACAATAGAAATTGAAACTGCTATATCTGAGCCATTTTTTAAGGTAAAGACAAACAAAAAATGCTCCTGAATCCTTATATCAAAATCAAATACTTAAGAAAGAAACCTTTTTCAATTTCTAATTTTTTTGCACCTCACTTTAAATATATATATATTTTTTAATTTAATGACCGCCATTTTGAAACAAGATGGCTGATGAATCTGGCCAGCGAACTTGGTCGAGGTGTTGATGTATACTATCCACATGCCTTCTTACATCGAAATAGGTGAATACGTGTGTTATCGCTTGACAAATACAAGATCGTTTCAAAATGTTAGCCATGCTAGAAATTCAAAGTGCAAATCAACCATTTTTTAAGATATCAACGAAAGAACAAATTTTCAGAAACAAAAACTGCTCCGGAATCTTTGTATCAAGGCCAAACACATAAAAAAAATCTTTTTCATTTTCCAATTTTTTAATACCTCATTTCAAATTTTAAATTTAATTTTTTTAATGGCAACCCTTTTGAAACAAGATGACGAATGAAGCTGGCCAACGAACTCGGTCGAGTCATTGGTATGTACTATGTACAGACCAAGTTACATCCAAATAGGTTCATAAATACGCCTGTTATCGCGTGACAAAAATCAGGTCGTTTTAAAATGTCAGCCACAAGAGAAATTCAAAATGCTATTACTCAGCCATTTTTTTTAGATATAGACGAAAGAAAAACTGTTCCGGAATCTTTGTATTAAGGTCAAACACATACAAAAAAAATCTTTTTCATTTTCCAATTTTTTGGTATCTCATTTAAATTTTTTTATTTTTTTAAATGGCTGCCATTTTGAAACAAGATGGCGGATGAAGCTGGCCAACGAACTCGGTCGAGATATTTGTATGTACTATGTACACACCAAGGTACATCCAAGTCGGTTCATAAATACGCCTGTTATTACGTGAGAAAAATCAGGACGTTTCAAAATGTCAGCCACGCTAGAAATTCAAAATGCTATAACTCAGCCATTTCTTAAGATATAGACGAAACAAAAACTGCTCCCGAATCTTTTTATCAAGGTCAAACACATAAGAAGAAAATATTTTTTCAATTTTCAATTTTTGGTACCACATTTCAAATTTAAATTTTTCTTAAAAATTTAAATGGCAGCCATTTTTAAACAAGATGGCGGGTGAAGCTGGCCAACGAACCCGGTCGAGACATTGGTACGTACTATGTATAAACGAAGTTACATCCAAATCGGTTCATAAATACGCCTTTTATCGCGTGACAAAATTCAGGACGTTCAAAATGTCAGCCACGCTAGAAATTCAAAATGCTATAACTCAGCCATTTTTTAAGATATAGACGAAACAAAAACTGCTCCGAAATCTTTGTATAAAGGTCAAATACATAAGAAAAAAATATTTTTCCATTTTCAATTTTTTGGTACCACATTTCAAATTTTAAATTTTTAAAAAATTTTTAAATGGCCGCCATTTTGAAACAAAATGGCGGATGAAGCTGGCCAACGAACTCGTTCGAGAGATTGGTATGTACTGTGTACACACCGAATTACATCCAAATCGGTTCATAAATACGCCTTTTATCGCGTGACAAAATTCAGGACGTTTCAAAATGTCAGCCACGCTAGAAATTCAAAATGCTATAACTCAGCCATTTTTTAAGATATAGACGAAACAAAAACTGCTCCGGAATCTTTGTATAAAGGTCAAATACATAAGAAAAAAATATTTTTCCATTTTTAATTTTTTGGTCCTACATTTCAAGTTTTAAATTTTTTTAAAAATTTTAAATGGCCGCCATTTTGAAACAAAACGACGGATGTAGCTGGCCAACGAACTCGGTCGAGACATTGGTATGCACTATGTACACACCGAATTACATCGAAATCGGTTCATAATTACGGGAGTTACAGTGTGACATAGGTCATATATATATATATATATATATATATATATATATATATATATATATATATATCAATTTTGAACGGAGGGTGGTTTCGGGGTCTGGGGGTCATGATCGATGAAAATATACCAAAATTTTTTGAAATCGCTTTCCTCCGAACGGCTGCAATAGGTAGCTTTTTTGTAAAGAAAGCTACCTAAAATTTTGAATTTAGAAATAGTGAAGAATTATCTAAAGGGGGGGAGACCTCAACAGTGCCCACAAGAAGGGGGGCGATAGAGCGTACCAGCCTACTACGCGCGTGGGGTGCGTTGGATACGTAATATATTGTGCCGTCTTCCCAACTGGCCCCGGAAGCCGCCCACAGTAAAAGCAGGATAAGGCCACATTTAAGCAGCCACTCCTCCCCCTACTATGGGACGCCAGTACGCTTACAGGAAAAATGTGCCGCAAAAGAACCCATACCAACGTCGGAGCCCGAAGACCCCGAACTTGTAATTGAATTACATGATTTTTGGTATGTGTTCAAAATTTAGAAAAAAAAAATGCGTAACTCCCTTACACTTTATGCCAGTACCAGCTAAGACCCCAGCTTTTACACTTTGATCTTAGCCAAAAGGCCGAGAAGCGATTAAAAATTAGCCTTCCACGTGCTAATTACTGGTCGATGAGTCATTAGGACGTGACCGAAGTGACCCTAGAAGGTCAACGAAGAATCTAGTCGAAAAATGCTAAGTCCGGAAGAGGGTCATTGAGACCGGAGATCGCTGAGAACATGCGGCCAAAGGCCTAACTTGAGGCGGCATAAAAAATACCGAAATCCTCGGAAGATGGTCGATGAAAAAATAAATCTAATTTTAATTAAAAAATATT
The DNA here is from genome assembly GCA_963932465.1 of Maratus speciosus. Lineage (NCBI taxonomy): Eukaryota > Metazoa > Arthropoda > Arachnida > Araneae > Salticidae > Maratus > Maratus speciosus. Next base: position 102,865 of record CAWVRF010001449.1, on the reverse strand, counting down.
GCTCATCTAAAGAGCGCGTGACTGCCTCTTGACTAAGACCGCAGCTAAGTGACATAGTCTATACTTTGATCTTAGCCAAAAGGCCGAGAAGAGATGATAATCTAACTATAAGATTAGATACTACGGATATGTTACACGTGTGGGTCTGGAATTGACAATTAAGATAAGCTACCTAACGAAAAAGAAAAGTGTGTGTCCATGTGGCCTAAGTCAGTCTGTGGCTCTTTATCTCAGAACCTTGTCAATATTACAAGTAAACTTTATTAAAAAACACAATATATATAAGAAAAGTAATACAACACATTTAAACAAACAATGAGATAAAGTATAAAAAGGAATTTAAAAAAAGCGTGAAAACAATCACATAGTCGAGTGCAGCATGGGAAAAAGAAAAAAGCAGCATGGCCCCCTACCGAGCACGGCCCCCAGAGTCCTGAGGATCCCTCTTCATGTGCTCGAAGAAGATGTCTTGAGAATATGAAATCGTTTCACTTACTATAATGTTTCTCATAAGTTTCGCATACTTCTCCGAGCACAGACGTTTTATTATCCTGTCGTTTTTAGGATCCCATGACCCCAGGGCACCGACGATTATAGCTTCGACCCTGACTCTGGTGGTATCATTTGCAATTCTGGAAGCGAGTTCCGCATACTTATCCTCCTTATTCTTTCGAGCAATGTCAAAGGCTTCGATTTGATTTTCAAATGGAACTGTTATATCCAGTATAATAATGTCATTGTTTTTCTTCAGCACCAGGTCAGGGCGATCTCTCAAGTTGGTACCCCCAACAGTCTGGTCTTCGCTGATAACTGTCCACCTCCCCTGGGCTGCTTTTTTGATGCGCCCGACCACTGCATTGTGCCTCTTCTTGTACAACGTACTATGTATCATACAGTGGCCGAGAACATGGGGGAGCGTTTCAGGTTTATTACATCTTCGGCACTTTACGTTCGTGTGGCCCCGGCTCCTGTTGTAAGCGTTGAGTTTGTTGAACAAGCCCAGCCGCGCACGATGGATAAACCTCCAGTCCTTAAAAGTAGTAAATTTCCCATCGCGAAAGAAGTGGCAGCTGGACTTGCCGCGGCCACGCAAGTATTTGTTTTTCCCTGGTGGGGATGATTCCGCAACGACAGTGTGCGCCTCTCCCTCAAATTTTTTCTTATAGAGCGGAAGATGGTACTCCTGTCTTTGACAAATTCATCACCCACTTTTAACTCAACAATGCCAATGTCTGGAATGGCCCAATCGACTCCACCCGTTCTTTTGGTGGCTTGCCGCGACCTGGACCAACAGGACTTGTATTTATCAGAGGTGCGATCGGTAGGAGCTGAGTTGGAGTTTAGATAGTTTTGCAGGTTGAGGTTTCCAGTGGAGTCGCACCTCCAGTTGGCAATTTCAACCAACTCGTCCCAGGCAAGACGTTGGATTACCGGATCTTTGGAGGTTAGTAGCTTGAACCCCCCGTCGATGAGGGCGATGTCACTGTCCTCTGCGGCGACTGGGATGGCAAACAAGCCATCATCCCTGCTTCCATAAATATTTTTTAATTAAAAAATATTGCTCATCTAAAGAGCGCGTGACTGCCTCTTGACTAAGACCGCAGCTAAGTGACATAGTCTACACTTTGATCTTAGCCAAAAGGCCGAGAAGCGATGATAATCTAACTATAAGATTATATACTACGAAAATGTTACACGTGTGGGTCTGGAATTTACAATTAAGATAAGCTACATAACGAAAAAAGAAAGAGTGTGTGTCCATGTGGCCTAAGTCAGTCTGTGGCTCTTTATCTCAGAACCTTGTCAATATTACAAGTAAACTTTATTTAAAACAACACAATATATATAATAAAAGTAATACAACACATTTAAACAAGCAATGAGATAAAATTGTAAAAAGGAATTCAATAAGCGTAAAAACAATCACATTGTCAATTGCAGGAAGGGAAAAAAAAGAAGAAAGCAGCATGGCCCCCTAGCGAGCACGGCCCCCAGAGTCCTGAGGATCCCTCTTCATGTGCTCGAAGAAGATGTCTTGGGAATATGAAATCGTTTCACTTACTATAATGTTTCTCATAAGTTTCGCATACTTCTCCGAGCACAGTCGTTTTATGATCCTGTCGTTTTTAGGATCCCATGACCCCAGGGCACCGACGATAATAGCTTCGACCCTGACTCTGGTGGTATCATTAGCAATTCTGGAAGCAAGTTCCGCATACTTATCCTCCTTATTCTTGCGAGCAATGTCAAAAGCTTCGATTTGATTTTCGAACGGAACTGTAATATCCAGTATAATAATGTCATTGTTTTTCTTCAGCACCAGGTCAGGGCGATCTCTCAAATTGGTACCCCCAACAGTATGGTCTTCGCCGATAACAGTCCACCTCCCCTGGGCAGCTTTTTTGATGCGCCCGACCACTGCATTGTGCCTCTTCTTGTACAACGTACTATGAATCATACAGTGGCCGAGAACATGGGGGAGCGTTTCAGGTTTGTTACATCTACGGCACTTTACGTTCGTGTGGCCCCGGCTCCTATTGTAAGCGTTGAGTTTGTTGAACAAGCCCAGCCGCGCACGATGGATAAACCTCCAGTCCTTGAAAGTAGTAAATTTCCCATCGCGAAAAAAGTGGCAGCTGGACTTTGCCGCGGCCACACAAGTATTTGTTTTTCCCTGGTGGGGATGATTCCGCAACGACAGTGTGCGCCTCTCCCTCAAATTTTTTCTTATGGAGCGGAAGATGGTACTCCTGTCTTTAACAAAATCGTCACCCACCTTTAATTCAACAATGCCAATGTCTGGAATGGCCCAATCGACTCCACCCGTTCTTTTGGTGGCTTGCCGCGACCTGGACCAACAGGACTTATATTTATCAGAAGTGCGATCGGTAGGAGCAGAGTTGGAGTTTAGATAATTTTGCAGGTTGAGGTTACCAGTGGAGTCGCACCTCCAGTTGGCAATTTCAACCAACTCATCCCAGGCAAGACGTTGGATTACCGGGTCTTTGGAGGTTAGTAGCTTGAACCCCCCGTCGATGAGGGCGATGTCACTGTCCTCTGCGGCGACTGGGATGGCAAACACGCCATCATCCCTACTTCCATATAGATATTCGTTCGCCGCATTCGACGGGAGGCCTAGTGTCTTCTTGATCAGTGGTTTTAAGGTATCATCTATTATTGTCCAATCTGTTTTAGCAATTTGACCAGTTCTCTGCAGAAATTGAAGCGATGGAAAAAAGAAAGACTTGAGACAGTCAATCCTCTGCCAGGGAGTCAACATAGAGGTCATAATTTTTATGCCTTTCTGCCGGATGTCCTCGACCGTGACTGAGTCACGCGGTAAAAAGGCACCGATGGGCTTACCCAAAAAGATAGTAGCATCCCCATCCTCCAGGAAGGGGATCTGTGACCCAGCCAGGTTAACACTAGAACGGCGGCGAGGGGTCATTTTGACCCTTGCCGAATGAATACATGTCGATTCGAACCAGAAATTGTTTTATAAGATTAATACATGCTGTACAAAAATGACTTAAATAAATAAGTTAAATAGTTTTTTGTAAAAATTCTGATGTGAAATATTTTTATAAAACTTGAGTAAAATTTCCCGCCGTTCTAGTGTTAAAAATAGTTGAGCGGCATCCAGCAGGGGCTTTATTACTGTAGTGGAGAGTAACACATTTCTTCGGATTAAACTTCAGTTCTATTTTTCTGGCGACAATATTAATCAGGTGGAGAAGGGCCTGCAGATCCTCGGCCGTACGCGCAAGTAAGAGAATGTCATCAGCGTAGGCGAGAATGTGATGAAAGAGATTATTGTTTCCGGGATCTCTGGCAGCCCCTTCTCTTTGAATCTTCTTTAAAATGAAGTTGATGGACAGGATGAAAATCACCCCACTGAGTGGGTCACCCTGTCTGACCCCGGTGGCTGCCACACGAGGGGTGGACAAGCCTTTGGTGGTTTTATATTTAGTGGTTGCCTCCCTGTAGACGTCTTCAATAATCTTCGTGAATTCCTCCCCCGCCCCATTTTGCTTCAGTGCCTCAAATATTACCTAATGGGGGAGGGAGCCGAATGCGTTAGAAATGTCCAGGGAGGCAAAAAAGAGGTCTTTCTTCTTTATCTTGAATTTCCGCATCACACTCTCAAGGACGTAATTATTTTCAAACACCCCATCGTGTGGCAGAAAACCTTTCTGGGCTGGAGAAAGGATGTTATTATTCTCCAGCCAGGTGTACATCCTTTTAGTTAGGCAGCTGGCGTATAACTTATAAATCGTATTCCCGAGAGCAATGGGCCGCCAGTTGCTGGGATCTTCTCTGGGTCCTTTTTTATATATAAGAATAGTGGTGGTCTGTTTCCAAGACGACGGGACGGCTTGGAATTTTAAGCAACAATTATAAAGTGGAGTTAGGGCTATTGCGTTTGGATCAAGTTGCTTCAGGTGGTTGTATGTTATGCCATCCGGGCCCGGGGAGGTGCTCTCGCACGCCTTTAACTTCTTCATTATTTCCACCCGAGTGAAGGGACTTGTGTTCATTTTCGTTGTAGCAGGGTCACCTTCACTCATGAAATCCCTATTTACCGGCGGCTCTTGGGCTTCGGTACAATAGTGGTTTGCAACCTCCTCGGGATCCAGATCGCAAAACTCGGAATCATCATTATAAATTAATCTCAAAGCCTTTTTTCTGTTTCTGCGATATAATTTTTGTAACTCTGAAGGGTTGTTTGGATTAATCTTCTTGATTGGACGGACCGCCCCGTCGTCACTATTGATCTTAAAATTTAGCTCTTTTTTCATTGATATGATAAAGTCATCTGCTATGGCACAAAATTCGGTAAAGTTTGGGTTATTATCGTTGAGGATGAGACTGAATCTATTGGCAAATCTGTCAATGAAGCCCGGCTCCGGCGGGACATTCTCGGGAATCACGTCGCCAGCGCCGCTCCCACCAGGGTCCGAAACATCATCGTCATCATCGCCCCCACCCAGCTCATCACCATTATCTCCGAAAGGCATGTCTGAATTATTAATCGTGTCATCATTTAAATCTTCATCACCATTATCTTGACTATCGTCTGGGTCGGGGGCGCCCTCAGAAACGACAGGGTGACTAAAGATGGTCTTGACTGTAGTCTGAGAGCTGGCAGGATTACACACGGTGGTATTAACGGTGGGGATATCTTGATAAACCACATTTTCCTCCACCTCATTACTAAGGCTGCTCACTGAGACGTTACTCGCCCCGCCAGCATTACTAGGATTATAATTTTTGGGCGTGTTATTCTCAGTAAGCACGGTGTTCACATCATTCTTATTATTACAGTGAAACTCAGTGGGGCAATTCGTAAGGGTATTATAATCGCCACTACCCCGAGGGGAGAGCCCCCAAGCATGAGGGATAGCACCATCAGGGATAAAAGAGTTGAATACAACTGATTCATTAAAAATTCTATTTTTGCCGGCCTGTATAGGGGGCTCAAAATTTGCCTGTAAAGAGGGCAACTTAAAATCATTTGTAGAAGTTAAAACTTTATATTTACCAGAAGAGGCATCTTCGATCGTGAAATCACTAATATCACTCTTATCAATGTAAACATTTGAACTGTCTCCCCCCAAGGCAGCAGCATCCTGGCCATCAATAATACGGCCCTGGACAGAGGATTGATTAAGGCCCTAGGACGAGAGGTCAATGCCACTAGAGCAATTGATCAGGGTTGACGATAGGGGGTGGTCAAGGCCACTGCCGGTGACCACCTCAACAAACCTGTTAATCTCTTCATCCGTCACCACAATTGAGTTGCCTTCAAGCATATTATCATAAGGTTCCATCTGGACATTGTTTGTACTGTCCATATTATTTGCAATTACAGTTGTATGACCTTTGTCACCATCATTTTTATGAATAAATTTTTTCGTGTTTCTGATGAACTCGTCAATATCTTCTCCAGACTTATTCCTGCTATTAATGATCGGATCACGGGTGGCACCAGCAGTGGCAGGAGAAACTCTTGAACTAATTATGCTTTGATTACGAAAGCTCCGAGAGGACATCGAAAGACTGCTCGGAGCATTCCTGACACCACCCCTCGTCACTGTCTTCTTGTTAATAGCGACTCCACCGGTATTGCCAGGCTTACTTGTAAGAGGAAGCCCCTTTTTTCTATTATATTTATCTTGTATGTCATCCTTCTTATGGGTCTGTTTATGGTTGCTAAGTCCTCTCCAAGACGGGAAGGTGCTGGAGCACTTATCACACTTGTAATTACAGCCCTCATTCGTCTGAACCAGCATCTCCCTCGTCTTGAAGCAGGTATGGTTCGCCGGACACCTACCGATCGCAATGTGGCAGATTGCACACATATTTGTTTTCCCCGTCACTGTAATCTTGTGAATGTCTTTAATGTGGCCAACAAGATCGTTGACCACACTATATCTATTTGTACTCTTAAACTTCGTTTGGCAGTTTCCAATCATACAAGTGACGGGGCACTTGATTGGCCAGGTCACGGTCAGGTGGAGACCGTTGAGCCTGGGTGGAACAAACAGGATCTCATCCTCCTCCTCATCTTCACCTTGATTGGCAGCAGCATCACTATCGTTACGGGCCCCACCAAGACCACCCTGCCGGGAGGTACCCGCCATGCCGCTTACGTAAAAAGCCAACAAGAAGAATTACATCATTAGTCATGAAGCTTAAAACCCTGAATGTAGAATTCAGATGTAAAGGCTAAAAACATTATGAATTAAAAGGTGTTTGTATATACACATGTAAAAGATAAAAACATTAAAATACGTACCTGTATATAGTACTTGTAAAAAGTAAAAAACATCAACAACAATGAAGTAAAATACGATGAAAATTAAATGACTATGAGCCTGTACAACAGGAAAAACAATGAAGAAAACAACATGACTACTTAGTTACAAGAACAAACAAATAGATTAAAAACTGGCGAGCCAACCAGTTTGTCACAGAATAGAAGTGCGAAAGCACAAGTCAGTTCGCAACAAGGAAAAAATAAGGAAGGAATAACTCCTTACATAAAGTCAAATGTTATTCTGACAGTCACCGGCAAGACGAGCATCCACGTCAGAATAAAATAATTACAGAACCAACCAGTGCAACTCACAAACAAAAGCACAGTAACACGGTTAAAAATTACAAACAGTAGGACTGAGACAAGAACCACAACACAGAAACTGACGTACAAAAAAAAGAAGAATTCGTTAACATACAGTCGGCCACATTGGACAAAAACAAGACTGTAGCAAATCAGGTCAAATGGAGTACTAGGAGCAAGTAAATAAAATACAGAAGAAACAATGAAAACTAAAAAAAAAAAAAACGTAGCTATTCACAGACCCACGTAGCACCCATCTGTTAACGCGAGATAAAAATTGCCGAAATAAAATTAAATTAAAATTACAAAATCCCATATACGAAAAGCTAAGACACATTAATCAGCAAAACCAGGTACATTTAACACATTCATCATGGCGACAACAAATCACAGCCACAGCATCTGCAAGCCAAAAGAAATGGCAAAGTCAAGCAGATAAACACACGTGGAACACAAGTTCCACGGTGGATGTCAAAACACGAAACACTAAAGAAATAAAACCACTAATAAAATTGTAAAATGTGTAAAAAGTGTTAAAAGCAGATGTGTAAAGCAATAAAATACTATAATATACTTTAAAAAGACTTTAAAAATCCGATCAATCCAGCTCGCAAAAAGTCCAATCTCGACAAATTCGCAGAAAATCCAAGATGGCTACCCGATCCAAGATGGCTCCCAAAAATGGCAAAAAATGGCAAGACACGTCTCAATCAAAGGTCAGCACCGGGAAGGAGCAATGGCGTCCGCAAAGAAGATCATCGAAGGAACCACCACGGGACTTCGGAATATCAACATGGGGGAGCCATCAACAGGAACAGGACCAGGCAGCCATCAGGAGCACCAGACTTGATCATGGGGATCCAAACACCGAACTGGACAATCGGATGAGAACCACCCTCGACCCTTCAGCAATAGACAGTGGGCGTGTCAGTATCTATTCTGTCCGTACTCAGCATAAAAAATATCAGCAACCTGTAAAAAAGAAATAAAATTAGCGACGAAATACAAAATTAAGCTGATAAGAACAGATCTCAGGGAGAGCATGATGCCAGTACTTAACTTAGGTGTACATAGCCAAACTCCACATCATTGATCTGGCCTTATCAGCCAACACACATTCATTCATCTCCATTCATGCAGTTATCACCAGGTGATAACTATTAAAAATAAACAAAACACACTACACACATGCCGGTCGCTCATCCGAGGACGAGCGGCCTTCAGAAAAATAAACAAAATCCTCCCTCTCGGCCACACCCCCAGTGCTGACGCCGTCCGAGGAGGGCGGAGCTACTGAGTGTGTGCTCGAAAGCGAAGAGCAGTGGGATGGACCAACAGAAACCACCGAGGTGGGATCGCATCCATCAGGAAGAGGTGTGGCGGCTCCGGCCGCGCCCGCAGCACCCCCACTCCCTGAGGAGAGCGCAGGGGCCACACTGGCAGCAAGAGCAACCACCGGAGAACCATCCCTGTCTACACTGACCGAAGTCGTAGCATCCGAGGAGGCGTTAACAGGGATCAGTGCATCCAGGGCTGGCAGGAAAACGGGCCAAGTGGTCGTGCCGAGGCATGACCGCACCCGCGGGAAGAAGGGGGAGGGTGTGCAGCCGAGTCGTCGCACCGGCGCGCTCCAACAGCCAGACAGACAGTGTCACTATGGGTCGTGGGTGAGGAAGTGACAGGTGTGGAGCTAACAGAGTTCAGATGAATTTCAAAGCTTATCAGGTCGTCTTCAGGGTTATGCAAACTAGCAGTGCTATTAGTATAAGTAATATTTAACCCTGTATCACTGTGGTTAATTGAAGTAACTTGCGGGGGCGGAGCCCCAGAATAGTCCGCACTTGCAATCTCTTCAGAGACCGAAACAATTGAATCGGATGACAGATTAATTATGGGGGGTGGATCCCCAGTAGAGTCCACACTTGTATCAACCGTTGCAGAATTAATATTATGTACAGTGGGGGGTGGAGTCCCCGAATTGTCCACACTTGAAGTAAAATTGTCGCAGGCAATGTTTATTGGGGGTGGAGCCCCAGTAGTGTCCACACTTGTTGGAAGAATTATGTTAGAAGGGGGTGGAGCCCCAGTAGTATCCACATTATCTAGACTAGGTACATTGTTCACCATAGCATTGAGGCATTCCACATAGATATTGGTGTCGATTTCGGGATCGATGTAACTGTCCGTTACTTGTAGGTCACCGAACAGGTCTCGAACTGCCTTTCGGGCCTGTCGTTGTTGGTTATATGTGTTATTCAGAAATGGGATTTTACGTGACCTATTGTCATACTGTACTCTCCACTGCAGATGTTCAGTATATATATCTCTTGATGCACGAATTGTATCTGAAACAATAAGTTTTCTAAGCAGGGAGGCATACTTTTTAGAACAGATTTTATTTATCACCTTATCGTTGCGTCGGTCCGACGACCCAAGCGACCCAACAACAATAGCATCACAGAAGACACTGTCATAACGCTTGCGCAAGTCAGCTACAACTCCTTGGTATTTTAAGACTTTGCGCAACCTAGCATCATTGAAGGCATCTAGGCCATTGTCAAACGGGACTGTAATATCAATGACAAGGGCCTCTCTATTGTTGTTGATAAGGATTAGGTCTGGTCTAAGGTTAGAAGATCCGTAGGTTTCATCCTCACGTAACAGTGACCACCTACCGTTTTCAAGTGCGGCTTTTTTAATCCTTGCAACGATCCTGTCATGGCGTTCGGTGATTTTGTTTGACAAGTGATTCGTGCAGTGATTAATGACGTGAGGTAAGGTCTCATCCTGATCTTCATTGCAACGGCGGCACTGTTTGGGCAGATTCCTTTTATTATAGGCATTGAGCGGCACAACCCCAAGGCGAGCCTTGTGGATGAACCGCCAATCCGTGAAGCGTAGAAAGTCGCCCGTTCGGTTGAAATGTGAGGAAGCTTTTGATGCTGAGTAACATGGGAAGGTCTTCCCCTGCGACTTGAAGTTTTTAAGCCTATGTGAGTGGAACTTCCTATAATTTTCTCTTAAGGTCTTAAAAACCTTACGCTTGTCAGTGACTGGGATGGTGTTTGATACTATGGATACTTTTTTATCGGATGAAAGTTGCCACACGACACCGAGCCGGCGTGATGCAATACGGGCTTTTGCCCAGAGTGAAGAAAGCCTGTTGTCGTTATCCAAATAGTCTTTTGCAGACAGGTACTCCTGGAGATCATGCCTGGTGGGATTGCGTACTCGATCATTGGTGGCTAGTTCAAGGTCCTTCCATGCGAGGTACTTAACAACCTCATCATCTGAGGATAATAGCTTGAAGGCCGTATCTATATGTGCAATGTCCGAATCTTCCGCAGTAAGTGGAATACCGAACAAGCCATCTTTAGTGTCACCATATAGATACGAGATGGAACCTTCTTGTGGGAGATCTAATATTTTCTTTATTTTCGGCTTTAGGGTGTTATCGATGTATGCCCATTGTGACTTGAGATGCTGAGCTGTCCTCATGGCATAATTAAGCGATGGGTAGAAGAAGCTCTTTAGGGCATCTAATTTCTGCCATGGGGCAAGCTCAGAATCGAGGATGTTCTTGCCCGTCTCAACAAAATCTTCAATCTTACTGTGACTCTCGAAGAGATGAAACCGATCGGTTTACCGAGGTACATCGCCGGTTCAAACTCTTGGAGGAATGGAATGGTTTGTTGCTTGATAGTGAACTGTGTGGGCAAGCATCTGTTACTGGCAGGATCAATATGTACAGTTCTACATTTCCTCACGTTAATGTGGAGGCCGAGTTTTTCACAAAATTCAACTATTCTTTTGATTGATTCAATGAGCTGCTCAGGGGAATCTTCAATAACTACCACATCGTCCGCGTATCCAAGGCAGTGGATAGTTTGGCGGAGGGCTTGGATTAACCAGAACAGCGGGTCAATTCCAAGGTTGAAAAGATGTCCGCTGATTGGACAACCTTGCTTGACACCTTCGTTCACTGGGATTTCGTCTGAGAGGCCTTGAGCTGTTAGAAGGCGTGTCTTATTATTTGTATTCATGTTTCTAATCAGCTCGATGAATTCAGGTTCTGCTCCAGCGGCCTCAAGTGCAGCAATGAAGGCCGCATGTGACATGCTTCCGAACGCATTCTTGATGTCTATGAGCAAGACATAGATAGGCTTCTTGCTTCTTCGTGAATGGAGGAACTTCTGGTTTAGGACGAAATTATTCTCAAGAGTCCCATCGAAGGGTCGATAGCCCTTCTGGTTCGGTGAGAGGATCTGATGGTTCTCTATCCATTCACTAAGACGACGAGCAATTAAACTTGCGAACAACTTGTATGCCGTGCAAGTAAGCGAAATGGGTCGCCAGTTGGTAGCTTCGGCGGGGTTACCGCCCTTGGGGATGAAGATTGTACTGCTCGTCTTCCACTTTTCTGGTATGTTATGTGCCTTTAGGCAAATATTATAGATTAAAGTGAGAACCTTGGCGTCAGCATCATATTTTTTCAAGTGGTTGTATGTGATCCTATCTGCGCCGGGAGCGGTACTTTCAGCAGCTTTTAGCTTCTGTTTTACTTCGTCAATGGTGAAAGGGCTGTATGATGGAGGGTTGTCTGCTTTTTCCTTGTGATTATATACAGAGGTGTCGGGAATCGTGCCAGATGGGGTGAAAAACTTCTGTTTAAGTATAGCATGTGGAATATTGCAATGGCTATTATTATTTTCTAGGATCTTTCTGATGGCGCTACGTCTGTTCCTGCGATATAGACGCTGGATGAACGTAGGGTCTTGGGGCGGGGCTTGTCTGTGTGTAGTTTTAATCCTGATTTTGTATGTTTTCTGGATGTCGGTGGTAAATTCATCAAGAAGTGTTTCGAACATTAGCCACTTTTCTTCAGAGAAATTGTGCAATATGTCTTGGAACTTCTCAATGAAGGGGGTTGAAGGAGAGTATGCATCAGGTTCTATTTCATCTATTGTGTCAGCTCTTTCGTCTGCATCTAAATCATCATCAATTATTTGATCCACTATTTCCATCTCTACCTCTGCATCATGTGTGCTGGGTTCTTGTGAATTGTTGACTGTGTCTTGTGAACTCAAATTCTGACTGGGATCGGGTAGAGGGCCTTCATGATTTTGATTAATGTGAGTATTTCCACTGTTTACATTATTGACGGGTTCTTGTCTTGGTGGGGATCGAGATTTTCTTCTATTCCTTTCATCATTAAAGAATTTGGCTTTGGCTTCTGCTTTTAGGTGGGCAAGGCGATGATTATTGAATTGTCTTCTATTATGATATGAATTGCTGCATTTGTCACATTGGATATCTTTTTTACTCCGCACTGGGGGTGGGAGGCCGCGTAGGCATGAGTGAGTCATGCCATGTTTTTTCTTTATTTCAAGCTTGCAGTAGCTGCACCATTTTTCCAGCTTGGATGTATAGATATTGTGCTTTTTTCTAAGGTGTCTTCTTAGATTATTGTGCACTTTAGAATACCCATCCTGGTCTGTGGAGTAGGGACACATCCCGGCTTCTGTACAGTAAACCGCATCCTTTATGGGTAGGACAAGTTTAATTGTGTTTCCTACACGACAGTGAGCTGGTGGGCATTCTGATGAAGAGGGAACATCAAGGGGTTGTTCATTGGTACTATCCGTCTCTTCATCATAGTCATTTTCTTCTGATGATACTGCATGGCGTTCGTTTCGCACAGGCGAAAAGGTTGGATCATTATCTGAATCATCCACTTCGGAGTAGATTGACTCATCGTCGGATAGAGCAACATCTTGTGCTGCAGTCTGTAAGTCCGGTAGAATTATATTGCCATCAGTATCTTGATTTGCAGCTCCGTTTTCAGGGTCAGATCGACCGGGAGTGGGTACAGTATTTACAGCTGCATTTACAGTATTCCTTATATCAGGTTCTTGGTCATGAATTAATGTTTCATTGCCGTTTACGACTGTTTCATCACTCGTTGTAGGTCTGTTGCTGTTTTTATCTTCGCCCTTGCAAGTTTTCTCTGTGGGTTCGGTGTTACCGCCCTTCTTGGTTTTGGCTCTACGAAAAGGGGGCGGGCTCTTGAACCCCTTAAATGAGAGCTTGTGTCTTCGGGTGCGTATGGGGGACTCCCGAGGTGGTAAAGGGCCCTTAAGAGTGGAGCCAGTAATGAGCTTGCCTTCTTTCGGCCTGTCATTTTTCTTGTTACAGGTGCTCGAGTGATTGGATGCTTGACGCTCGGGGACTCTGCTGGGTGTATCCCCTTGTGAGAACGACCGATCATCATCGTCAACCACATCTGGTGGGATAACAACAGCATTGTTTAGAATGGGTGTCTTCGAGGGACCTGCTATTGCATTCTCAGTAGTATGATATTGAGCTTTTTTGTCAGTGACACCTTTCTTTTTCTTACAATCATCCCTAGTTATTATCATCTCATTGCTGCTTGTTTTCTGGTTCAGAACTTTAGTAGTAAGGCTTGCGGGTGTTACATTACTAATTTCCGTTGTCTGACTATTACTATGGTAATGGAAATGCTTTGGTTGCTTGCGTTCATTAATTTCAGTTGAAGGGGGCGGAGCTACCGCAATTTTCTTATTTTTTGTAGTTTTATTGGAACTGGCAGTATTAATTGATGTAGCTGGTATGTTTAAAGTATTGCTCGTGTCGTTATGTGTTATTGATGGTTTTCTCATTGCTTTCTTCGGTACAGCTTTGACATCTTGTTTTTTGCCAAAATATTTATCATTCCCCAAGTCAACAAGGGGAATATATCTTCCATTTACAACATTAGGGAGTTCTTGTTGGGGTGGGATAAAATTCACCTTCGATTTTCTGGTAGGTGCATGCACACTGGTTTCATTGTATTTTGGTAATGGTTTTTCCGTGGTAGCAGGAATAACTTTCTGTTTAATAGGCCTTGGAGCTTGAATGCTAAGATCTATTTTTGCATTTGGTGCAGCAGCGTGTAACTCAGCGATGTCTTTAAATGCTTCTGCTACTACCGGCTCGTTAAGACTTTGAATTTCCGCTTGTGAGGATGTTGCGTTGTTTGCATTCATTTCTACAATTTGTAAGATTTCCTGCAACGCCTTCTTAATTAGATTGTTGCTGTTTTTATTTGCTACAATCACGGGGAAGATTCTTGCTGCCTTTATAATACTTCGGTATTCCGCATCCAGGCTGTTGAGCGCATGCAGGCACTCATCCTTGGTGTCGAACAAATATTTGAGGAATATATCCTCAGTCGTTTGTATAACCAGTTGGTGTTGCACTGGCATTTGAAATTCAGACCCAATTGGGACATAAATTATTTCGTCTTGTTGGTTTGATCTGTCCATTTTAGTGATTTAATGGAGTGAATCAAAATTAAGCTAAATGGGCTACTGATGGTAGAGTCTTTATCTTAATATTTGCCTTAAAATCAAATTTTTATGTGCGTGTAGTGCTTAATCTGGTAATAAACCATTTTATTATGTTTTCCAAACAAAAGTAATACAATTACTGATGATAGAGCTAGTATGAGGCACTCTGTTCACTAAAGTTCTGCTGTGGGCGGAGCTAACACTTATGTGTAATTTCGCCTTCCAACTGATAGTTCAGCTTATAAAATTATTAATCTTTGGGTGCAAGTATTTTAAGTTGAGAAGACAATTATTATATAGCTATTTGGGTGCGAGCAGTAATTCAATATATTAATACTTCTGTAAAATAATAATTCTTTGGGTGCAAACTTTATATATAAAATAAAACAACATTTTCCATTTTCAAGATGTTTGTAATATGCGATATCTAATGCATAAATCTTTGGATGCGAACAGGAATTTAATACTAGCAATAATAATTATATATACAGACTCTTTGGGTGCAAACAATAATTTCAGTTTTGATTATTACTTTAAGAACAAGACTTATGTATTAGCAGTAAATGCTATCTTCACTTGTTATTAATTGACTGATCAAAAGTGTCACTGGATTTTTATATTATAATCCAATCTTCAGTAAAGTAGCACAGGATACACGGGCAGTAGCAGAAAATGTCTTAAAACTATGAAAAACACGGAAAAGAGGGCGGAGCAACAATGTCTCAAAAGACCCTCTACCGTAGTGGGCTGGGAAGCAAAGACGACGGTGGAGCAGAGGCGCAGAGAATTTTCTAAGTGCAGTCGTGTTGTAAGTCAGCCAAATGTTATCGTAGCGTATATCAGCTAGTTGTGAACTTACGGTCAGGTTGCCGCAGACAAATTTTTTCATTTCTGTTTAATTTTAAGCATGTTGAAAGCAATGCAACTGATTGGCAACTACTACACGCAAGTTAATTGAAGGTTAGACTAACTTTATTTTAAATTAAGAACATGTGATGATTGATTAATTATTTTTAATCCAACAAAACTAACCTAACCAAGGGACCTAACAGAGAATTTAGCAGGGGAAAAATCCGAAAATAGGAGAAATTGCAAAGAAAAAGTTAACGTTTAAGATAGTAAAAAAGGAAATGCCAAACAAAAATTTTGAACCCACAATCGAAACAATAAATTTTGAATTTTGAGGGCAAAAATAGAAACAGGATAGGTGGTCAGACCTGCATCGCGAAAGGGAGGCCCCAGGGCACTGTCACGGGTGTACCGCTTATTACTAAGACGGAACGCAATAAAATCGAATTTAATCGAAGTTATTAACGCCACCCTGTACCCGGAAAGGCGCCAACCACCAGGGGGGGAGGGACCAACTCACCAACACGTGCTCCAACCGCCAGGATCACATACTTACATACCCATGCACCTGTGCAAGACGAACTCCTTCTACTCAGTCATCCTGTGAAGAAAAAGAACGAATAAAATGTTAGCAGAATTGTAGATATTCATTTTAGTGAGTTTTCCTAATTTTCTGATTTCAGAAAGTCTTTATTTCTGCTAAAGTGTCCAGGATTGAATTATTTATCACTCTTGAAAACTTGTATTCAAAATTCACTCAACAGTCTAGTGAAATCTTGCAATAATTGCTCTGTTTTCTTAAATCAAAGTTCAGAAAATGAACAGTAATCCAAGTCCATCTGCTGTTTAAATTACGTTAGAGTGAAATACTTGGTATATTCGTGAATGATTTAACAAGATCTTTCGAATGACACCAAAATTTTTGAAATCCGTTGGTAATTAAGAAAAACAGCAGACCACGTGGCTTGGAACAATATAGGATGATTCACCGAGGTCAATGACTAAGGTGAAGGTGACCCTCGGACTTAGGAAAAATTCTGGACAAAATCGGTAGCTGGTCTTTTGGACCGGACTTCGAAAACATCGCTGCGGCAAAAAGCCGATCTTGGGGCGGCATAAAAATATCCGAAATCCCCGATGAAAAATAAAAATCTAATTTTTGAAAAAATATCGCTCATCTAGAGAGCGCGAAGCTGCCTTTCAGCTAAGACCGCAGCTAAGTGGCAGAGCCTACATTTTGATCTTAGCCAAAAGGCCGAGAAGCGATCTCTTCTTGTACAACGTACTATGTATCATACAGTGGCCGAGAACATGGGGGAGCGTTTCAGGTTTATTACATCTTCGGCACTTTACGTTCGTGTGGCCCCGGCTCCTGTTGTAAGCGTTGAGTTTGTTGAACAAGCCCAGCCGCGCACGATGGATAAACCTCCAGTCCTTAAAAGTAGTAAATTTCCCATCGCGAAAGAAGTGGCAGCTGGACTTTGCCGCGGCCACGCAAGTATTTGTTTTTCCCTGGTGGGGATGATTCCGCAACGACAGTGTGCGCCTCTCCCTCAAATTTTTTCTTATAGAGCGGAAGATGGTACTCCTGTCTTTGACAAATTCATCAACCACTTTTAACTCAACAATGCCAATGTCTGGAATGGCCCAATCGACTCCACCCGTTCTTTTGGTGGCTTGCCGCGACCTGGACCAACAGGACTTGTATTTATCAGAGGTGCGATCGGTAGGAGCTGAGTTGGAGTTTAGATAGTTTTGCAGGTTGAGGTTTCCAGTGGAGTCGCACCTCCAGTTGGCAATTTCAACCAACTCGTCCCAGGCAAGACGTTGGATTACCGGATCTTTGGAGGTTAGTAGCTTGAACCCCCCGTCGATGAGGGCGATGTCACTGTCCTCTGCGGCGACTGGGATGGCAAACAAGCCATCATCCCTGCTTCCATAAATATTTTTTAATTAAAAAATATTGCTCATCTAAAGAGCGCGTGACTGCCTCTTGACTAAGACCGCAGCTAAGTGACATAGTCTACACTTTGATCTTAGCCAAAAGGCCGAGAAGCGATGATAATCTAACTATAAGATTAGATACTACGAAAATGTTACACGTGTGGGTCTGGAATTTACAATTAAGGTAAGCTACATAACGAAAAAAGAAAGAATGTGTGTCCATGTGGCCTAAGTCAGTCTGTGGCTCTTTATCTCAGAACCTTGTCAATGTTACAAGTAAACTTTATTTAAAACAACACAATATATATAATAAAAGCAGTACAACACAGTTAAACAAGCAAAAAGATAAAAGTATAAAAAAGAATTCAATAAGCGTGAAAGCAATCACATTGTCGAATACAGCAAGGTAAAAACGAAGAAAGCAGCATGGCCCCCTAGCGAGCACGGCCCCCAGAGTCCTGAGGATCCCTCTTCATGTGCTCGAAGAAGATGTCTTGGGAATATGAAATCGTTTCACTTACAATAATGTTTCTCATAAGTTTTGCATACTTCTCCGAGCACAGACGTTTTATGATCCTGTCGTTTTTAGGATCCCATGACCCCAGGGCACCGACGATAATAGCTTCAACCCTGACTCTGGTGGTATCGTTAGCAATTCTGAAAGCAAGTTCCGCATACTTATCCTCCTTCTTCTTGCGAGCAATGTCAAAAGCCTCTATTTGATTTTCGAACGGAACTGTAACATCCAGAATAATAATGTCATTGTTCTTCTTCAGCACCAGGTCAGGGCGATCTCTCAAATTGGTACCCCCAACAGTCCGATCTTCGCCGATAACAGTCCACCTCCCCTGGGCAGCTTTTTTGATGCGCCCGACCACTGCATTGTGCCTCTTCTTGTACAACGTACTATGAATCATACAGTGGCCGAGAACATGGGGGAGTGTTTCAGGTTTGTCACATCTTCGGCACTTAACGTTAGTGTGGCCCCGGCTCCTATTGTAAGCGTTGAGTTTGTTGAACAAGCCCAGCCGCGCACGATGGATAAACCTCCAATCCTTGAAAGTCGTAAATTTCCCATCGCGAAAGAAGTGGCAGCTGGACTTTGCCGCGGCCACGCAAGTATTTGTTTTTCCCTGGTGGGGATGATTCCGCAACGACAGTGTGCGCCTCTCCCTCAAATTTTTTCTTATGGAGCGGAAGATGGTACTCCTGTCTTTCACAAAATCGTCACCCACCTTTAATTCAACAATGCCAATATCTGGGATGGCCCAATCGACTCCACCCGTTCTTTTGGTGGCTTGCCGCGACCTGGACCAACAGGACTTATATTTATCAGAAGTGCGATCGGTAGGAGCTGAGTTGGAGTTTAGATAATTCTGCAGATTGAGGTTACCAGTGGAGTCGCACCTCCAGTTGGCAATTTCAACCAACTCGTCCCAGGCAAGACGTTGGATTACCGGATCTTTGGATGTAAGTAGCTTAAACCCCCCGTCGATGAGGGCGATGTCGCTGTCCTCTGCGGCGACTGGGATGGCAAACAGGCCGTCATCCCTACTTCCATATAGATATTCGTTCGCCGCATTCGACGGGAGGCCCAATGTCTTCTTGATCAGTGGTTTTAAGGTATTATCTATTGTTGTCCAATCAGTTTTAGCAATTTGACCAGTTCTCTGTAGAAATTGAAGCGATGGAAAAAAGAATGACTTGAGACAGTCAATCCTCTGCCAGGGAGTCAACATAGAGGTCATAATTTTTATGCCTTTCTGCCGGATGTCCTCGACCGTGACTGAGTCACGCGGTAAAAAGGCACCGATGGGCTTACCCAAAAAGATAGTAGCATCCCCATCCTCCAGGAAGGGGATCTGTGACCCAGCCAGGTTAAAAATAGTTGAGCGGCATCCAGCAGGGGCTTTATTACTGTAGTGGAGAGTGACACATTTCTTCGGATTAAACTTCAGTTCTATTTTTCTGGCAACAATAATAATAAGGTGGAGAAGGGCCTGCAGATCCTCCGCCGTACGCGCAATCAAGAGAATGTCGTCAGCGTAGGCGAGAATATGATGAAATAGATTATTGTTTCCGGGATCTCTGGCAGCCCCTTCCCTTTGAATCTTCTTTAAAATGAAGTTGATGGACAGGATGAAAATCACCCCACTGAGTGGGTCACCCTGTCTGACCCCGGTGGCTGCCACACGAGGGGTGGACAAGCCCTTGGTGGTTTTATATTTTGTGGTTGCCTCCCTGTAGACGTCTTCAATAATCTTCGTAAATTCCTCCCCCGCCCCATTCTGCTTCAGTGCCTCAAATATTACCCAATGGGGGAGGGAGCCGAATGCATTAGAAATGTCCAGGGAGGCAAAAAAGAGGTCTTTCTTCTTAATCTTGAATTTCCGCATGACGCTCTCAAGGACGTAATTATTTTCAAACACCCCATCGTGTGGCAGAAAACCTTTCTGGGCTGGAGAAAGGATGTTATTATTCTCCAGCCAGGTGTACATCCTCTTAGTTAGGCAGCTGGCGTATAATTTATAAATCGTATTCCCGAGAGCAATGGGCCGCCAGTTGCCGGGATCTTCTCTGGGTCCTTTTTTGTATATAAGAATAGTGGTTGTCTGTTTCCAAGACGACGGGACGGCTTGGAATTTTAAACAGCAATTATATAGTGGAGTAAGGGCTATTGCGTTTGGATCAAGTTGCTTCAGGTGGTTGTATGTTATGCCATCCGGGCCCGGGGAGGTGCTCTCGCACGCCTTTAGTTTCTTCATTATTTCAACCCGAGTGAAGGGACTTGTGTTCATTTTCGTTGTAGCAGGGTCACCTTCACTCATGAAATCCTTATTTACCGGCGGCTCTTGGGCTTCTGTACAATAATGGTTTGCAACCTCCTCGGGATCCAGATCGCAAAACTCGGAATCATCATTATAAATCAATCTCAAAGCCTTTTTTCTGTTTCTGCGATATAATTTTTGTAGCTCTGACGGGTTGTTCGGATTTATTTTCTTGATTGGTCGGACCGCCCCGTCGTCACTATTGATCTTAAAATTGAGCTCTTTTTTCATGGATTGGATAAAGTCATCTGCTATTGCACAAAATTCGGTAAAGTTTGGGTTATTATCGTTGAGGATGAGACTGAATCTATTGGCGAATCTTTCAATGAAGCCCGGCTCCGGCGGGACATTCTCGGGAATCACGTCGCCAGCGCCGCTCCCACCAGGGTCCGAAACATCATCGTCATCATCGCCCCCACCCAGCTCATCACCATTATCTCCGAAAGGCATGTCAAAATTATTAATCGTGTCATCATTTAGATCTTCATCACCATTATCTTGACTATCGTCTGGGTCGGGGGCGTCCTCAGAAACGACAGGGTGACTAAAGATGGTCTTGACTGTAGTCTGAGAGCTGGCAGGATTACACACGGTGGTATTAACGGTGGGGATATCTTGATAAACCACATTTTCCTCCACCTCATTACTAAGGCTGCTCACTGAGACATTACACGCCCCGCCAGCATTACTAAAATTATCATTTTTGGGCATGCTATTCTCAGTAGGCACGGTGTTCACATCATTCTCATTATTACAGTGAAACTCAGTGGGGCAATTCGTAAGGTTATTATAATCGCCACTACCCCGAGGGGAGAGCCCCCAAGCATGAGGGATAGCACCATCAGGGATAAAAGAGTTGAATACAACTGACTCATTAAAAATTCTATTTTTGCCGGCCTGTATAGGGGGCTCAAAATTTGCCTGTAAAGAGGGCATCTTAAAATCATTTGTAGAAGTTAAAACTTTGTATTTACCAGAAGAGGCATCTTCGATCGTGAAATCACTAATATCACTCTTATCAATATTAACATTTGAACTGTCTCCCCCCAAGGCAGCAGCATCCTGGCCATCAATAATACGGCCCTGGACAGAGGATTGATTAAGGCCCTGGGACGAGAGGTCAATGCCACTAGAGCGATTGATCAGGGTTGATGATAGGGGGTGGTCAAGGCCACTGCCGGTGACCACCTCAACAAACCTGTTAATTTCTTCATCCGTCACCACAATTGAGTTGCCTTCAAGCGTGTTATCATAAGGATCCGTCTGGACATTATTTGTAGTGTCCATATTTCTTGTAATTTCAGCCGTATGGCCTTTGTCACCATCATTTTTAAGAATAAATTTTTTCGTGTTTCTGATGAACTCGTCGATATCTTCTCCAGACTTATTCCTGCTATTAATGATCGGATCACGGGTGGCACCAGCAGTGGCAGGAGAAATTCTTGAATTAATTATGCTTTGATTACGAAAGCTCCGAGAGGACATCGAAAGACTGCTCGGAGCATTCCTGACACCACCCCTCGTCACTGTATTCTTGTTAATAGCGACTCCACCTGTATTGCCAGGCTTACTTGTAATAGGAAGCCCCTTTTTTCTATTGTATTTGTCTTGTATGTCATCCTTCTTATGGGTCTGTTTGTGGTTGCTAAGTCCTCTCCAAGACGGGAAGGTGCTGGAGCACTTATCGCACTTGTAATTACAGCCCTCATTCGTCTGAACTAGCATCTCCCTCGTCTTGAAGCAGGTATGGTTCGCCGGACACCTACCGATCGCAATGTGGCAAATTGCACACATATTTGTTTTCCCCGTCACTGTAATCTTGTGAATGTCTTTAATGTGGCCAACAAGATCGTTGACCACGCTGTATCTATTTGTACTCTTAAACTTCGTTTTGCAGTTACCAACCATACAAGTGACGGGGCACTTAATTGGCCAGGTCACGGTCAGGTGGAGACCGTTGAGCCTGGGTGGAACAAACAGGATCTCATCCTCCTCCTCATCTTCACCTTGGTTGGCAGCAGCATCACTATCGTTACGGGCCCCACCAAGACCACCCTGCCGGGAGGTACACGCCATGCCGCTTACGTAAAAAGCCAACAAGAAAAATTACATCATTAGTCATGAAACTTAAAACCCTGAATGTAGAATTCAGATGTAAAAGCTAAAAACATTATGAATTAAAAAGGTGTTTGTATATAACACATGTAAAAGATAAAACATTAAAATACGTACCTGTATATAGTACTTGTAAAAAGTAAAAAACATCAACAACAATAAAGTAAAATATGATGAAAATTATATGATTATGAACCTGTACAACAGGAAAAACAATGAGGAAAACAACATGACTACTTAGTTACAAAAACAAACAAATAGATTAAAAACTGGCGAGCCAACCAGTTTGTCAAAGAGTAAAAGTGCAAAAGCACAAGTCAGTTCGCAGCAAGGAAAGAAATAAGGAAGGAATAACTCCTTACATATGGTCAAATGTAATTCTGACTGTCACCGGCAAGACGAGCATCCACGTCAGAATAAAATAATTACAGAACCAACCAGTGCACCTCACAAACAAAAGCACAGAAACACGGTTAAAAATTACAAGCAGTAGGACTGAGACAGGAACCACAACACAGAAACTGACGTACAAAAAAAAGAAGAATTCGTTAACATACAGTCGGCCACAATGGACAAAAAAAGACTGTAGCAAATCAGGTCAAATGGAGTACTAGGAGCAAGTAAATAAAATACAGAAGAAACAATGAAAACTCAAAAAAAAAACGTAGCTATTCACAGACCCACGTAGCACCCATCTGTTAACGCGAGATAAAAATTGCCGAGATAAAATTAAATTAAAATTACAAAATCTCATATACGAAAAGCTAAAACACATTAGTCAGCAAAACCAGGCAGATATAAAACATTCCACAAAGCGTCCACAAATCACAGCCACAGCATCTGCAAGCCAAAAGAAATGGCAAAGTCAAGCATGTGAACACACGTGGAACACAAGTTCCACGGTGAATGACAAAACACGAAACACTAAATAAATAAAACCCCTTATAAAATTGTAAAATGTGTAAAGTGTGTTAAAAGCAGATGTGTGAAGCAATAAAATACTATAATATACTTTAAAAAGGCTTTAAAAATCCGATCAATCCAGCTCGCAAAAAGTCCAATCTCGGCAAATTCGCAGAAAATCCAAGATGGCTACCCGATCCAAGATGGCTCCCAAAAATGGCAAGACACGTCTCAATCAAAGGTCAGCACCGGGAAGGAGCAATGGCGTCCGCAAAGAAGATCATCGAAGGAACCACCACGGGACTTCGGAATATCAACATGGGGGAGCCATCAACAGGAACAGGACCAGGCAGCCATCAGGAGCACCAGACTTAATCATGGGGATCCAAACACCGAACTGGACGATCGGATGAGAGAACCACCCTCGACCCTTCAGCAATAGACAGTGGGCGTGCCAGTATCTATTCTGTCCGTACTCAGCAATAAAAATATCAGCAACCTGTAAAAAAGAAATAAAATTAGCGAGGAAAAACAAAATTAAGCTGATAAGAACAGATCTCAGGGAGAGCATGATGCCAGTACTTAACTTAGGTGTACATAGCCAAACTCCACATCATTGATCTGGCCTTATCAGCCAACACACATTCATTCATCAACATTCATGCAGTTATCACCAGGTGATAACTATTAAAAATAAACAAAACACACTACACACATGCCGGTCGCTCATCCGAGGATGAGCGGCCTTCAGAAAAATAAACAAAAACCTCCCCTTCGGCCACACCCTCGGTGCTCGCGCCGTCCGAAGAGGGCGGAGCTTCCAAGTGTATGCTCGAAGGCGAAGTGCGGGGGGATGGGCCAAGTGAAACCACCGAGGTGGGATCGCACCCATCAGGAAGAAGTGCAGTCACCCCAGCCACGCCCTCAGCGCCCTCACTCTCTGAGGAGAGTGCAGGGGCCGAACCGGTAGCAAGAGCAACCGCCGAAAGGGGGGGGTGTGCAACCCGTTCGTCACACGACCGAACTCCAACAGCCAGACAGACAGTGTCACTATGGGTCGTGGGTGAAGAAGTGACAGGAATGGAGTTTTGAGAACTTAGGTTGATGTCAAAATTTATAAAATCAGCTTCAGAATTACTTCTATCAACGTTGCTAACATTTTCAGGTATGATTTTATTATTAGCACTAGTGGAAGTATTATTGGAGAGTGGGGGCGGAGCCCCATGAGAGTCCGCACTTGTGTAATCTTCTAATAATGAGATATCTGAATCTGATGATAAATTAATAAAAGGGGGTGGATCCCCAGGAGTGTCCACACTTGCAATAACAGTAGAAGAAGAATTATTTACAGTGGGGGGTGGAGCCCCAGAAATGTCCACACTTGACGAAGAATTAATGTTGAGATTGGGAGATGGGGGTGGAGCCCCAAAAATGTCCACACTTGTAGAAGGAATAATATTATTACGAGGGGGTGGAGCCCCAGCAGAGTCCACGCTTTCTGAAACAGGTACATGACTGATCATTGCATTTAATGAATCAATGTATGAGTTGGTGTCGATTTCAGGATCTATATAACTATCCGTTACTTGAAGATCGCCGAACAGGTCCCGAACTGCCTTTCGGGCCTGCCGTTGTTGATTGTAAGTGTTGTTGAGGAAGGGTATGTTCCTGGAGCGGTTATCATACTGGACCCTCCATTGCAAATGTTCAGTATAGATATCCCTAGAGGCTCTGATGGTATCAGAAACTATTAACTTCCTCATTAGGGAAGCATACTTTTTCGAGCATAATTTATTTACAACTTTATCATTACGTCTGTCCCACGACCCAAGCGACCCAACAACAATAGCGTCACAGTAGACATTGTCATACCGTTTTCGTAACTCTGCAACTACTTCTTGGTATTTCGAGACTTTACGTAGCCTAGCATCGTTAAAGGCCTCTAGGCCATTGTCAAACGGTACAGTTACGTCAATGACAAGTGCTTCCTTGTTGTTATTGAAGAAAATAAGGTCTGGTCTAAGGTTGGATGGCCCGAAGGTCTCATCTTCTCGCAGGAGGGACCATCTTGCGTTGTCTAGTGCTGCCTTTTTGATTCTGGCAACAATGCGATTATGGCGTTCTGTAATTTTGTTGGATAAGTGATTTGTACAGTGGTTTATGACGTGAGGTAATGTCTCGTCCTCATCTTCATTACATCGGCGGCACTGTTTAGGAAGGTTCTTTTTGTTGTAGGCATTGAGCGGTACAACCCCAAGGCGAGCCTTGTGGATGAACCGCCAATCCGTAAATCTGAGGAAGTCGCCAGTGCGATTAAAGTGAGATGAGGCTTTAGAGGCTGAATAGCAAGGGAGAGTTTTTCCTTGCGATTTGAAGTTTCTGAGCCTATTGGAGTGAAAATTTCTGTAGATGTCACGTAGGGTTTTGAATACCTTCCGCTTATCAGTCACTGGGATGGCGTTAGAGACTATTGATACCTTTTTGTCGGATGAGAGTTGCCATACAACTTTGAGATGACGGGAGGCAATACGGGCTTTGGCCCAGAGTGAAGAGTAACGATTATCGTTGTCAAGATAGTCCTTGGCAGATAGATAGTCCTGGAGATCGTGCCGGGTTGGGTTGCGAACACGATCGCTTGCTGCTTTTTCAAGATCCTTCCAGGCAAGGTGTTTTACAATTTCATCGTCGGAGGAAAGGAGCTTAAATGCCGTATCGATGTGTGCAATATCAGAATCTTCCGCAATTAGTGGTATCCCAAAGAGGCCATCTTTCGTGTTGCCATATAAATATGAAATGGAGCCATCTTGCGGAAGATCAAGCACTTTTTTAATTTTTGGTTTAAGAACATTATCAATGTGAGCCCACTGTGATTTGAGATGTTGAGATGTCCTCATGGCATAGTTTAAGGAAGGGTAAAAGAAGCCCTTGAGTGCGTCCAGCTTCTGCCATGGGGCAAGCTCAGAGTCGAGGATTAATTTTCCTGTTTCTATGTAGTCTTCAATTTTGCTATGATTTTCGAAGAGGTGAAAACCAAACGGTTTCCCGAGGTACATAGCTGGCTCGAAAGTTTGTAGGAATGGGATGTTTTCTTGTTTGATCCTGAATTGAGTTGGAAGGCATGTATTGCGTGCTGGATCAATGTGTACCGTGCGGCATTTCTTTACATTGAGATGTAACCCCAGCTTTTGACAGAATTCTACAATCCTTTTTATAGCTTCAATTAGCCTTTCTGGTGAGTCTTCTATTACGACAACATCATCCGCGTATCCAAGGCAGTGGATAGTCTCGCGGAGTGCTTGGATGAGCCAATATAGTGGGTCAATGCCCAGGTTAAAGAGGTGGCCGCTGATCGGGCAGCCCTGCTTGACACCTTCTTCGACTGGTATTTCATCCGACAGGCCTTGAGCTGTAAGGAGACGTGTTTTGTTATTTTTGTTCATGTTTCTGATTAATTCAATGAACTCTGGTTCGGCTCCAGCAGCTTCAAGTGCGGCGATGAAGGCGTCATGGGACATGCTTCCGAAGGCGTTCTTTATATCTATTAGCAGAACGTAGATGGGTTTTTTATTCCTACGTGAATGAAGAATTTTCTGGTTCAGAACAAAGTTGTTTTCTAGTGTGCCATCGAATGGCCTATAGCCTTTTTGGTTCGGAGACAGTATCTTGTTGTTCTCAATCCAGTCACTTAGCCTACGGGCAATGAGGCTTGCAAAGAGTTTATAGGCTGTACATGTGAGCGAGATAGGCCTCCAGTTGGCAGCTTCGGCAGGATTTCCACCTTTGGGAATGAAAATAGTGCTACTGGTTTTCCATTTTTCTGGGATGTTATGAGCCTTAAGACAAATGTTATATATGAGCGTTAGGACTTTTGCGTTGGCATCATATTTTTTAAGGTGGTTATAGGTAATTCGGTCAGCTCCAGGAGCTGTGCTTTCTGCAGCTTTTAATTTTTGCCTTACTTCATCAATCGTGAAGGGGCTGTATGAAGGTGGATTTGCGGCTTTTTCTTTATCAGCATAGACTGATGTATCTGGAGTATTATTAGTTGGAGTAAAGAATTTCTGTTTAAGAATGGCATGAGGTATTGTGCATTGCAAATTACTATTTTCTAGAATCTTCCTAATGGCACTACGTCTATTCCTACGGTAAAGTCGTTGGATAAACGTAGGGTCATGTGGATCTTGGGGTGGAGCTTGTTTATGTGAGGATTTTATTTTAATTTTATAGGTCTGTTGTATATCAGCTGTAAATTCATCAAGGAGTGATTCAAATAGTAGCCATTTATCGTCTGAAAAATTATGAAGGATATCTTGGAATTTTTCTATGAATGGAGATGATGGGGAGTCTGCGTCAGGCTCAATATCTTCAAGCGATTCTGCTCGTTCATCAACTTCAAGATCATCATCAATGATTTGGTCCACTATTTCTAGTTCAACATCTTCATTTTGGCCTGCTGGTGCTTGTGAATTATTCATTGTACTTTGTGAACTAAGGTCTTGGCTTGGTTCCGGTAGGGGGTCTTCACGATTGATGTTTGGGTTATTATTTACTGCATTTCTTTGATTTAGTGGCGCCTGCCTGGGCGGGGAAGGTGGTTTTCTTCTATTACGCTCATCGTTATAGAACTTAGCTTTTGCTTCAGCTTTAAGATGGGCTAGTCTATGGTTATTATACTGCCTCCTGTTGTGATAGGAGTTAGAGCATTTATCGCACTGGATCTCTTTCTTAGTTCGTTCGGGTGGTGGTGGGAGGTCCCGAAGGCAAGAATGTAACATACCATGCTTCTTCTTAATTTCCAGTTTACAGAAGCTACACCATTTTTCAAGTTTGGTGGTAAATATTCTGTGCTTCTTCCGAAGGTGTTTTCGGAGGTTGGAATGGACTTTTGAGTAGCCATCTTGATCTGTAGAGTAGGGGCACATACCTGCTTCCGTACAGTACACCGCATCGTTTATTGGCAGGAGTAGTTTTATTGTGTTCCCGACACGACAGTGGGCTGTTGGGCACTCTGACGAAGATGGGATAGTGAGGGGTTGTTCGTTGGCACTGTCTGTTCCCTCATCATGTTCATTATCATCGGATGACACAGCCTGATCTTTATTTTTGGTAGGTGTGAACGTAGGATCATTATCTGTATCGTCGACCTCTGAATAAATGGATTCATCTTCTGATAATGCGACATCCTGTGCGACTGTTTGTAAGTCAGGTAGGACTATGTTGCCACCGGAGTCCCTGTTTAAAGTGACGGTTTCGTCAGGAATTGGTTCTATATTACTAGGTGATGTGTTTGAATTCTGCCTTGTGACAGTGCATGTTTCTTGGCTTGTTGAGTCATTATTTGTGATTGCAGCGTCAGTGCTGGAAGTATGTGCATTATTATTTTCATTTACATTATCATTATTGCTTTTCTTATTTTTCATTCTGCGAAATGGGGGTGGGCTTTTGAACCCCTTGAAGGAAAGACGGTGTCTACGTGTACGTATTGGCGATTCGCGTGGCGGCATTGGGCCTTTCAGTGTGGAGCCTGTAATCAACTTCGATTTCTTGGTCTTCACAGTATCTACACTATGTTGTGAGAATCTATCATCATCCTCTAATTCATTCGGGGGAATGACAACGGCATTAGTGAGAATTGTTGTTTTCGAAGGACCCGCTACCGCGCTATCACTGACACGGTTGTTAACCTTCTTGTAATGTACTGTATTTGTTTTGTTACGATCTTCTTTGGAGATTATAATATTTTTGTTACTTGATTTTTGCATTAGTACCTTAGTGGTAAGGCTTGCTGGAGTTACGTTAATAACTTGTGCAGGTTGACTATTACTGTGGTAGTTGAAATTGCAAATTTTCTTGCTTTTGTTAATTTCTGTTGGTGGGGGCGGAGCTACTGTAACTTTAGCATTTTCTGAGTTCTTATTTACGCTGCTTTTATTGTTAGATATAATTGGCTTTTTAGGTACATTCTTCTTTGAATCTTGTACATTTTGTATATTATCAACTGGTTTGCCTTGATTTTTATCCGCTACTTGTGGTTTGTTGTCAAAATATTTGTTATGACCTAGATCAACCAGTGGAACATATCTTCCGTTGATAACATTTGGAAGCTCTTGTTCAAGCGGGATAAAATTAACTTTTGACTTCCCAGTAGGTGCGGTCTTGCTGGTTTCATTGCACTTAGGCACTTGTTTTTCGGGCACAGTAGGTGTACTTTTTGGTTTATAAGGTACGGGTGCCTTGATGTTGAGATCAATTTTTGCAGTTGGGACTGCGGCGTGTAGCTCAAGAATGTCCTTAAAATTGCTTTCAACTGGTGGCTCATCAAGGCTTTGTGTTTGCGCTTGTGGAGACGTTGTGTTGTCTGCATTCATTTCCGCAATTTTCACTAGTTCCTGTAGTGCGTGCTTAATCGAGTTGTTACTCTTATTATCTACTACAATTACAGGAAATATTCTTG
This sequence comes from Maratus speciosus, assembly GCA_963932465.1. Taxonomy (NCBI): domain Eukaryota; kingdom Metazoa; phylum Arthropoda; class Arachnida; order Araneae; family Salticidae; genus Maratus; species Maratus speciosus. The sequence goes on along the minus strand of CAWVRF010001449.1, from coordinate 73,300 downwards.
CTTCCTTGATGGCACTGTGATATCCAGGATCTAGGCTGTTCAGTGCGACTAGACATTCTTCCTTAGAATTATAAATATATTTCAGGAATTTATTGTTTGTCGTTAATATAACCAGTTGAAATTTTATTGGTATTTGAAATTCTGCCCCAATGGGAACATATATGAGCTCTTCTTTTTGTTTGTCCATGTTTATGGTGATACTTGTTATCGGTAGTATGAGGTTAATTAAAGTGCGCTACTAGTGGTAGAGTCATTGGTTCATATAATTTCTGAGACAGTGAAAACTACAAGTCTTGTGGTTGAATATGCAGTTCTTACGCAAATTATAACTTCTTCAGTAGTGACACAATGATTACTGGTGATAGAGTCTATTTTTGACTTTAATTCAAATAACGGATCACTATGGGCGGAGCTAATGCTTATTTTCACTTTTGCATGTTTCTGTTAAGTTTGAGATATTAAATATATTTCTTTGGGTGCAAACAATGAGATTTAAATAGTATACTTATTAAACTAGCTATTTGTATGCAATCAGATTGAAAATTAATTAATAAATTATAGGTCTTTGGATGCGAGCACTTTATGAAAAATAAAACAACATTTTCTGATTTACAGGTTACGTGAACAATACTGTATATATACAATATAATTTTTGGATGCAAATATGTACTATATGGAACAATTAAATTATAATATACTTTTTGCGTGCAAACAATCGATTTAATTCAATTCTTCTTCCTTAATTTATTTCTCAAGGCTTGTATTTTCAGGATTTCACTTCACTTGTTTAAGTAATTATTTTTAAATTATATTTCTTCAACTTCAACTAATATTTCTAATTTTCATGTATAATAGCACAGGATACATAGGCAGTAGTAGTAAAATGCTTAAGAATTGATGCAAAATACGGAAAAGAGGGCGGACGAAAGATGTCTCCAAGTACCCTCTACCGTAGTGGGCTGGGAAGCAAAGACGACGGTGGAGCAGAAGTACGGAACCACCGCAAAGTGTTACCGTGTTGTAAGTCGGCTGCTTGTTATCGTGGCGTATATCAGCCAGATATGAACCTACGCCAGAGTTGCCGCAGAGGAATTTTCTATCTAATTTTGCATATGTAAGAAATATTTTTAGTGCTTAGCAACTGCTGGGAATAAGTTACGTACAGGTTAGACAACTTTTATTTTTAATTAAAATAATTTTAAAGGACGCTGCTTAATTTTAATTTGCTAAAAGATGACCTAACCAGAGGACCTAACAGATAATTTTGCAGGGAAAAATTCCGAAAAAAGGAGAAATTGCAAAGATAAAGTACTATTTTAAGATAGTAAAATAGAAGTGCCAAACAAAAATTTTGAACCCACAATCGAAACAGTAAATTTTGAATTTTGAGGGCAAAAATAGAAACAGGATAGGTGGCCGGACTTGCATCGCGCGCGAGAGGCCCCAGAGTCCGGTTACGGGTGTACCGCCCATCGCTGGAACGGAACGCAATAAAATCGAATTTAATCGAAGTTATTAACGCCACCCTGAACTCGGAAAGGCGCCAACCACCAGGGGGGTAGGGACCTGCTTACCAACACGTGCTCCAACCGCCAGGATCACATACTTACATACCAGTGCACCTGTGCATGACGACGTCCTCTTACTGCATCATCCTATGAAAATAAAAAGCAAGAAAAATATTAGTAATGCATGCTATCATCATTTCTAGCGTTTTTTCCTAACTTTTCCAATTTTGGAAATTTTTATTTAATTATCTGTTAATGGGATGCTTTGATTTCAAAAAGTTTATCTTATTGCACAAAGTTCTGTGAATAAAAGCTTGAAATATCCACTATAACGCTTTCGTTGTTAGAAATCAAAGTTCTTGAATGCAGACGAAATCCAAAAACATCGGCTAAGATAAAAGTCCAAATCGTAAATACGTGATGGAATCTTGTTAATTACGTTAAGGGCTATCCAGCAACACTACAATTTTCAAAAACTATAAGTAATTAGCCAAATTAGCTTAAAATGGCAAACCACGTGGTCCACAACAATAGCCGATGATTCATCGAGGTCAGCGACCAAGGTGAAGGTGACTTTCGAACTTTGAAGAAATTCCAGAAAAAATCAGTAGAGGGTCTCTTGGACCGGACTTAGAACAGATCGATGCGGCAAAACAGCCGAACTTGGGGCGGCATAAAAATATCCGGAATCCCCGATGAAAATTAAAAAAAACTAATTTTCTGCAAAAATATCGCTCATCTCAAGAGCGCGTGACTGCCTTTCAGCCAAGATCGCAGCTAAGTGGCAGAGCCTACACTCTGATCTTAGCCAAACAGATCTCGGAAAGAGCATGTTCCCAGTACGAATGTCAGCGTGCAACAAAATCTCTTATCTAGCATCATTCATGAAAATCTACATGTATTATGATGTCCAAAACTACTATAAAATTAAACAAAGTCCCAGTTGGAGTGAAATTCCTTCAAAGTCCAGTTCACTTTAATTTTGAGACTAAGTTTGAAAATCTAAGCAATAACCACCTCATAGCAGGTTGCGACCTAGCATGGTACATGCTCCTTACATATGCTGAAAGTATGTTCTGACTCTAACTAGACGTACGTGAGTTTGCCGAGTGGGACGGGGACGGTAACCGGAATTGCCGTCGAAACATGAGTGTAGAGTGCACCACAGGAGGATCCAGGATAGTAAAATCAGTGTAAATAGTAAAATCAGTAAAATTCATGAAGATGATAATAAAATAAGGCATATTAACATGCATAAATATAAAACCATCGATGAATGAATAATGATGAAGAATAAAAGTGATTATAGTGTAAATGTGTCAATAAACCAGAGCACACCCAACAGATTAAAACAAACAAATTCAGGTAATCGGCACAAGGCCACTCAGTTATAGCCCTGAGCACTGGCTACAATAGCAAGAAGGGCGACTCGGTTAACAAACAAATAAAGCAAAGCGGATAGCCAACCAACTATAATACACAAGGACATAAGCCCCACATATATACAGAAGGTATGTTCTCACTGTAACCAAACGCACAACTAGTTACGTACACATAGATAACTAATAAAGAAATACAATGAATAAACACCTTAGCCACTCCTGTAGGGTCTGAACAAAATTACAAGTTAACAGCATTAAAGTAAAACTAAAATGGTCCAACCAATAATGGTTCAAACGTCTACGTCAGAAAAAAGAGCCAAAATGGCCAAGTCACACAACACGACAGAAAAACAAGTATATATGTAAAATAACACAATTAAAATAGTTAAAATGCACTGGATCCACTTAACGTGCACCAGCACAGTAAGAAATAATGATCACCGGTACAATCAAGAGCCAACAAGACATTAAAAACAACTAATGAACTGCCGTAACGGCAAAGTCCAATAAATCAATCTCAAGACTGCCAAAAAATCACTAAAACTTGATTACAAGCAGATGGTTGAATGAAATGAATAAAAACCTTGTATAAAACAGTGTAAAATCTGATTAAAAAGCCTTTAAAAACCTTGAAAAGAGTGGAAATTCAAATTTGCGGCAAGATGGCGGCCAAATCCAAGATGGACGCTCAGGCTGAACCGCCCTCCAAAAACAACAACTTCAGCAGGGAAGACAAAATGGCGAACGCAATGGAGGCAGTAACACAGGTAAGCAGCAGGAGCAATCCACCAGAGCAAGGCAGCCAGGAAGAGCAGCAAACTTGAGCAAGGCAACGGAACACTGAACTCGGAGCCAGAGACTGGAGCAAGGCAGTCAGAAGAGCAGTCAACAAGAGCAGGGCATCTAGAACACTGAACTCAGAGCAAAGGCAACCATCTGTCAATCATCAGAATCCATCCTTCTGGACCTCTTGGCATGGGCGTGGCACAGACCAGAATCTCAATATCAGCAAAAGACGTCAGAAATCACTAAAAAATAAATAATATCATTAGCAACAACCAAGATTAAGCTGATAAGAACAGAGAAAAAAGTTTTTATTTAAGTCATAAAGAATATTTACATACTTTTGCTGTACATAGCAAGATTTGTGCATAAGTTTTCAGATAATATTTACATAACAATTCTTGTCTTGATATATTACATATATTTCGTGATGTATCACATGTCGATACATTTACATTTTAATTCTTTTAGAGTTTTTTATATTTTCGCAGTTCAGGATCTTCTTGTATGATTGTAATAGAGTCCTTGGGTAACTTTCTTGATTTTTTACGTGAAGCACCAACAGAGTCCAGATTGAATTTCACTTTTTTTCTTCTCAGTCGCTTTGGAGGCTCCGCCCTTCACATCTTTATAGGGCGTGAGCTGGAGAACCGGGGTAGGTCCCTTGACTGGAATAAAACCCAACTACGACAAAAAACTACGCTGAAAAAGTATAAAAGTACCCCATGAATACAGGTAAAGTCACAAGCAAATGCTAGTAATATATAGATATATTCAAAATGTACAAGTAAAGCGCTTTTGAATGATACCAAACACGGCATATTTATCTTAACTTTATTTTTTGACGTATGACGCTTCCAGTATTTGGTAGTAGTGACGCACATATCCGTCGATGGCAGCAAATGGGTAATGGACCGATTAGTGGATGAGGTCGTTAGTGTAATGTGTAAATGTGTAATGTAGATTGAAGGTTTCATGTATTAAGATGACCTAGGAAGATTTCTTAATCTATCTAATTCTGCTAACGATTGACTGTCATGTGGATTTTTAAGCAACTTATTATGATCCAAGGCACTTATAAACAAACCGTCTATGGTTTTGACTCTACTGAGAGCGACATAGGCCTGTCCTTTAGCAAACAATGACTTTCCTAGATCGATAACTGCTTTATCCAGAGTACAACCTTGTAATTTATGTACAGTACAACCCCAAGAAAGAATCAGCGGGAGCATTTTACGCTGAATTTTCCCAGACCCCCTCAAGCCGTCAAATTCAGTGAGGCAAGGCTCGATTCTGACAAGTCCGTTAATATCGGCTTTTATGGATGCGTCGTCAAATTGTATGAGAACAGCGCTTGGCTGTTCTCCCTGTTCCAACTGATCGCGCCGAAGAGCAGGCCATTCAAAGGCCTTCACCACTCCCATCGCTCCGTTTACTAAACCCTGGTTTACATTCAAATTTCTACGAAGCATTACTCTGGAGCCGATTCCCAGTTCGATACTGTTTATTATACCCCCAGTCTTATTGGGGTCACTAGGTAAATGCTCAGGTTTCGGGGTCTGTCCGTATGTCTTCGATTCAGTAGATGTATCTATTGCTGTGATGGTGTACATTTTAGTAAGTAATGTTAAACGTTCCGACATCTTGGTGTTATATGCCTCTACCTGTTTCAAAGTGGGATATATATGTACTATTTCATCATAATAGTTTGTTTCATTAGTTATTTTTCTTGTGTCTAACGTGGCCAGTTGTTCTAAGGTCAGTTTGCCTACTCTGATATTGTTCAAAAGATCAACGAAAGTGTTATCGTTGGCTTGGCGCATATTTTGGCTCAATTCACAGAAATCAAACATCCTCCACAAGTGTGGTTCATGTACATGATGTTCCGGCTGCTTGAAGCAATACGCGCCCCCAAGTGTAGCAGCAACCGGGGGTAGCTGCATGAGATCGCCAAAAGCTAGAACGTTGACACCTCCGAAGACTCGGTCGTTCTGTTTAAGCTCTTGTAGCCTCAGGTGAATATTTCTTAGTGTAGAATAGGGCACCATTGAGACCTCGTCTATTATAACCCACTTGATATTTCTCCATTTATTTCTTTCCCTTTGCAGACGATCTCCGGTCAGCGGCCTCAAGGTAACTGTTCGGCCCTTTTCAATAGGCAATACAAAAGTACTGTGTAAAGTGCATCCTCCGACTAGTCGGGCAGCAACACCAGTTGGTGCCGTGACTATGACACTTGTATTTGAGGATAGTCTTCGAATTTGTTCAACCAGCAGTTTTAGAGTGAAACTTTTGCCGCTTCCAGCTCCGCCAGTAATGAACATTAGGAGTGATCTTTGTTGGTCATCAGTATTTGTTCGTAATTTGTCACATACTTTGGTGAACAACTGTTTTTGATCGTAGTTTAAGGAATTGACTCCCCTCAAAAAATCCTCATCAGACATAATGTTTACTACCATATTGTCTTCAAAATCATCTTCTTGAATATTAATGTGATGAAATGGATTTTGTAATATTGAAGTCTGATTCGTGGCGCTATTATTGGCACACATGTCGACTGCTTGTTCAGCAGCTAGTCGTCGAAGGGCATCTTGTATTTCGTTTTCCCAACGAGATAATAGCTCATTATCATACCCAGAATGAAGTGGTCTTAAAAGACCACGTTTCGCCAAGAAAGCATCTTTAGCATTGTCGTACCCCTCTAACAGCTCACATTCACTACGGAAGGGACAATGCGTAACTAGCAAACTGTAATAGTACGCTTCAGGGTCGGAGTCAGCGGTGTAATATCGAGTTCGTAGAACTGCTGGCCGTGATCGTTTCTTCATTCTACCCATTCTATTCAGCAAATTTATTATTGGCTCTTGGTTTTCAGTTTCTTGCTCATAGGCATCAGCATCTCCATCGTCATCGTCTTGATAAGTAATAGAACTTATCGGCTCATAATTGACAGCGAACTCACCGAGACTCAATTCTTCTAAGTTCCGTGGTCGACTTTCATATCGTTCGAATATATTTTTGCAAGGCTCAACTGTATCCGAATCAAAACGTAACATCCTGTACCTGAGCTCAGGCTTGCATGTGTTAACGAATGTTGACTTCCTGGAGCTGTCGCGTAACTTCAGGTGGCACAGCCTGTATGCACACTCCGGCGCTGACACTTGACGATGATTCATCAAACAATTCTGAACGGCAAATATCTGCTGGCCAAAATTTCCTCCTCTTTCTCTAACTCTATAAAGCGCTTCTGCTATTGCGGTTTGCAGGTTCGCTGGTTCCGATTTCGCGATATATTTAGCGATATAATACGCAACGCCAAGAGCTGAAACCACAGGCTGTATGTCAATATTAGCACCCCACAATCGTAGTAGTGTTGCATTGTAATTATTAATCATAGATTCTTCCGAGCGTCTCTTTAATATATAAAATTTTCCACCATTTGAAGTAGCTTGGTTGTCATCCAATATTACTGTTCTTTCTGAGCTTCGTTTTGGAAACCCAAATCTACATGAATTTGGACTTCTATAACTGTAACATGTATGTGTGTGTCTGTGAGTTTGAAGTCTGGTGACAAGATCTTTTAATTCTGAATCGTTTTCAGGTATTTCGCAGGTAATTATATTTTCAAGCAGATTAATTCCTTCTGGCGAATTGAAATCGGGCATATCTTTACACCAAACAATCATATGTATATGTGGAGATCCCCTTAATTGAAATTCAACCCGCCACCAGAAATCAACCAGTTCATGACCCAATATATAATTCGATTTGCTTTTTAATACTCGCATAAGAGCATTAAACCTGAACATAAACTGGCGCGACAGGGTTACTGGATACGATTCCACTAATCTTAGCTTTTCATCATAAGTCAGATCGTCGATAGGAAAATCAGGCCTACCATCTGCCACCAAGAGAGCTTTTAACATGTCCCGCCAATTCAAATCATTACAGGATAATGTAAGATAGAAATGGGGTGGCCCTAAGTTTCTGACCATGGCCATTAGCTCTGTAAAAGCCCTGTGCCAGTAGGAAGAAGTCCCTCGTATGTTTCTCATACATAAATGTATATTTTGTATAAGATCCTCCGGCTGTATCCCATCTTGTCGAAGTCTTCCACAAACAGATACATTCTGGCGTGCTCTTAACAATTCTACTGCAGACAGAGCATAAAATAGGTATTCTATTTTTTGAAATCGTTTGTCGCTTCCCATAACTCTAGTCTGAAAGTAGTCCAATGGGGTTATTTTGTGTTGCCTTTCTTCATGTAATCCATTATTTCCATCAGGGAAGAGTCTAACCCATGCTAATTCCTCAGCTCTTTTTTCTACAAGGAGGCTTATAGGAGGAGCTGTCTTTCTCCGAATATCGTATACTGGGAGGGGTGTATCGTTACCTACAGGATTATTTATGACATCAATTAAATTAGGTATCTGGTACTCGTTAGCCATCAACATTGTGACGTTTATTTGGCCATTATTAGTTAAGGATCTGGCAGTGATGTCATCGTTGCAATGACCATTAACGGAGTCATGTTCGCTATCGGTGGTTTCATGTGGACATACGTTTGATGGTGTCATGTTGTTGACAGATACGTTTACAGACGTTATGCAATACTGGAGGTTTCTGCGTCCTCTTGTCATAAGGACAACAGGTAGGTGCTCAGCGAGAGATTCAATAGTACTGAACATCATTAACATTGCACAACCTCTAGTTGATGCGACAAATCCTTTAGGTCCCCTTGAATGGGAATCAAACAGGTAATACGACGTATCATGTTTAATTACAGAGATTGATATCTCTGTTTCTGCGGTGATTATGCCTGCATTCTTCTCAATAGTCAGGAAAAAGTGCCGTAGACCTTCTAATAAGCTCGAAAAATATCCTTCTAGCACATCTACTGTTGGGTTAATTAGTCCTGTTATACAATCTATGTCAAAATCAAGTGTATAAGACATATTTGCGATGACTAACTCCGGGAGCAATTCTTCGGTGTTTAAATAATTTGGTTGTATTGGCAAGCTCCTTAGACACTGGGAGTAATATGCATCACCAAATATTAACACCCGATCAATGTCCGAAGCGTCCCATTGCGACAGATCTTTGGTGGAAGAATAAGCTATAGCAACTGCTGCATTTGCAGTGCATTGTTTCCCCCTACTGTCGGAAGAAAACATGTCACTTCCTTGATTAAAAGAACCTCTAAGAATTTTTCGGTCTGAATTAATAACTTTAAAATGTTGATGTGGCTCTCGGTTATGATTAACTGTTGTTGGCGGTATTTCAATTATATGCTCATCATTCATTGAATTTTGTAGGTGTTCAAAGTTAAGAGTAACGCCTCTATAGAGATGATTGTTGTTTACAAGCCAATTTAAAGCTGCACGTAGGTTGTCTAAATTCACTCTATATTCCCTGACCCTATCAACATTTTCTAATGTTTCGATGACAACAGTGAGACCGCACTGTTCAATCGCCAGTGGTAGTTGTTCCGTGATTTCTTCAACTTGTTGAGCAAACAACACAGCCTGCCCTTTAAACCCTTTTTGTCCGAAATGTCCTCCCAGTTTTATTATTTTAACAAACGGTATAATCCTTGATACAAGCCTTATTTCAACTTCAGTTAAAGCTACTAATTGTTGAGGAGGTTCCGGAACTGTCATTTTATTCCAAAAAGCCGTTGACGGAACTTTATTACGACTTATAGAATTGGCACATCGATTACAGGCTGTTATTCTTTGTGGAGTGTTAGGCGGGAAAAGATTATTAGATGTTATATTTTTTACTTGATTTTTGTATAGTGTTTTTTTACAAATATAACATGTTTTGTCCGATACCTCCGAAATTGCCCTATCAAACTCGTCCTTGTCTGTTTCGAACAAAATTCTTCGAGCTCGGTAGGTTCTAGATGTATTTATCTGCATGGATTGAAGTCGTATCTCTCTTGATGTTGGAGTTTCGTTAGCACGAATTTCTGAAGCATGATTGCTCATCGACTCAAGTCGTGATTGCCTAGTAGACGGGGATTCTAGATCACGCATTTCAGAGGCATGATTACGCATGTTTTCCAAACGTGATTGTCTAGTCGACGGAGACTCTTGATCACGCATTTGAGAGGCATGATTACACATATTTTCCAAACGTGATTGTCTAGTCGACGGAGACACTTGAGCACGCATTTGAGAGGCATGATTACACATATTTTCCAATCGTGATTGTCTAGTCGACGGAGACTCTTGAGCACGCATTTGAGAGGCATGATTACACATATTTTCCAAACGTGATTGTCTAGTCGACGGAGACTCTTGATCACGCATTTGAGAGGCATGATTACACATATTTTCCAAACGTGTTTGTCGAGTCGACGGAGATTCTAGATTACGTACTTGAGAAGCATGATCTTTCATTGACTTGAGTCGAAGTATTTTTGAAGTGGGAGTTTCTAAGCTTCGGGTTTCGGAAGCATGTGTCTTTAACGAATAAAGTCGCTGTGATCGAGAATTTTGAGATTCTTGCGATCTTATCTGAGCAATGTAGTTTTTTGCTTTATGTAAACGTATGATTTTTTTTTGAGAAGTTTCTTTCTCACGAAGATTATCAGCCCGTTTTTTAGCATTCCAACGATTTTCCACTTTAGAATGTTCGGACTGCGTTTTCCTACGATTTTTCTGATAATCTTTGTCTTTTATTCTTCTAAATTCAGTAATATCTGGGGATTCATTTTTTCTTGTCTCAGAAATGCGTGAAGCTTTTTTTGTTTTCCTTGATAAAGCCATTTTTTAAAAGCTTTTATTTTATACCTAAAATAATGAAACTAAATGTTAATATTTATAGCTCTATTTATTTACACTAGATTTACTAACCTAACTCAAACTAAATTGTTTTTGTTTATAGACCTATACTTATTATACTACTTCTTATTTCTATACTTACTAACTATACTATACTACTAACTTTTACTGCTATTTCGTAGACTATATAAACCTGGTACTTTTGGTGCAATACCAGCAAAATTATTTTTATTTATTTAATCCGACAAAATTTAAACAGTGTATCGAAGTAGGATGGCTGTGGTTGCTTCCCTGCGTTACCGGGTACACAACGTGACAACGAATAGGCAAATAGATACACACGCACATATAACAACATAAGCCCGAAGGCATATAATGCAGAGGACATTTTTATGGGAGTTTTAGCCAGTTATCAAACTGTTTCCGCCTTCACCGCGTGGAGGTACTCCCAGCTTATGTCGTTTACATTAGTGCATTAAATTATTCTATTAACGTTCACGCTGCTCTACATTACAGTTCCCGTGATCCGCGCTTTACTCTTATCGCTCATTTTTTTTAAACATCTTCAAAGCAGTCTTGTAATTATGTATAAGCATATAAATACTGGTGAAGCTCTTTCAAGTAATACCAAACACATTACATATATTTTTATTTTATACTTTTTGTCCGCTAGAGGGCATAATAGTAAATTTGGTGACAAACTTTATAGCTCACAACCAACAGAATATCAAGATCAAGACCCTTCTAATGGCACTGCAGTGGTCTTATTCTGATTACTAAGTACCAAAGAAATTAAGAACGAAAAGATGTGAATTATATGCAATTAGCCCATAAATGCAAGTAAAGTCACAAGCAAATGCTAGTAATATATATATATTCGAAATGTACAAGTGAAGCGCTTTAAAATGATACCAAACACGGCATATCTAGCTTAACTTTATTTTTTTACTCTGTATATTTTGTCCGCTAGAAGGCGCCACATTGAATTTGGTGAAAATCTATATAGCCTATAACCAGCGGACAATTAAGACGCTTCTAATGATATGTCATTTGTCGAATTCTGATTAGTGGTTTAGAAGTTACGAGGGAACAGATGAACATACATACATACATACATACATACATACATACATACATACATACATAGCCTGTCAAAATCATAACCCTCCTTTGGCTTTGCCGTAGTCGGGTAAAAAGAACAGATGCTTGCTTCAACACAGGTGGAGGCGGGGCATCAGTCTTCGTAGCGGAGGTTGCTGAATTTTTGGCACCAACGAGGGGTACAGGACTCAGTCTTGGGATTCTGGAGACTGTCGGGGCGTCACAAGAAGTCTTGGGCGTGTCAGCTTTAGTTCCATGCTGGTTTGGATGCATAGCAGTCGGTGGAGGCGGAGCTACAGCACGAGCATGGGAAGTGTTCATAGATGTAGAGACTGGATCATCTGGAGTAGGTATTGCTGTTGTTGTAGGGGCTGCAGCACAGGCAACGGGGCTTGGAGACAGGGCAGGTGATGTAATTTCAGGAACAGGCAGCACAGAAGTTGTAGATATGATGGGCTGTATTACTGTAATGAAGTTGGTACAACGTTCCGCCCCAACGGCAACTTTCTCTTGTGAAGAGGGCGTGGCTTGGGCTGGAACAGAGGATAGAGGCTGGTTGCAAGGAAATGGAGCCGGCGGAGCATACGAGGAGAGCAAGCTGGAACAACAGTCCTTCGGTATGAGTTCCGGGAACGGCGGAGGCGGAGTCAAGGCAGCATGGGTGGAGCTACAGTTGAGATCATCAGGAGCACTCAGCAGTTTTTGTTGATGGACTGTGCTCAGTGGTTTGCAGGATTGAGCAACAGGTCGGATCATATTCTGGCAGGAGACAGTAGACTCAGAGGTAAGGAGTAGATTGGGGAGGACTACATCAGCATCAGATGAGACAGGAACGGAGTGTTTGGGAGCAGGGCTTGTGCAGGCAGGAGGCGTGGCTACAGAACCAGTGGCAGTGGTGGTGACAGGACCCAACACACGGACAGTGGAATCATCATGGGAGGAAGCAGGCAAGATCACATAAGCTGAATCTGTAGATGAAGCAATAGCAGGCATCAGAGCACAGGAAGCAGCCAGGAGAGGAGCAGTATCTGTAGAGGAACTATCTGGAGGCGGAGCCAGAAGAGGGTCATTCAGCAGGGCACAAGGAGCAGGATCATGAGCTTGCAGAGAGGAGGCAGGAGAGAGAGGCACCACAGGAACACAGGGCGAGGTTGCAACAGAGGCAGCGATGATGGCAGGATCAAGACTCAGCAAGGCAGGATCATTGGGCTGGAGTCTAGAGAGAACAACTCTGGGAAGCAGGCAATCGGGAACTGATTCAGTGGTTGCATTCAAGGAGAAGGCAGGCCTCATGGCAGGAGTTGGCGGGACATCATCATCTGAGGAGCAGTCGGCATCACCATCTGGAACCTGTGTGGAAACTAAAAGAGAATTATTAAATTTTACAACAAGCTCAGATTTTTTACAGACATTAACAGTGCGCCTTGTCTTCTTAGAAAATACAGTAGTTTGTATGACAGGGACAACATCAGAAATCGGACTGGAATCAGCAGACGAGGTAAAGTGATAGCCACCACCAGGTAGCACTGCAGCCTTGCGCTTAGGAAAGATTGGTCTGGAGTCAGGACGGGCTTGCTTCTGGGCATCTCTGTCAGCAGCAAGGTTAAACACAGGCACATACGTGCTGGGAATGTCACTATATTGAGTGTCGGGTAGTGAGGTGGCATCATCTTCAGCTTGAATGGCAGGAGGCGGAGCTTCAGAAGAGGCCAGCGGCTGGGTTTCAGGTATTTCATCATTCAGGTTTGGAGAGGTAGGGGTTTGTACATTCTCTTGCGTTGAGGCTGCAAGAATGTCGTCAGAGGCTGAGCTATTCGCCGAGTGGGCGGGGCTTGTGACAACAGGCAAGTTTGCAGGGCGTCGACATGGTGCAATATGACTAGCGCCAAATCTTCCACGCATGTCAACTTGTTGATGTCTCGACACATGTGTGTAAAAAATATTCCTTGAGGCACGCACTGTGTCAGATACCATCAGCTTTCTCATCAGAGAACTGTACTTCTTTGAACAAATTCGTGATATGCAGAGGTTATTCTTAGGGTCCCAGGATCCAAGTGAACCAACCACTATCGGTTCAACTGTAACACGATCCCAGCGACCCCAGGAAGCAAGTTCATTGGCAAGGTCTTCATACTTCTCTAGTTTGGTTTTTCTGGCATCAAATAAGGCACTGGCACCACCTTCATATGGACAGACAACATCAATTATCATTAGGTCACGCCCCTTAGTAATGATAAGGTCAGGGCGGAGCCCAAAACGGCCAATTGGCTGATTTTTCTTATAGATGTGCCAGCGACCTTGTGCAGCAATATGGAGCCTATCGACAATCCTATTATGCCTAGCAGTAATGTCCTGCATATGATGATTGCAATGGTTCAAAACGTGACATAAGGTTTCTCTTTTACGCCCACATTTTCTACATAGTTGGGCTTGTGGGTTGTCTTTATTTTTATAATCATTACCATTTAGTTTTAACAGGTTAAGCCGCGCTGGATGGATAAAACGCCAATCAGTAAAGCGAAGGTAGTCTCCAGCCCTGTTAAAGTGGGAGGAGACCTTTGCTCTACTGAAGGCATGCAGCGACCGCCCCTGATTCTTCAGATTCTTAAGGTCTTTCGTACGCTTTGATTTCCGCATATTCCTTAGCATTTTAAATATGTTTGATCTATTAGTAATTGTAAAATTGTTATAACTGATGGAAATTGTGTAATCTTCATGCACATTCCACGTAATCTTCAGCCTATCCGAGGCAGCCCTTGCACGTGACCACTCGGATGAGATAAGGCTTTTTGCTTTGCACTGTGAGGACAGATATTTTCCGATATCTTCAGCAGTGGGCGGAGTGTTACTTCGTCCTTGGACACACGTCCTAAGCTCAGCCCATGCAATGTGTTTGACAGTCTCATCAGGTGAGGTTAATAATTTAAAGGCATTATCTATATGGGCGATGTCGCAGCTTTCGCCGGCGAGTGGTATACCAAAAAGACCATCTTTCTGATGCCCATATAGGTAATTTGTTGAGGCACGTTCGGGTAGGTTAAGGATTTCTTTATATTTCTTGCACAGGTCATGATCAAGATTATTCCACGTTGTTTTGTTAATCTGGCCGGTTCTCATTTTGTAGTTAAAAGCAGGGTATAAGAATGTTTTCATGGCATCAATCTTCTGCCATGGCCCAAGATTAGATGACATGATGGTGTTAGCTGTGACACTGATCTCCGATATATTCTTCTTATCTTGAAAGAGCCCAATTGGCTTACCAAGGAAGGAGGCGGAGTCATCTGTTGTGAGCGCCCGCACAGGCGTACCACAGACAAAAACTGGGGTAGGCTCAACACGGATACGCCCACCGGGCATGTGAATAGAATAACATTTATTTGGATTAATTCTGAGCCCAATGGCATCTGTAACCTCACAGAATTTATCAGATATCTGCTGAAGCTTTGCTATATCTTTATGCATAATGAAAACATCATCAGCAAGCCCCAGAATATAATACTCCAGTTCCTCCTCCTCAAATTCAGTTGCAACGCGGAGGGCGGGGTCAATGACCAAATCAAATATTACTCCGCTTGCAGGTTCACCCTGCTTAACACCACAGGTTATCGGAATCAGGTCTGAAAGACCCTCGTTTGTTAAAATGCGAGTATATGCACCCTTGTACATATCTGTGATGATTTCAGAAAAAACACTGCCAGCACCTGACCCTAGTAATGCTGCAGTAATTGCATCATGGCTCACCGAGCCAAAGGCATCTGCAAGGTCTACTGAGAGCATGCTTAACGGGATGTGCTTCGTTCTCGCTCTGCGAAATCGCTCTTCAACTATGAAACAGTGCTCAAAGCAACCGTCTGCAGGCCTAAACCCTTTCTGGGCGGGGCTTAAGATATTATTTGCTTCAATCCAGTGGCTCAGCCTCTTGGTGATAAGTCCCGAGTATATTTTTGCAATCGTTTGCCCTAATGCAATAGGTCTCCAATTGGAGGGATCATCTGGGTCACCATCCTTTGGAATGAAAATAGTTCGGGACTCTTTCCAAGTTTGTGGGATCTTACGAGCTTTGAGGCAAATATTAAAGATTGCCGCGAGCGCCTTACCATCTGGATCTACTCCTAGCCAATGCTTATACGTAAGCCTATCAGGGCCAGGCGCTGTGTTGTCACAGGATTTTAATTTGGTGATGACTTCAGCAGAGGTAAATGGATGTGTATCAGGCGTAATATTGCATGGTGGGTCTTTATTATATATACTAACATCAATATTTGGTATGTCTTTACTAAAGAATTTATTAATAAGCTCGCTTTGGGGGCATTCCACGTCAAATCAGGCAGTAAAATATCAATATGTAACCCACCATCACAGATTTTAATGAAACTGCGTGTGTTTGTTCTTACTATTAAGATATGATCACCAGTAATTTTTTTTGCTCCTTGGTGAAATAGTTTCTGAGAAAAAAATTGTCAAAATTTTGAAAAACTGCCGTCAGTTGGCATTCTTGATAGCTCGGTTTTCAAAGGTAGCATGTCATATATATAATCATATTTCAATATCTACTCTACAAATCATCTTCAAATAATTTATGCATAATATATAGGGTACGCAGCTTATGAAAAAAATATATTGTTACGCTTATAACATTTTAAGTGTGTCTAGAAAAATATTTAAACTTTGAAGTCGTGAATTTTTTATGAAAAATAATGCATTAACAAAAAAAGCATTATCAACAAAAGGCGGTATTTTTATTAAATTTATTTTTTATGGGAGATATACTTAAAGGTGTCCTCTACCTGATTCTGAAATAAAAATAGTGGGATTTTGGGTGTTTTTGGTAGTATTTCCTATTTAAAAATATTTTGAGGTGCATTTCATATCAAATCAAGCAGAGTCATTCCATGTCAGTTCCCCTAAGCCATTTAATCACAGTCACAAATTTCAATGAAATTGGGTTTGTTTATAGCTTATTTTAAGACGTAATCACCTTTAATTTTCTTGATCTTAAGTAAAATATTTTTTAAGATAAAAAATATCAAAATTTTGAAAAATTGTTTTAAATTTTTTTAATGACAGTTCGATATTCAAAGACTGCATTAAAAAAAAAAAAAAAAAAGTCATTTCAATATAAAATCACTAAATAGGTTTCAAATAATGTATATGTGACAAATAATGTAGGCTGATTATTATTTCTTGTTTTTTATCATGTTTAAACACTAAGAGAATTTATCTTATGAATTTTTAAAATCAAGAATTTTGTCAAAAATAATGTGTTAATCAAAAATTTATTATTAACCAAAGGCAGGGTGTTATTGCTTTTTTTTTAATTGTACGTAAAAATATCTTTTAAATGGTTATAAAATAAAAATAGTGAACATATGAGAAAAAATTATCAAAATTTTGGGAAAATGCCACGAGTTGCCATTAATGATTGTTCAATTTTCAAAGGCCTCATTTTATATATAAAATCATATTTCAATAACTAATAAAGAAATCTTCTTCAAATAATTTAAGCAAGGTAAATAAAGTATGTAGATTATGAAGAAAATATTGCTGTAATGTTAAAAAATATTTAAATGTGTCTAAAAAATTGTATAATCTTTGAAATCAAAAATATTTTACAAAAAATAATGAAATTATTAAAAAATCTTTACCAATCAGAGGCGGAATTTCTATGACTATTTTTTTAATTATAAATTGTACATAATACTACATTATAACTGGATCTGAAATAAAAATAGTGGGATTTTGGTTGGTTTTAGTAGTATTTAAATCATATTTAAAATTATCAATATTTTCAAATGTAAAACCTATCCAATGTATCATCCCTGGAAATATTTTTATTTATACATTTATTTTATTTTTCAAATTATCTTTTATGTTCGTTTCTTAAGGAAAAAAAATAAACAATATTGGTTTTTAGTAAAACTTCTAGGGCGAAGAGCAATTATCCCTTTCCAAAAAAGAGAAAAATCACTAGCTCCTCACCGCCCAATAGAAATTTTCAAAATGACAGTCCTAATCTTTAAACTCATATTTGGCTGTTAATATTGAAAATTTAGCATTGAGCTGCTAATATTGAAAAAAAAATACCAAATTTCACTCTTTTGAAGAAAATTTTGACGTATTGTGCTTTAAATATATGCAAAAAATGCATAATCCATTATATTTATATCTTTCAAATAACTATATCTAAAAAAATTTTTTAAACTTAATGAGTTGCACTTTTGTAACTTTATTCAGTTTCTAATGATATGTACCGTAATTTCGGATGTATAGCCCGCAGATCAAACAATTCAGTTTGGACCCAGAAATTTTATTCAGTATTTGAAGGCCAATATTTACTGTGATCTAAAAAGCTACATTTTATTTTTAAAAATTTCTGGGTCGAAACACGATTGTTTGATCCGCGGGCTATACATCGGAAATTACGGTAATTTGATTTATTTCATCACAATATTGCTGAAAGATGGATTTTTAACATATATATGTGTGTATATATATCCCTGTTCTCAAACAAATTATTTAAAAA
This sequence comes from Maratus speciosus, assembly GCA_963932465.1. Taxonomy (NCBI): domain Eukaryota; kingdom Metazoa; phylum Arthropoda; class Arachnida; order Araneae; family Salticidae; genus Maratus; species Maratus speciosus. The sequence continues at coordinate 55,215 of CAWVRF010001449.1, read as the reverse complement.
TTATTCATTTATGTTTAATAAAGCCTATATATATTGTTTATACACTTATAGAAAATACATATAGTAAATTTTATGATATTATGTCAATAATGTCTAAAAGTAAAGAACTTATCTAATAGTATGTAACGAAAAATTTAACATCTGGTGTAATGACAACAAAATTTTATAATTGTTTTACTTAATTTGGATGAATGAAAAAAAGCTTACATGTTTATATTTTATTGAAGTACAGGTGAAAATGTCACAAAGACATTCCTACCTCAACAACCACTGAGTATGTCACATTCACACTACAGATGATTTTTTTTTCTTTTTGATCTTTCGGGTTTGATTTCAGATGGTAATGAATTAATTAGTTTTGTTAGAAGTATCACTGCAGTCAGCATATTAGGCTCACTATTTTTTTTTATATAATTTGTTTTGATTGACTCGATGAACAACAATATTTAAAGTGACAATTTCATGACTTTTCAATTAAAAGCTGATTTATAAATTCATCATGTTGTTTAGTTATTATTATCGTCTTAAGATAATAAGTTGATATTAAAATTTTTAAATGCAGTTTATTTATTATTTGAACAGTTGAAAGTATTTTTCAATAAGAGTGGGCTGTTGATTTTAAGTTGGCTGTTGAGCAATGTAGTGTTGGTAAAGGAACTGATACTATTTAATTTAATTTTTATTGCTATAAATAATATTTGTTATTTTATTATTGTATGTATTATATTTAAGCAACAGTAGAAATGCACGATATCGTAGTCATTTTAGTACATCTTAGCATGAAAAGCTTCAATATTTATCATTAAACATTCACATTTTATGAAAATTTTGTTAAAATTGCTCATATTTTCACTATTTTTATTTTATAACTATTCAAAAGATATTTTTACGTACAATTAAAAAAAGTAATAACAGCCTGCATTTGGTTAATAATAAATTTTTGATTAACACATTATTCTTCACAAAATTCTTGATTTTAAGAATTCGCAAGATTAAACACACTCTTAGCATTTAAACATGACAAACAACAATAAATAATAATCTGCCTACATTATTTGTCACATATACATTATTTGAAACTTATTTAGTGATTTTATATTGAAATGACTTTTTTTTATGCAGTCTTTGAATATAGATCTGTAATTAAAAACATTTTTAAAAAAATTTCAAAATTTAGATATTTTTTTTATCTTAAAAAATATTTTACTTGTAATCACCTTTAATTTCCTTGATCCTGTCTTAAAATGAGCTATAAACATACCCAGTTTCATTGAAATTTGTGACAGTGAATTAAATGTCTTAGGCGAACTGACATGGAATGACTCTGCTTGATTTGATTTGAAATACGCCTCAAAATATTTTTAAATATGAAATACTACTAAAAACACCCAAAATCCCACTACTTTTATTTCAGAATCAGGTAAAGGACACCTTTAAGTATATCCCCCACAAAAAATAAATTTAATAAAAATACCGCCTTTTGTTAATAATGCTATTTTAGTTAATGCATTATTTTTCATAAAAAAAATCACGACTTCAAAGATTAAACATTTTTTTAGACACACTTAAAATGTTATATAAGCATAACAGTATTTTTTTTCATAAAATACGTACCCTATATATTATGCATAAATTATTTGAAGATGATTTGTGGAATAGATATTGAAATATGATCATATTTATGTCATGCTACATATGAAAATCGAGCAGTCAAGAATGCCAACTGATGGCAGTTTTTCAAAATTTTGACAATTTTTTTCTCAGAAACTATTTGACCAAGGAGTAAAAAAAAATACTGGGAATCATATCTTAATAAAAGGAACAAACACACGCAGTTTCATCAAAATCTGTGATGGTGGGTTACATGCCTGCCTGAACTGACATGGAATGACCCTTTGAGGAACTGAACAGTGTTTCGAATTGTCGTCGGTTAGTATCCTAAGTGCACGCTTTCTGTTGCGCCTGTAGGACCTTTGGATATATGCCGGGTCATTCTTTTTGGGTGGGGCATTGTTTGCAGATTTGGCTGGGTATTTTTTCAACTCAACCACATCCTGTGCATATTCCACTATCTCATCCACAAACATCTCAAATTCATCCCATCTGTTGTTGTCATAATTTCTCAGTATATCTCTTAATTTTTCAAGAAATTTATTTGTGGGGGCTTCACTATCAGGATTGGGGATTGCGTCCTCCTCAGCAAGCTCCCAATCATTTGCATCATCATTGTTCTCGTCATTAAGCCCCACCCCTTCAGTGAAATTATCAAATTGTGTGTTGGAGGGCGTGTCATCAGGTGTTGAATTGGGCAGGGAGGCATGGTTAAGGCCAGAAGGGCCAGCAGAGTTATCAACGTTACTAAGCTGTGCTCTATTATTATTACTAGAACCTCTTTGCCTAGAATTAGTGTTCCTATCATTAGTGATATTCTGACTATTGGGGTTACCATGAGTAGAATTATTATTTGAGCTTTGAGCTGAGGGAAAAATGTCTTGAGAGTGGTTACCCACCTCAAAATCATCCGAGCTGCTGTTAGAAGAAATGGAGTGGCGTTTTCGCCTTGGGTTCCTTGTTCTAGTGGTACCCCTAGAGACATCACTTGTATTTCTGATTGTTGGGTTAGTAGCAGCCCTGGGGAGATTCGGGCGTAAGCATTTTTTGTAACGTTCATGATTTCGAACTCCAGTAGAACTGGCAAAAGTTCTTGAGCAGAATTTACATTTATACCTTAACTTAGCTGCATCAGGAGGTGGGTATATGGGTATCTTTTTCTGCTTAAAACAACTATGTTTGGGCACATCCCCAGTGATTTCGGTGTTACATTCCTTGCACCATTTAATGAGGTTTACACCCTCTCTCGGAACACTATGATAGTCTTCAAGGTGCCTGAGTAGAGTGTCTTTGGTGTGGTACCAATGCTCTTGTTTTGTGAAATCACCAATACAAGGCTGGTCAGTGCAAGGCAAAGAACTGTCAAATGGTAGTACAAGGTAGACAGTATTGCCATCTCTGAATGTGGTTTTTGGCCTGAACACATTGTCACTGGTTGAAGGACCTTGTAAATTATTGTTTAGGTTGCTAATATTATCATTGGCTAGAGTAGTAACTGTGTTGATGTTCTCACTTTGTGAAGGGGCGGGGTCAGGCTCAATAGCATCCATATTGTCCCCATGAGCAACAGCAGGATTAGTAATACTTTTACTGCGCGTGGTACGGTGATCACTAAATTTCGACCACCTGACTCTAGTTTCAGGAGAGAAATCTTCATCTGAGCCATCAGAGGAAGCTTCATTGCTCGTGGTTACAACAGGATCTACCGCAGAGGGCGAGTTTTGATTTACAATTATATTGGGATGGATATCCGCTGTTACTGTCGTGGTTTGTATGTCATTGATCTGGGTGTTGCCAGCCGACGATTTCCTGGCTTGACTCACTATCACAAAGTCTTCATCAGGAGTGTGTAATAATTCATTGTCATTGTCATCTATAATTTCAAAACTTTTGTTTAGATTTTGATTATTCAGAATTCCATCTGAATTTTCACCTAACGCAATAAATGCAGACCTAGGTGATAATTTGCTTTGGGCTTCACTTGTTTGTTTACTATTATCAGTGTTATTCTCTTCAATTTGTAAATTCCCATTTAGGGGCGTGGTCATGAGATCAATATTATTCACAGTGGTGCTATTCATGATATGTGCTCTACTGATAGTAACTTGTGAATTATTCAGCTTATCTAACTGCGTATGACTCTCAATATTATCATCAATGTGTATTTCAAAGCTAATGGCATCTTGGTGAGTAATAACCAAGCAGTTAGCCTGATCCTGCATGAGACAACCACCATCTACCAATGGCATATTTTCCGCACAAGTGGTAGGTGGTGGTTTGGGCGAGGACGGAGAATTAATTTTATCACCTGTATCAAGATGACAAGAAGAAGTATTATGTAAACTAATAATATTATTATAACCTGAGCATATTTTTGCATCAGCATTGTAATCATGGGCAGCTTCATGCAGGGTCGGCATGCTTTGATTATTATGTTTCTGTATAGATTCCACTGGGAACTCTATCTTTTTAATTACCTGTATATTATCATTCCCATCCATATCTAACTCAATAATCTCAATATTTTCGTTATTTATTGTATTGGTACCGCCCATTTTACACTTCTCAGGAGATGTGGGAGGTTTAGCATTGCTTTTTTGAACCTTGGGGGTGGAGCTTGTAACTTTATTGCTATCTAGTGCTGGCAAGTGGGAGTTCCTATCAGAGTCATTCAGGATGGGGGAGGAGCTACTAGAGATTTCTGTGGACTTTCCACCCGAGTGGGCGGAGCTACCCAAAATATTTTCAGATACTATAATTATGTCTGGATTAAGGGGCTGTGGATAGTAATTAGTAGGATTACTGTTAATCATGCCTAATTGGTCCTGACTATCCATTACCTTGGTAATTAGATCAGGGCTTTTGTATTTTGCACTATCAGTGCTCAGATTCTGTGGGTTAATGCTTTGTACGGGCTTATTTCCTTTATATTTCTTTTTCTTAATTTTTGTTGGTGTGGGTGGAATAAATTGAGAGCCGTCACGATTATTAGTGACATTATTAGGAAAATATTTACTAGAGTTTTGTTCTTTACTTTTTGTGTTTTGCATTGGTTCACTAGGATGCAAAGTGTCCATACCAATCAAATTATCCTTTAATTTTCTCTTTTTAGCACATTTCTTACTAGGTTTCTGTGAATATTTCTCTACCAACATATCTTTGTTTTTTGATTTTTTCTTTTTCCTCAATCTATTTCTTATGGGCGTGCGCTCAGGTGTTTTATGTAAGCTTGTATCACCTGTTAATTGATTTCCCGAGTTAACTACCAAACCAGAAGTGCCAGCCTTTTCTTTTGCGGGGGCAATACTGGTTTTTGAGGTAGGCGGGGCCCTGAATTGAAAGATATCACTATTATTTTGTCTGTATGTGGCATTGCCTTTATCAGATTTTGTAGTTGGAGTAAAGTGATGTTGCAGCATTTGTGCAAATCTTTTTGTTTTTTCATTCGCACCTGTTTGTGCAAATTTAAAATACTCCGTAGGAGTTGTATTGGGTGTGTTAGATTGTTTAGTTTTATTTTCAAGATTATTGCTACTGCATTTTGCAGTTTCTGGTGAGTCCCACTCAGGCTCACTGAATGTATTGTTCATTTTGTCATTGTTTATTTGATCACCATCGCTATCCATGTTGGATAGTGTTAATTCAGATATTTTCGTTGATAAGAACAGAAAGGAAATTTTTGGCAGTATAAATTACTGTAGGCGTGGCCAAAAAAAAAAGGGGGTGCAATAATTATCACTAAAAATTTTCCATCATGTAATTATCACTATTAACCATTTATGAAATTATTGTAATTATCCCTGCTGGGTAACAAAATCTTTTCCTGAATTGAATTAATATATTACTAAACAAGTAGCCGGAAATGGAGCACGGTCAATAAGTACGACCACAAAGCAGAGGGGATCTCTGACCAAAAAAGAGGCGGGGAAAGACAGGAACCTAACGAAAAAAAAAATTTTTAGAGAGAGAGAAATGCCAGAAACGAAAAAATAGCAAAAAGAAAAATGTAGCTGGAAAACCAACCGCGCACTAGCCTGGGGGGGAACAAAGCAAAAAGAAAAGATAAAAAAATAAAAATAAAAATAAAATAAAATAAAATAAAGTTCCAACACCTCTAGGACCCAAGTACCGCATCTTCAGACACAGTAAACTCGGTCGGGGGTCATTGGAACGCAGCAATTAAATGGTTTTAAATAAAAAATTGGCAATAAAAAATTTAACAAAATAAAATAAAAATTAACGAAAGAGATAAGAAAACCCTAACACCTACTTGCTAACTTATTGGGATTACTAGAATTTTTTAAGTTAGCAAAAACAGCCAAAAATTTGGTCAGAGAAAACAATTACTACACCATGCAAGCATGGGGGTGGGGTGAAGTTCGAAGCGCTCCTACCACGCGATGGAGTTTGAAAATGAATATTTTCGCCCTCCGGTATCCTTATGGCCCTGTTACGGGATTTAAGTTCGCATTACTGGTAAACCGATGCAGGCCGTACTGCACAAAGCATATACGATCTGCACCACCCTGAACCATAGGATCGGCGCCACTTCGGGGGAATGGGTCATACTTAAGACATACTTACCAACACGCGCTCCACACCGCCAGGACCTCCTAACAGCTTAGCATAATTCCATGGAGAAGCACCCTAAAAATAAAATATAGCATCATTAGTAGATATGATTAACAACACCCAATTTCTAAACTAGAATTGTAGAACAATTTTCCTAGAATTGCACTTTTTCACAGGTAATCGTAAATATCGCAGGAAATTTTTAAGTCACTAATCATTCAACATCCACTTGAAAAATAAATTAATCCAGGCAGAAGCGATGTTTTTGTGCATAATCCAGTATTTCTCATTGATTTCCAGCCATATTTCACATTAATTTGCACAATTTCCACTTTTTGATCCACCACGTGGTAATACTGCATTCGCTAAGAGATACGACTAAGTCCACGTAATCCTTGTGCATCGGCTTAAAATAATGAAGTATCCATAAGGTGGCACTTGAATTGAGATCAATGAGCTGTAGACTTGTAAAATACGTTGAAATTTTCCTAATTAGCAGCAATTTCACTAATTATTACCACCACGTGGTAATACTACAAATACTGCTATCTTGCACTAAGTCCAGGTAATCCTTTCGCATCCAGTAGTAGAATCCATACGATCACTTCAGAACACAAGATTTCGGCAGAGCAGGCAATTGTCAATCACAATCAGCAATTATTTCCGTGGTTAGAAGCTAATTAGCTTAATTAACACTCCACGTGGTTAAGGCTTCTACGGGGCTGCAGATCTGGTCGCACGTTCGATGACTCACTCTTGACACAACTACCCTCTACATAGGCGTAACCAGCCTTTTGAACGGGGGGATGCCCAGACTTTTTAACCTGAACATGTTGGATACAAACAAAATCTTATATAGTAAAACCTGCTAAAACGAATCCCATAAAACTTGATCGAATTTCCGTTTTAGACAGTTTTCCACTTTAGAAGGTATAATTGTGTGGCATTTCTTTTAAAAAGGGCTCAAACGCGATTTTTGTTTGCGTGAGGAGGGTTGAGAAGGGGTTCAAAACATTAAAACTAAATCTAATAGTAAAAGAAAAAAAAAGATATGTAATTGTCCTTGCAGCAGTGATATAAGACAGTGACTAAGTGTGGTCACAACTGTAAAACCTTTTGGCACCCTAACTTCTTATAAAGATTTAAAAAGGCCTTTAATCATGCGGGAAACTTCTATAGGCATAGGGGAACACTGCATGAGATCTAAAATTATCTCAGTCAAAGTCTTGTAGATGAAATTTTGCCGGATGATAAATCTCAGATAATACACGCGGCACATCAGTACATGCGCACGAATATTTTTCAGAATGTGACTCCATGACTTCTTAGGGATCACCGGAGGGACCCAAGAAATTTTGGAGGAAAGTCTATATAAATAATTATTATAATATTATAAATAATTATAATATTCATTAATAGCGTAATTTCCTGCCTATAATCCGCGGCTCAAACATTCATGTTTCGACCCAGAAATTTTATTTCATTATTTAAGTGAAATATTTATCGCGATTTAATAAGTTACATTTTATGAAACAAGATTTCTGTGTGTAAACCTAATTGTTTGATCCGCAGATTATAGGCCGGAAATTACGGTAATTCAGGTTTTTTACCCCAGAGTGTGTCGAATATATTAGGTAAAGCAGGTCATGATAATATACACTAAATTTTATCAAGATGATAAAAATTATACTATCATGATGCGACTGTAATAATAAAGATAGGTGCTTGTATGTCTCTCTGTGTGTACGCGCGCGCTGAACTCTGAAAAAACAATGCAGCCTGCACCCGTAAGATTTGACAGGACCTGTATGCCTGAACTCATGCATATGAAAGACAATTTCTGGAATTTTTCAATTAATTTTTTATGCGAATGTTTTCGCATTTTGCGCAAATTTTTCAAATAAGTAAAAAAGAATCCGATTTCAATATTTTACCCAATAAATTTTGTCTTCTTTTCAATAAAGTGTTTTCGAGATTCTTACAGCGATTTTTCAATTTTTAACAATTTTTTAATGTTATCTTTAGAGGGGTTTTTTTTCGCATTTCGCGGTGATTTTTTTTTTTTTTTTTTTTTTTTTTTTTGACATTCCTAAAAAGAATCCGGTTTAAATCTTTTACCCAATTAGTTAATTTCGTTCCCTGTGGCTTTATAATCTTTTCCGAATTTTTAATGTACTTTCTAGCGGGGTTTTCGTGGTTTGAGGCGATTTTTTGACATTTTTTGAAACAGAAAAAACTCTCTGGCAATTTTTGTAATTGCCGTGATTAAATTCGAATTGGAAGTCAAATCAGCTCTTATAAGAAAGCTGAAAATTTAATTTTGCTCGAAATAAAAAATGCAATAATTCAAGATTCGCTTGTTTCGAGACAGAAGAGGTCGTAGCTTGCTCGGGAGAACGTTTCCGAAGGCAGTCCGCCCCCCCCCCCCAAATCCTAGATTTGTTTAATTCTATGTTCGTTTAAAAAAATCCAACCACTTCTCTAGTAATGAAGTTTACTTTCAGGGACAGGGTTTGAAATAACGCGCGGGATCGCGCGATTTGTGCACAGAAAAGGAAAGTCTCTCATAATAAACTAGTATGCTGTGGCCATCACAAAACTTTCTTCTATATAAATCACGTCAATTAAATCATTTAAATAGTACAAAAAAATAACAACGATTTAGCACCAATTCATATCAAAGTATATCTGAATTTGAAGTTGGATGAAAATTCGCGCATTAGTTCTTGAGATAGAGCTATAGCGGAAATTCTGAAAAAATGTAGCATAGCAGCGCCACCTGTTGAGCGATTTACACCAAAAGTAAACAGCACTAAACGATATCAAGGTATACCTGAATCTGAAGTTTCTTGAAAATCCAAGCATTAGTTCTTGAGATAAAGCTATTGCGGAAATCGCAAAAAATACAGCATAGCAGCGCCACCTGTTGAGCGATTTACACCAAAAATTAAACAGCACTAATTTATACATCAATTCATGTCAAGGACTAACTAAATCTGAAGTTTGATGAAAATCCGTGCAATAGTTCTTGAGATACAGCTCTTGTGGAAATCGTGAAAAATGCAGCACAGAAGCGCCAGCTGTTGAGCGATTTACACTAAAAATTAAACAGCACTAATTTATACATCAATTCATGTCAAGGACTAACTAAATCTGAACTTTGATGGAAATCCGTGCAATAGTTCTTGAGATACATCTCTTGTGGAAATCGTGAAAATGCAGCACAGCAGCGCCACCTGTTGGGCGATTTGTACCAAAAATTAAGCAGCACTAATTTATATCAGGGACTAACTGAATCTGAAGCTTGATGAAAATTCGTGCATTTTTTCTTGAGTTAGAGCTATTGCGATAATCATGAACAATGCAGCATACCAGCGCCACCTGTTGGGCGATTTTAACAAAAAGGTAATCAGCACCAAACTATATCCTGGACTAACTGAATATGAAGTTTTATGAAAATCTGTGCAGTAGTTCTTGAGATACAGCTATTGCAGAAATCGTTAAAAATGCCGCATAGCAGCGCCACCTGTTGGGCGATTTTCACCAAAAACTAATCAGTTCCAGTTTATATCAAGGTCTAACTAAATATGAAGTTTTGTGAAATTTCGCCCATTAGTTCTTGAGATAGAGCGCCCACAAAATTTGTGTCACATACAGACAGACAGACGGACGGACAGACAGACTCACAGACAGACATTTTGTAAAAACATGTTTTTTGGAATCTCTGACTCATAAAACGTGTAAATCCGTCGAAAACTGGAATTCGAAAATTTTCATGAAACCAATACTTTCTTCTTGTAAAGATAGAAGAAAGTAAAAATGCTGTGCAGTATTTCCCCCTTCAAATTCTTTCGCAGTCCTGTGATTCTTCAGTAAGTATTTAAAAAAAAATTGGGTCCGCGATTTTTATTTCTTTTATGGAATTTCTCAGAATCAATTCGTGAATCGGTCCCGGAAAAAATTGAGAATTTCTTCAAACGATCGTGGAAAAATATCGGGAATTTCAATAAAAGAGTGCAGAAAGTAATCGCCAATTTCGTTTAAGATTGCGCAAAAAAATTACGAATTTCGATAAAGGATTGACGAATTTTTTTTTCAAATTTCGTCAAAATGTTGCGGAAAAGAGTAGAGAATTTTGTTAATTGGTACGGAAAAATATCGAGAATTTTTCCGAACGGTCGGGCAATACTATCCCGAATTTCGACAAATGATCTCCCTGTAAATATATCAGTTTCGTCAATCGGTCGCAACAGAAAATAAATTTCGTCACAGGATCGCGGTAAAAACGAGAATTTCGTCAACGGATCACAGAAAGAAAGCGCGAATTTCGTCAAAAGATTACGGAAAGAAAAAGCGAATTTCATCAAAAGATCGTGGAAAGAAAACGCGAATTTCATCGAAGGATCGCGTGCTAAAGAAGTGCCTATTCCGTCAAAATATTGCGCTAAAAAATGCGAATTTCGTCAAAGGATAGCGGTCAAAAACACGAATTTTGTCAAAGGTAAGTGGCGAAAAGTGCGGATTTCGACAAAAAATCGCGTAGAAAGACGTGAATTTCGTTACACGATTTTGGGGGAAAATTGTAAATATCACGAAATGATCACAGAATAAAATCTCGAATTTGTCAAAAATTACTGCACTGGGCTAAACGGTTGTAACGGGGTTCCTTTTCCATCTTTCAAAAGAACGCCGCGAAACGACAAAAAACTCTAAAAATCGTATACAAATTTTCAGAGGAAAAAAATTACTATATTGACTTGAAAGACTGAAACCATATTCCTTTCAAGAATGTCAAAAAATGGCCACGAAACACTAAATTCAACCAACCAACCAACCTGCAGATTAGTTTGAATTTTCTGTGCTATTATTTTTCATTTACAAAGGAGGCAGGGTATGTGTCCCCTCCCCACTTTACCTCGGCTAATCGAAATTTGGAATTATCGTTTCACATTTGCATCCCCTTTCAATTTTTTTCTTTTTTTTTTTTTTTTGCTTCTTTCTTGACTTTAAACTACCAAAGCAAAGAGACAAATAGTTTCTATCCTCGTCAGGAACTTGCGTTAATTTCTCATGAAATTGCAGAAACATGCAATAGAAATAACTGCGTTAAAAACATCTCCCACAGACAAAGGACATCAAAGTGGGATTATAAAACCGCCTTTTAGGTAGATTTCGTATGAAATACTACCTATTGGCGTCGTTCCTATGTTGGAATTTCTGAAAAATTTTTGCAGATCTAGACCGATCATGACCCCTAGAGCCCAAAACCACCCTCAGTAAAAAACTATATATATATATATATATATGTATGTATGTATCTATCTATATATATCACTTTCTTCTGGACACGATAACTTCCACAATTCTGCACCAATCTCTTCCAAACTGATACATAAAATCAAGGGGCATAAAATCTCGGTCGAGTTCGTTAATGGGCAAAATCGGACCAACGGGATGGAAATACGGAGGGGTTTTGTGAAAACCGAAAAAACCCCATAACTTCTTAAATTTTGTACATATCGAATCAGTTTAAAGTTTTTATTACTTCTAAAAATAGGGCCATAAATTTATGTATCACAGATTTTTGATAAAGTTAAAAATGGGCTCAAGGGGCGCAAAAATAGGGTTTTTGGGAGAAAAAAAATCATAACTTCGTCAATTCTCAAGATGTCAAATCCAATTAATTTTACCATGAATCTCCTTAACATTATCTACAACTTTTATATTCACAACTTTTTGATAGGACCAATTCGTACCGCAAAAAAAAATTTAAAACGAAAACAAAAAAGGGGGGTTGAAAAAGAAAAATTTCCATAACTCCGTCAAATCACAAGATATAAAATCCCCATGAATTTATCATATATCTTCTTAATATTGTCTACAACATCTATATAGACAAGTTTTGGATAGGACCAATTCTTACAGCAAAAACAAATTAAAAATACATAGCGGTTGAAGAAAAAAATCATCTTAGTAAGGGTGTATTCAAATCCAAACTGCTTGTTTTCTGACTCATTTTACAATTCATTTTTACTCTCAAAGGCTTCCAATTGGTACCTTTTCTTACTCAGAAGCTATATAATGTACCGTAATGGTCAATTTTTTGATAGAGGCAGAATATATTTTAAAACATACTGTCAAAACATACCTTTTGAACCTAATTTTCCGAAGCGGATTGTGTTGGAAAAATCATCGTATTAAGGGAGTATTCAAATCCAAACTGCTTATTTTCTGACTCATTTTTAAATTCATTTTTGCTCTCAAACGCATCCAATTGGTGGATTTGCTTATTCAGAAACTATATAATGTATCGTAATGATCGATTTTTTGACAGAGGCAGAATATATTTCAAAAAATGATGTCAAAGTGGGCATTTTGAACGGAATTTCCCGAAGCGATTGTGTTAGAAACGAAAAATATTGTCTTACTGTGAAAATAATTGTTTATGTATCAAGTTTTAATTAATTAAACGAAAATTAAAAACACAGGTCGCTGATAGATCTCTTCAAAAATCACGTCAACAAGTTTCATGTTTTTCCTATTAAAAATGAATCTGGAGTTATACCAGAAAATTTCAAGTTGTTGAGCATGGAAATGTATTTTTTTTAATACCGCCCTAACATGATTCTGATAAAACCAGTTATTATATAAAAATGAAATAAAAACTCGTCAAAAGCGGCCAGATAAAATTGTTAAAGTGGGTTTATCTCTAATCATGATTTGGTTTTTGTCTGTGAAATTAGTATACTTAACTTCGAAATCTACCTCCGCCTGTAGGTCGGGCCGGCAGGGATTTTTTGAATTACTATGACTAATAGAGATTCTTGCAAATATTCTAGTTTTAAAAAAGATAAACGACATAATTTTCTAAAAAAAAAAGAATGTGGGTTTTTTTTTTTTTTTTGTCACATTTCAAAACTTAGCCGTTTAGTTTTCTGAACTTAACTAATTGAACTCTGCTTTCACTTCTTCTTCTTTTTTCTTTTCTAGATTTCGATTTTTTTAAATAATTGTGCTCGAGTCTGCGGAAACGGGGGGGGGGGGGGGGGGGGGGGGGTGCCCGGGCACCCAGGGCACCCCCCCTGGTTACGCCTATGCCTCTACCAGGGTGACGTAGATTTTGGAGCCGGAGCAGACTACGGTGACCTCGGGATGAAGCTTGCGGGAGCAGTACGTCGAAGGGTCGGCAAGACCAAACCAAAACTAACCGTCGAAAAAATAACCACAAATTAAAAATTTTGAAATCTAATTTTAACGATGCTAGACTCGATAAATCGAGTCCTTTTGGCTAAGATCGGATGCGGACAGCATAACTACACTTTGATCTTAGCCAAAAGGCCGAGAAGCGATTAAAAATTAGCCTTCCACGTGCTAATTACTGGTCGATGAGTCATTAGGACGTGACCGAAGTGACCCTAGAAGGTCAACGAAGAATCTAGTCGAAAAATGCTAAGTCCGGAAGAGGGTCATTGAGACCGGAGATCGCTGAGAACATGCGGCCAAAGGCCTAACTTGAGGCGGCATAAAAAATACCGAAATCCTCGGAAGATGGTCGATGAAAAAATAAATCTAATTTTAATTAAAAAATATTGCTCATCTAAAGAGCGCGTGACTGCCTCTTGACTAAGACCGCAGCTAAGTGACATAGTCTACACTTTGATCTTAGCCAAAAGGCCGAGAAGCGATGATAATCTAACTATAAGATTAGACCCTACAGAAAAATGTTAAAAAGGAGTGGCTAAAAAAGAATTTAATAATGGGACTAACAAATAAAAAAAAGCACTAAAAAGTGTATGTCCATGTGGAAGTGTTGGCTTATCTCGCCTTTGTCTGTGGCATTCAGAGAACGCCTTAAATATGCACATAAATACACAAAAACTTTATTAAGAACATCACAACATACAAAATTACAAATAATAAGTGTACCCATGAGTGAGGAGTTGAAGAAAACTTAGACCTGGCGGCCATTGGAATTTTGTGGGACCCTGTTGATGTGCTCGTGGTAAACATCCCTCGTGTACGCAATTGTTTCGCTTACGACGATTTTCTTCATCAGCTTCAGATATTTTTTTGAACAAATTCGCCTCAAGGGTTTATCATTTTCAGGGTCCCACGAGCCCAGCGCCCCAACGACAACAGCCACAACTTCAGCAGTGACTACTTGACTTGTTAATTCTGCCGCCAATAACCTATATTTTTCCATTTTCTCTTGGCGGGCTCTCTCAAAAGCTTCACGGCCGTTATCAAAGGGGACTGTGACGTCAAAGATCATTATTTTGTTGCCTTTTTTGACCACCAGGTCAGGTCTTTGGTTACCGGTGCCAACAACTTGGTCCTCGCCCACGATGGTCCATCTGTCGCCTGCTGCCTTCTTTATTCTTGCGACAATGGCGTTGTGCCTTTTTTTGTATAGTGTGCTATGGACCATACAGTGGTCGAGGACATGAGGTAACGTTTCTGGGTAGGTGCCGCACTTTCGACACATCGGATTGACAGGACCAGGGCTCTGTCGAGTTGGTTTTCTGTAGCCATTGAGTTGGAATAGGCCAAGTCTTGCTCTGTGGATGAAGCGCCAATCTTTGAAACGTGTATACGCCCCATCCACGAAGAAATGAGAAGACTCCCTGGCCGCTGCCACACATATATTCGTCTTGCCTTGATGGTGACGGTCCCTCAGTGACAGAGTCCGGCTTCTTCTGAATGAATTTCTTAGTGTAGAGAAAACCTTCCTCCGATCGCTAATGGTCTCATCACCCACCTGGACCTCGACGACTTCATTTTCGGTAATATTCCATTTGATCTTTAGTCTGCTGGTAGCTTGGCGGGCACGGGTCCAGGTGGTCGTGTACCTGTTATCCCTTCTGGCAGATGCCTCTGAGTTCAGGAACTCTTGCATGTTTTCAACCCTGGTGGAGCCCTGCCTGTAATTAGCATCCTCTCGGAGCTCGCCCCACGCAGCGTCTTTTACGATTTCATCTTTGCTTGTCAATAACTTGAACCCCCCGTCAACTTTTGCGATGTCCGAATCTTCTGCAGCCAACGGTACCCCAAATAGACCATCTTCCCTCGCTCCATATAGGTACTTGTTGGCTGCGTTCGGCGGGAGGTCAAGCGTGCGTTTAAGGAGTGGCTTTATAGTGTCATCGATTTCTGTCCACTCAGTCTTTGTTAGCTGGTCCGTTCTCATCAAGAATAAAAGAGATGGATAAAAGAAGGTCTTGATGCAGTCAATTCTTTGCCACGGACCAAGTTTGGAAGTCATTATAGCAATGGCCCTCTGCTTTAGGCTCTCGACAGTGACAGTGTCCCGGGGCAGGAACGCACCAATCGGTTTTCTCAAAAACATCGCCGGGACACCGTCACTAATGCAGGGAATATCATTACCGCCGAGGTTAAATATGGTATTCCTGCAGCCTGCAGGAGGGCGACTACTATAATGCATTGTCACACATTTATTGCTGTTAAATTTAAGGCCAATTTTGCTTGCCAATGTATAAATAAGAGTCAAAAGGGCCTGTAGGGTACCCGCATCCTTAGCAAGTAGCATAACATCATCTGCATACGCAAGAATATAGTGAAAGAGGTTGCGCATGCTTGGGTCCCCACACGACCCCTTCTTCTGAACTTTACGAAGTAGGAAGTCTATTGAAATGATGAACAGAACCCCACTGAGAGGGTCACTCTGCTTGACCCCGGTGGTAGCCACACGTGGGGTGGAAAGGCCAGCAGAAGTTTTATACTGCGTTGAGGAGTTGTCGTATATATTCTTAACTATTGTAATTAGTTCCTCCCCCGCACCACCGAGTCTCAGAGCCTCAAAAATCACCCAGTGCGGGAGAGAACCAAAGGCGTTCGAAATATCTAATGAGGCATGGAATAGGTCTTTTTTCTTTTTTTTAAAGCTATTGAATATGTTGTTGAGGATGTAGTTATTTTCATACACCCCATCGTGCGGCAAGAATCCCTTTTGATTGAACGATAGCACATTATGATCCTCGATCCATTTATAGATTCTCTGTGCTAAACAGCTGGCGAACAATTTATATATAGTATTCCCCAGGGCAATGGGTCGCCAATTACCTGGGTCCTGTTTATCACCTTTTTTGTAAATACTAATTGTGGTGGTTTTCTTCCAGTCATCGGGGACTCCGCCGAACCGAAGACATAGATTGTACATTGGGTGGATTGGTAGGATTGCCTGGTGTTTCCGATGATCTGGTTTTCGGCTATTACGGTCCAGAGTTTGGCGGCTTCTTTGATCCGCTGGACGATCTTGTTGTGCCTGCGGGTACCCCGATGGAGTTGGGGCTCGCAGTGATTAATGGCGTGCGGAAGGGTTTCCCGCTTCTCCTTACAGACACGACACAGATCGTCATGGCCATCCTTGCTTGGGAGGTATCCGTTGAGGGCCAAGCAGCAGAGGCGAGCCCGGTGAATGAACCGCCAATCGGTGAACCTGATAAAGTCCCCGGTCCTATTGAAATGGAACGAGGCCTTGTCTTTGCTATAACAGGAGAGGGTCTTGCCTTGACTAGGTTTGTTACCAAGCACGGTAGCAAGATCTTTGCGGAGACTGGTTCTCAAGTCGCGAAAGATGGACCGACGATTGGTGATAGTTTTATCACCAATGGTGATGGAAATGTCGGGAGCCGTAGAGGTGTTCCATCTTACGTTCAGAGAACCAGACGCGTGCCTGGCGAACGACCAAAGGCTGGAGCAATCCCCACTCCGACCATCAAAATCACAATTTGAAAGGTAGTCTTCTATGACACTAAGCGTCACCTCGCATCTTGCCCTGGTTTTGACTACTTGGGCAAGATCAGCCCAAGCGCTCTCACATACCCTAGGGTCGGGAGAGGTGAGGAGCTTGAAGGCTGTATCTATCCTTGCAATTTCGCAGTCATCGGCAGTACAGGGAATGCCGAAGAGGCCGGAGTTGGTATCGCCGTAGATATATTCGTTGGATGCACAAGTAGGAAGACCCAGGGTTTTCTTGATGAGGGGCCTGAGGGCAAGATCGAGGCGATGCCAGTCAGACTTCTGGTACTGATTGGTCCTCATGGCATAATGGAACGATGGGTATAGGAAAGTTTTAAGCGCATCGATCTTTTGCCATGGGTCCAAGTTGGAAGTGAGAATTTCTTTCCCAGTATTGGTAAAGTCGTCAATGTTGGCCGAGTCGGGGATGATCCGGAATCCGAAAGGCTTCCCAAGATAGGTAGTGACATCATAATTCATTAGAATAGCCACCGGCTCGCCATTGATGTGAAACTGCGTTGCAATGCAGGACTGATGGTCGGAGCGAATGTGGATACTGAAGCACTTTTTGGGATTGAGGGACAGGTCAATTTTTGCTGCAGTGTTGACAAGGATGTCAATAGAAGTGTTTAGGTCTTCAATGTTATCTTCAATGATGGCCTCGTCATCAGCGTAGGATAGATTGTGAAGGCCATCACGGCCACGCTGAATTGCTTTAAGGATTGGATCTATGGTTATAATGAATAATATTGAGCTAAGAGCACATCCCTGCTTGACACCGCAGAGAACGTCTATGGAATCGGATATCCCTTCCGAAGTCAGCAGGCAGGTTCTTGCATTCGTGTAGATGTCCGTGACAATGTCACATATGAGGTCTCCAGCACCGAGGGCTCGAAGGGCATCCACGATGGCTTTGTCGGGAATTGAGCCGAATGCATTTTTAATATCTACAAGTAGAATGCATATTTCTTTTTTCAACTTCTTGGCGACACGAAGGCGATATTCGAGCATGAAGTTGTTCTCCACGGTGCCATCGAAGGGTCGAAAACCCTTTTGATCAGGAGAAAGGAGGTTGTTATCCTCGATCCATGCAGAGATGCGCTTAGCAAGAAGGCTGGTGAATAATTTATATAATGTGTTTGACAGGGCGATGGGCCGCCAGTTCCCTGGGTCAGAGGAATCGCCACTCTTTGGGATAAATATAGTCGTAGAGTCTTTCCATGACTGCGGGATGCGTCTTGCTTTGAGGCAGATGTTAAAAATAGATGCAATGGTTTTGCAGTCAGGGTCGACTTTCTTTAGGTGATGGTAGGTAAGCCTGTCAGGGCCAGGCGCAGTGTTTTCACATTTGTTGAGTTTAGACTTGATTTCAACTGGTGAGAAAATGGATGTATCAGGTTTATCATGATCTTCGTTATGGGAAGAGAAAATGGAAGGATCATATAAGTTGTCGTTTTCTTTGAAGAATCTGTCTTGCAGGTCCTTCGCAGGGACGTGGCACTGTGAGCTTGGGGTGTTTAAAGCTTCACGAGCGGCCCGCCGTCTGTTGCGCCTGTACAAACGCTGCATGGCAGCAGGATCCTTATTGTTAAATTTCTTAGTCGACCGCATGCCAGGGGGGGACTTTTTGAGGCCCACTCTGTCATGGGCGAAGTCGATAAAGAGATGGAGGGTTTCTTCAAATTCGTCCCACTTGTCGGGGGAGAAAGATTTGTAGATGTTGGAAAAGTTGGCCTGGTAAACTTTGGAGGGGTTGTCAGCATCAGGATTTACAATTATATCATTCTGGAGATGATACTCTCCATCTTCATCATCAGCAGGGGCATCAACTTCATCGTCAAGGCCTACGAGGTCGGCGTGGTCCTCGTTAGGGTCATGATCTTGGGTGCCGAGAACCGAGTTTGCAACGGAAGAAGAAGCAGAGGGCGGAGGCATGTTGTTATTGGATTGTTGGGTTTGTGCCCTAGAGACATGTTGACGATTGGCGTTATTGTTGAGGAGACGCCTCATGTTATCTCTGTGGGTTCTCCTATCTTCTTCGTTATGAACCCGTTGATGGTTCGTGAGGCCCTGGCGAGAAGGAAAAGCTGCATGACACCTGTGGCATTTGTGCTGAAGCTCAGGGGCGGAGCCATCAGCAATGTAAAAACGGTTGTCAATGAAGCACTCGTGAAAGGAAACCCTGCTAGGGGTATTACACTGGCAGAAGGAGCACCACCTCTGAATCTTCTTAATCGCATTATTGTGAGACCATTCAATATGCCTAATGAGGGACTGCAGAGCGGAGGTGAATTTTTCGCCCCCGTAACTTTCATTGCAGCCAGAGACAGAACATTTAAGTGTGCCAAGAATGGGGAACACGATGTTGAGAAGGTCGCCATCGAAGCCAGTTACGTGGGGGAAAGATCCAACATTGTACACAGTGGTCCTTCTAACCCGCACGTGCGGGGTGCGAACGCTGGTGGTAGGGCCCGTTGGAATGGCAGCCCTGGGGGTTTCAGCAGAAATAAGGCTTCCAAATGATGAGCTAATATCAATCCTCAGTACATCGTCGTTGTTGTTAGGGTTGGCAGGTTGTACTGAGGTGTTTAGATTAGTAACCTCAGTAGGAGAGGGTGGGATTTCGTTGTCCGATCCCCCCCAGGGGGATACCTTCTTTAGGTATTCACGGGCTTCGCAACCCCGGGTTCCTGAGCGATCTTTCTCTTTTCTTTTTCCTCTTATTCCTCTTGCCTTTCTTTCCTCTTTGTTTCACTCTCATTGTGGTTTCCTCTTCGGAGGTGAGGGCAATTCTGCATGAGCCGATATCATCCTGCATATCGACTCATGGGGAATTGTAAACCACCCACGTGTTTGCCGTGCGTGGCGACCCGTGTCCCTGGAAAGGGGGATCCTGGCAGTTGAGGGAAACCAACACACTGCTTTGGCCTCTGCTTCAGGTAGACGGGAGGTGCATATTGGTCCCGTATGCATCAATCGGCTGGTCAGCTGACTTGTCACTGGCTGGGGATCAAGTGAGCGAGTACTTACTAGCCATCTCGTTTAGGGTGGAGACTGGCATAGGAGTGTCTTGTGACCGTATGGGCCCTGGTTAGCACTGGTGCACGAATGTGCATCCCCTTGTTGGGCTCGGTAGTGGGTGGTGCGGCCGGGGTCTGAATTGATTTTTTTCCCAACATGAATGGAAATACTTCACTTCCTTCAAATCCTCTCCCATGTGGAGAGCAACAAACTGTACAGAGCAATCTTTTCACTCGCTTCTTTGTAATCAAACGTACTGATAGCCTGTCCGATAGTTCATTTAAGAAAACTTCACCTTTCCTTATTGCAAAAACATTTCAGTCTGTTTTCGGTGATGGTCATAATCTCAAAAAACTGCAGTCTGGGGATTTATTGGTTGAGGTTACTTCAGCCAGCCAGTCTGAATTTCTATCAAATTGTAATACAATAGGTTCATTCTCTGTTTCTGTTAAAGCACATCAAACCCTAAATACAAGCCGTGGTGTAATATCCGAACCAGATCTTTTATTTTCTACCAAGGATGAACTTTTACAAAATTTAAATGATCAAAATGTCATAGATGCACGACGTATTACACTCCGTCGGAATGGACAAGTGCTTCCCACAAAGCACATCATTCTGACTTTCAATAGCCCTACCTTACCAAAAAGAATTAAAGCTGGTTACCTTAATTGTCCTGTCCGTCCCTACATTCCTAATCCTCTACGTTGCTTTAATTGCCAGCGTTATGGCCATACTACTACTAACTGCCGGGGTTCCACCACCTGTGCACGTTGTGCAGAAGTTGGCCATGACAATAAAACATGTGAAAATCCTGAACGCTGCATAAATTGCAAGGGTAATCATACTGCATACTCCCGTTCTTGTCTTACCTGGATACGTGAAAAAGAAATCATTTCTGTTAAAGTAACTCAAAATCTCTCCTATCCTGAAGCCCGCAAAGTTGTTGAATCCAGGACTCCGTCAGTCGGAGTCTCCTACTCTAGTCTACTCAAACAACAACCAAAATCTGTAAGGCACATAAGCACCCAGACCGAACCTTCCGTTCCACTAAATAACTCACCTATGACAGTACCACTCAGCACCACAAAGATACAAACTCGTGATGTCTGCTGTGGTTCTAAATGTTATGCAACCCCATTATTAGAACGTTGGCTACCATCCTCAGAACCTGTTACTATAGTATATCAAACTAGTCAATCACAAAAACCTGCAGTTCAATCCAAAAAGTCATCCGACCCAGTTCAATCCAAAAAGTCATCCGACCCAGTTCAATCCAAAAAGTCGTCCGGCCCAGTTCAATCCAAACAGTCATCCGAACCAGTTCAATCCAAACAGTCATCCGAACCAGTTCAATCCAAAATGTCATCCGAACCAGTTCAATCAAAAAAGTCATCTGAACTCCAGACTGACACTAAGGCTGTTAAATCTAAAAAAACATCACAGAAACCTGATACTAATCAAACAGTGAAACCAAGCAAAAAAATTTGCCTTCAGAAAGAGAGAAAAACAATTGGGGGCTCTTCACAGTGGAACACTGTGAAGAAAAAGAACAAGAACAGCTGTGTAAATCCGCCTGTCTCTAACTTAAAGGACCCAAAACAACTGCAGCACTATGCCGATGAAGCAATGGAATCCGACTCTTATGAATCAAGTGGTGATGAAGGAAATACAGTTTTAGAGGAATTTTTACCTAATTGATTTTGCATTGTTTTTTACTCATGTGATTTTAACCTTGTTTTCATGTAGTATTTGTACATCCTTTTAAACTTTGTGTATTTTAACAGTTATTAATTTAATAACTCCACAGTTTTTAATTATAATACGCTTGACTTTTAACTATGAACCTTTGATTCTTTTAAACGGTTTTAGATATACATATTACTGTTTTCATTATTTTTTTTGTTTTTATCACCGTTTTGTTATTCTTCTTTTACTCGTTTTTTGGATATATATATTTTTACATTTTGTCTTTGTCTTGGCGCAGCATGTCCCTACTGGGACTTTGCGCCATAAAACCCCATACAACCAACCAACCATCGTTGTCCGATCCCAATGATGATTCTGAGATGTGGGGATCATTGTCCCCGCCATGAGAGGTGGGAGAACGCCCAGGAATGGCAGAAGTTGGAACAATGATGGAGTCGCTAGAGAAGTTTCCATTGTGAGCCGAACTATTGGAGTTATCCGCAATGGGGGAGGAGCTATCAATGGGAGCATCCTCATTAAAACTGATTAGATCAGGTTGCGAGGCTGAGAGGTGAGAGGTTACGGGAGTGTTCGTAACGCCTAAGTCCACTTGTAAATTGGAAGGGGAGTGGCTAGCAACAATATTACCATCATTTGTAGGCGAATTGCTGTGCACAGTATCCATTTCAATTGAAAAATTCACTTTATCATCATCAGAATCTAATGTGATGATTTCTGCTAAATTTTTCTGATGTGAAGTTACTTTTTCTGGAGTAATTTGTAAGATGTTTCTACGGGTGTGAGAAACGGTGATATTTGAAGAATGAATCATTGGAGTTTCTTCAGGGCTTCTAATGTGTACAGGCGCACATGGACGTTGAGATGTCCCATCCTCCTGCTGGATGGTAGGATTGGAGTTAGCAACAGGAGAAATACGGGCATCGTAATTTAAAATGCAGGAAGAATCCCCATTATCGATATCAGCATAATTTTGCTGGGGTGAGAGTAATAAGTCTTCAGTAGTGCAAATGGCGTGGGTATTGCTAATGGGAGTGGAAACTTGGTTATGCATGTCCGTCCCAGTTACAAGATCACTAACGAGCAAATGTGCTTCATTAACAGGAAGAGCTGAAGCGGTGGTAACAGAGCCCGAGATGATGGGACTGGGAGCGGGCAAATGATCAATAATTTGGGAGGACTGATGAGATTGATCAGTGTTAGTTTGATCAGAAGCAATATCAGAGTCATCCTGGGTCAGATGTTTCTTGTGGCGTTGACTTAAGTGCTTGTTAAGTTCTCTTTTGAAAAGATATTCCCACATATTTCACATTTATGCTCAAGATTTATAATTGATCGGTCAACGCGGAAATATGAGATGCCACGAAAGCAATGATGGTGGTTGATTTTTTCCCTAATTTCATTGCGGCAAATGGTACACCAATAAGTGCCGATGATATTTGTTTGATGGTGAATTTCCCTAAGATGGAGGAGGAGGTAACGTTTGCAGAGTGCAATCGTTTCTCCAAGGATAGGCACACCACAACGCTTCACCGGACACTTGGGATAGCTGTCAGTAGGAAGAAGAAAATTCATGAAATTCCCCACTCTCCCAGTTTTCTTAGGGAAGCTGACGTTAGAATTGTCGGGTGAGGGAGGTTTCTGGTAGAAGTGGCCGTTATCTCTGTAATGGGACGGATAATCCGAAGAGCCAGAAGCCCCGCCCACACTGGATGAGGCAGTTGCGTAGTGGGAGGCATCAACTCTCTTCTTTTTACTGGAGGGAGCGAAAGAGACATGTTTGTCAGATGTATTCGCTAGCTTTTGTTTTTCTATTTCTTTGGCTCTTGCCATGCTGTAGGCCTTTGAAAGAATTGAAGATTTGTTCACATTTTTTGGGAGGTGAACTTTTGGTTGATATTGACTCAATCCTTCGACGATGCGAGTGGTAACTCCGCCCAGCCTGGTGTGATTGGAGACTGGAGAGGGCGTGGTTATGGAGCCACGCGAGGAATTACTAGCAGTATTGCCAGTACGCATGTTAACTGATGTACATGGTTGCGAGGAATACATGCGAGTTCTTGTGTTGCTCGCCACAGATGTCTTGGTTGAAGTTTGAGTGGAGGCCATGTTAGCATGATGCATCTTGGAGGTGTCAGAAACACATTTTGCGTAAGTTTTATAGTTTTTGGCCATATTGGAGTAATTTGAAGCATTAGCACCATAGGACCGCCCACAATCAGGTAAATTCGCAGAAGAGGGAGTGGCTTCCGTGTTTGAACGGGAAGCAACGCTGTTTTTGCCTGAGAAAGGAGGCGTGGTCTTCTGGTTACTGGCAAAAGGTTTAATACTTGCTGAATTGTCCGACATTTTATTATGAGAGTCCATAATTAATGACTACGTGAATACAAATGGGAGTAAATATATGAATAGATCACTAGTATCTTAAGTAGAACGAAGACACAGGAAACACTGCCAAGCAAGCGGAAAAAAAAAACGAAAGAGGGTGGACAGACGGGTGTGTCCAAAGACCCTCTACCGAAAGAGACGAGGGTGGGCAGCCGAGGAACTGCGAAAATAAAGAAAAGGAGAGGCGCCCAAAGACCCTCTACCGAGGTGCGGCGGAGCAGAAAAGCCAACGGACGAAGTCCGGAAGAGATGTTCTGACGTACACTAGACGCAGATAACCGTAGCGTATATCAGCCAGATATCGACCGACGGCAAGGTTGCCAGGAGGAAGTCCAGATGAGTGGAAAAAGGCAAAAAAATGGATAAAAATCGATAACTGACGCTACAGAAATGCTACAGACATGGTTGAGATACTGGAGAACGTAGAATTTTTTGAACAACCAGTAAAGTGATGACAGAAGCAGGTGCAAGGGGTCTAACAAATTTAGGATAGCAAATGGCCGAACATAGAAGAGATTGCAAAGATAAAGAGGTACAATTAATAATTTTAAAATGATAGAATAATCTTAGAAGTGCCAAACAAAAAATTTTGAACCCAAAATCGAAACGTGGAATTTAGAATTTTAAGGGCAAAAAATATAAAAAAGGAAGGTGGCAAAGTCCTACAACGCGAAAGGAGGCTATAGGTCCTGTTACGGGGATCCCGCACCATTACTGGATACGAGACACTAATAAGACCTTTCGGAATTATTAGTGCCACCCTGAACCGATTCAGCGCTCGCCACCGGGGGAGATGGGGACCAACTTACAAACAAGTGCTCCAACCGCCAGGATCCCATACTTACAAGACAGTGAACCTGTGCTCCACTGGAAGGTTACTCCATCATACTATGAACAAAAAAATACAAGAAATTAGTAGAAACCATTTTTTAAATTATGACTTAGCGTGATTTCTGTGAAATTTCAGGTTTTCGAATTTTTGAAAAATTCCTAGCAAAAATTGGGCGATGAAAACTTCCGCCCCTTGAAGAGCTGATTTCTTAACGTAAGTAGATGGCGAGAAAAACTTGAAAAAGTTCTAGGAAGGTGCTTGTAGTTGCATTTGAAGATAGCAAGCAAAGAGCGTAATCTTAATCAATTAAAAAAACCCTTAACGGGTTAAAAGTTTGTGACGCAGCGCTTTATCTTATTGCTATAAGAATTTTAAATATGGAACTTAAAAATAATGATATCAAATTTTAAGTGACGCTATATTATTTATTTTATCATTTTATTTTTGTTTTATTTATAATTGCATGCGTAAGAATTATGTTAAATTTAAAAGAATGTATAAAAATTTAATCATTGATGCGTTATCATTCACATTTTTCATAAATTCAAACTATGAGTTTTAAAAGATATATCAAATTTTAAGTGACGCCTTGATGTAGCCTTAAACAATGTTTTAAAATTCAATTTTAATTATTTTCGATTTGGCTAAATATATTTAGATATCTAACGAAAACTTTTAATTTTCCAATATACTGTTAAAAATACCACTTTCACTGAACCTGTACAATGCACTGTAATGTATTTATATGAATAAATTGATTTATCTTTTGTACCACGCTATCCAAAATCAAAATTAAAATTTATGTAAGTGATTTCTTTACGCCATAATATCCATTTGCATATATTTCGCTTAGTTTGGATACAATGACGCAAAGAAATCACTTACATAAATTTTACTTTTGATTTTGGATAGCGTGGTACAAAAGATAAATCAATTTATTCATATAAATACATTACAGTGCATTGTACAGGTTCAGTGAAAGTGGTATTTTTAACAGTATATTGGAAAATTAAAAGTTTTCGTTAGATATCTAAATATATTTAGCCAAATCGAAAATAATTAAAATTGAATTTTAAAACATTGTTTAAGGCTACATCAAGGCGTCACTTAAAATTTGATATATCTTTTAAAACTCATAGTTTGAATTTATGAAAAATGTGAATGATAACGCATCAATGATTAAATTTTTATACATCCTTTTAAATTTAACATAATTCTTACGCATGCAATTATAAATAAAACAAAAATAAAATGATAAAATAAATAATATAGCGTCACTTAAAATTTGATATCATTATTTTTAAGTTCCATATTTAAAATTCGTATAGCAATAAGATAAAGCGCTGCGTCACAAACTTTTAACCCGTTAAGGGTTTTTTTAATTGATATCATTACTTTTTTTAAGTTAATAGTAATAAAAAGATAAAAATTTTTTTTTAGAGGCTAATGATAGGAACTCATAATCGTGATTTCCATTCACCTTTAATTCCCCCCCCCCCTTCAAAAAAGCATACCTGATACTTATATTGTAAAGAGTGCTGTGCTATTTGATTTTTTTAAGAACTTTTTAGTAAGATATGGAAGTAATATACAAAATGTGGGGGGGGGGGGGTATGGTTTGTTTCACAGATATAGAAAGCTTTGTTAAAACTTACTATGTAAAAGGTTTACTTTCTTAAGAAAAATATAAAGAAATATTACTCTTTAAACCTTTTTATTAAAAATACAATAAAATTGTAAGCAAAAAAATACTTTCAAATAAAATTTATTTGGAAATTACTGATTTTTTATTTTTTAAGAAATAATTTCCCATCATGTAAGTTTTTAATCTATAGTTGTATTGGGGTGGTAGGATATTAGATTTACTTGATACAACTGTATAAAATGCATAAAATACATTATTATTGCTCCCATTATTGAAAAGAAAGTTTTATTGTGATATCCCCCCCCCATTTATTGTTAATGCTGAATTCAGGCAATAGATGGCGATACCATGCAGAGAAGCATTTAATTATTGATGTATTTAACTAATCCTGCAACAAGCAATGTAAAATACTTCAAAAACAGATTTTAATTATATTTTGTACCTTGAAATTTTTAATGCTAGGAAACGGTTTAATAATTTAGTTAGCCAACTGAATTATTTAATTTGAGGTTTTATTTCACTTAATTTTTTCTTTGAATACATTTCCCATTTATTGTTAATGCTGAATTTAGCCAGTAGATGACGATACCATGCAGAAAATCATTTAATTATTGATGTATGTAACCAGGGCCCGACTTAGACAGTGGGGGGCCCTGGGGCAAAGATTATTCGGGGGGGGGAGGGCTTCGACCTTTTGAAAATTTTCGTGAATTATGTTGAAATGACTGAATTTAAACTTCATACCTATTGTATGTAGACTTAAATTTTATACCAAGTATATTTGACATCTGTATACAGTATGGTACAAGAAAGATAACTTTAAGAAACTATAGCATACATTTTTGTTGGGGGGGGGGGGGAGCGGGGGTTATAGGAATATAAGGATAAATGTGAGCCGTTAAAATGTAAGTACAGTTCTCTCAGGCATTATTGGCTGTTTGTGTTAATACTTTTCTATTCAACTTAATCTTTTTATTCAATCAACATGCATTTTGGTGATTCCATCATATAGAAAGGCAAGTGGTGGCATGCATTTAATAATAATAGCAACAAATTTCAATACTTGTTATGTTGTTACTGCATTCCACACGATGTCTTAAAGTACTTTGGTATAAAGTTTCATAATATGAAAACAGAAAGCAACAGATAGCAGATGTGTGATATTACTGTAATATTTTAATTAAAATTATGTATTTAAAAAGAAATTATGAAATCAGTAAGGAAGAAATTAAATATCAAAAAAGGAAAAACACTTTAAATTAGAATCTGGTCACTTTTGGATATTTTTTATCATTTGGCTCTCCTTTAACTAAAACTTATATCTGCTCTTGGGGGGCCCCCTCAAATCGGGGGGGGGGCAGCTGCCCCGCATGCCCCTGCATTAGTCGGGCCCTGTATGTAACTATCAGACACAGGAAAGAAGACTAGACTCAGCAACACCAATTCAGCCTATGTTAACGAATGAAGTAACGGAGAGCGTGATCTAGGGCTCAGACACAGGAAAAAAGACTAGACACGGCAACACCAATTCAGCCTATGTTAACGAATGAAGTAACTGGGAGCGTGATCTAGGGACGTTTTCTGACCTTTCCAATATGGCAGCCAGTGCGAGAGCAGTGAAACTCAAATTAGTGATTATTAAAAATAAATTAACATGTATGCAATCCAAAGAGTTCTCGATTATTCCTGTTTTCATTTATGAGTAATACTATTAATTTCAAGAGATTTCTAAACTTTTATTTAATATTTATTGAGGAAATCCTTACTTGAAAATCTGAAAGAATAAAAATATTAACTGTCTAGATTGCTGCTGCTGCCATCTGTTGAGCCAAATTTGATGAAGTTGAATAAAAAAATCTTTAACAGTAAAAATGTTTAAAAAATATGCTAGATTAAATGTTATTAAATGATACTGAAATACTCGAGAAAAATGTGTACACTGACTCTGAAGTACTAAAATACTTCAGTTTTACTCAGTAATAGGCACAATATTTCTCCATCTTTTATTTACTTTAGAGTTAAAATTCCAGATCTTGAGATAGGTTTTTTTTTTTTTTTTTTTTTTTTTTTTTGCATTAATTTCATTAGAGTTAAGTATTCTTATATATAAAAAAAATTAAGAATAATAAAATTTAATGACAAAATTAATTATTACCCCCCCCCCCCTCTCAAAATACCTTTTATTATTATTAATTTTATATCACATTAAATCAAAATTGACGTTTCTAAATTCATTAGATTTTGCCTATCAGAAAATTTATTAAAATAAACGTCAAAAGCCTGTGTTCTTAGATTTTAAACAGTTTTTATTGCATTAATTTCGTTACCTTAAAAAATATTTTTTAGAATTCTCATCATTTTTTTAAAGTAAAATTATGAATAAGAAAATGCAAAGACAAAATTAATTACTAATCCATCCCCACCCCAATATCTCATTTTTTATAATATTATTCATAATTTTAGTTCACGTTAAATCGGAATTGACGTTCCAAAATTCACTAGATTTTGTCTACCAGATGGTATTTTAAATAAACGTCTTAAGCTCTTAAGCGGTAGTCTTCAAATGACTAATTAGTGAATTAACAAAAAAATTCTGCCTGATAAGTGATTTTTAATTATTTAAAAATTAATTATTTCGCAAAAAAGTGTATATATATATTATTTGTTATGATTCTCAAATTATTAAAATGCAATAAAAGTTCAGCGATAATGAAAAATTCTTCTATATTTTTGGTTAATAAAGACTTATAATAATTTTTTATACTTCATTATCCCTTGATTAGTTTTCAGCTTTACAAATCTTACTGAAGTATGAAATGATTTTTATAAAAGTAATGCAATTCATTTAAAACACTAGTAATAATTTTAATCTAGGTTCTATATTTTATTTTTTTTTGTTAATAAAATTCTAGATTTAAACTTCAGCATTGAAAAGCTTACAAAATCAAATGAATGATTTTTATAAAAGTAATGCAATTAATGCAACTCATTTAAAATATTTCTTATAAATAATGCACTGAGGTGCAATATATTGCATTTACAAAATAAATCTATATATATATGCTTTAAAAAAAATGCTGACTGCTTCAAAGGGGACAGACCTCGCGACCTATGTATTGCGAGGCCCGCACTTAACCGACTGAGCTACGGAAGGACCGTAAACTTCGCACTAAACGTTGATCAGAAGAAATTAAGCGCATGAATACAGTATACGCAACTTCGGTGAAATTCCCATAAATGGTGGAAAAATATAGTCCGATTTTTCATGCTTATTATAAAACGAATAAGAGTCTTCCTGGAAACACACGTGGTCTTATTCGGTTCACCTAAAATAGATTTATATTATATATTAATTTTAATAAGATCATTTTCGGAGGGAAAAAAAAGTGAATTAAAAATAAAATTAGAGTTTTCCCAGAAAAAAGAAAAGTGTTATTCACCTCGTCTTAATCAGATTTATATTATGTATCAATTTAAAAAAAATCGTTAGAACCGTTTTCGAGATTTTCAAATTAGGAACTTCCTCTTATACCATACCAACGTTTTCACTTTAAAAATGGCTATTTAGATCTCAAAATATACTGCACGTAGAAATGTAAAAATTTCAGTATACGATTAAACTGCAGATATAAGACTGTTCTAGAAAAATCAGAACAATAGGACCTATATCTGCGGAGATATTAAAAAGCGGCTTTTCGCGTTTTCTTTGATGTCGAGTTAGCCGTATATATGAGTTCCGCCATCTACGAATTCTACGATACGATTTTAGGCTTAAGGCTGCGTCACTCGCAATACTACCGTCTTCCATGATGCATCCACACGAAGGAATGTCCATCCACGAAAAAGGATTGCATATTCTTGAAGCAAAGAGTCTACAGAGTCCAAATATGCAAATAGTTTTGAAATCGGATGTTAAATTAAAAATTAGCCTTCCACGTGCTAATTACTGGTCTATGAGTCATTAGGACGTGACCGAAGTGACCCTAGAAGGTCAACGAAGAATCTAGTCGAAAAATGCTAAGTCCGGAAGAGGGTCATTGAGACCGGAGATCGCTGAGAGCATGCGGCCAAAGGCCTAACCTGAGGCGGCATAAAAAATACCGAAATCCTCGGAAGATGGTCGATGAAAAAATAAATCTAATTTTAATTAAAAAATATTGCTCATCTAAAGAGCGCGTGACTGCCTCTTGACTAAGACCGCAGCTAAGTGACATAGTCTACACTTTGATCTTAGCCAAAAGGCCGAGAAGCGATGATAATCTAACTATAAGATTAGATCTCAGGGAGAGCATGATGCCAGTACTTAACTTAGGTGTACAAAGCCAAACTCCACATCATTGATCTGGCCTTATCAGCCATCACACATTCATCCATCCACATTCATGCAGTTATCACCAGGTGATAACCATTAAAAATAAACAAAACACACTACACACATGCCGGTCACTCATCCGAGGATGAGCGACCTTCAGAAAAATAAACAAAATCCTCCCTCTCGGCCACACCCCGGGTGCTCGCACCGTCCGAAGAGGGCGGAGCTACCAAGGATGTGCTCGAAAGCGAAGAGCGGGGTGATGGGCCAAGTGAATCCACCGAGGTGGGTTCGCGCCCATCAGGAGAAGGTGCAGTTATACCAGCCGCGCCCCCACTCTCCGAGGAGAGTGCGGGGGCCGAACTGGCAGCAGGAACAACCGCCGAAGCACCTTCTCTGTCTACACTGACCGAAGTTGCAGCATCCGTGGAGGCGTTAACAGGGATCAGTGCATCCAGAGTCGGCAGGAAAGCCGGGCCAAGTGGACGCGCCGAAGCGTGACCGCACCCGGGAGAAGGGGGGGGGATGTGTAGCCTGCTCGTCGCAAGGCTGTACCCCAACAGACAGACAATTGACTTCTGGGTCATGGGAAACGCTCGGAGAGCCAACAACATTAAGCTCCACCTCGAAGGAAATAAGTCCATCTTCGGAGAAGGAGCCAGGAACAACATTTGTAGAAGTTGTGGGATTGTTAAGTGAATCAGTCCTGTTTCTGATTTCAGAGATAAAGTCTGAGATAATATCTTCATGATAAGGGCGTGGCAACCCAATAATGTCCACATTAGAGGCTGAAGAATGAATTATATTTTCATTATTACTAATTTGTGCGCTAGAGGTAATGAAATTATTGGTTATTTCGGCAGCTAAGGAGTTGATTTGATCTGCGGTAATAGCATCTACACTTGGATCTGTAAAACTATCAACAACTACTGCTTCGCCAAAGCAATTGTCTTTAGTGTGGGTGGCAGTAGGTTTCTTAGGCTGCTTTTTGTATTTTTCGTCAAGGTAAGGAATAAATCTGGACCTATTGTCGTACTGAGGGACCCAGTGTATATGCTCAAAGAATATGTCCCGTGAGGCCCGGATTGTGTCAGAAACAATAAGTCGGCGCATTAGATTTGCATATTTTCGGCTGCAAAGTTTTGCCACTACTTTATCATTCTTTCTGTCCCATGACCCAAGAGACCCAACAACAATTGCGTCACAGAATACATTGTTATACTTCTTTCTGAGTTCTGCGACTACTGGCTGGTACTTATTGACCTTTCTGAGGCGGGCATCATCGAAAGCCTTTTTCCCGTTCTCGAAGGCAACTGTGATATCAATGACCAGCACATCTTTTTCATTATTTACAAGGATGAGGTCAGGTCGCAGATTTTTAACAAGCCCGTATGACTCATCTTCGCGAAGAAGGGCCCATTTGGAATGTTCCAGTGCGGCCTTTTTGATGCGGGCAACGATACGGTCATGCCGTTCTGTGATTTTATTTGAGAGATGGGCACGGCAGTGATTGAGCACATGGGGTAGTGTTTCATCATTTCTGTTATTGGAATTGTTATTATCAGGTGGAGTATTCTTGCAGCGGCGGCACTGTTTTGGCAAATTTTTCTTGTTGTATGCATTCAATTGTACCACCCCAAGGCGCGCCATGTGGATGAATTTCCAGTCGGCGAACCTTAGGAAGTCACCGGTTCGGTTAAAGTGGTAGGAGGCTTTAGTGGCAGAATAGCACTCAAGAGTTTTGCCCTGCGACTTAAAATTCTTGAGTCGGCGGGAGTGCCTCTTGCGATAAATATTCCTCATTGTTTTAAATATATTCCGCTTGTTGGTAATTGGAATGGTGTCGCAGATAAGGGTTGTGGTAAAGTCGTGAGAGATTTGCCATTTAATCCCTAAGTGCCTTGAGGCCATGCGGGCTTTGGCCCAAATGGAGGAGAACCTGTTATCAGAGAGTTTATAGTCTTTCGCGGACAGGTAATCTTGCAGGTCAAATCTTGTGGGATTAGGAGTGCGATCGCCGGCGGCGACTTTGAGATCATCCCAGGCAATGTCGCGGACCACTCGATCGTCGGACTGTAAGGGCTTGAAGGCAGTATCGACATGGGCAATGTCGGAGTCTTCGCCGGCAAGTGGTATCCCAAAAAGGCCGTCTTGCGCGCTACCGTAGAAGTAGGAGGTAGAGGCTTGCTGAGGGAGATGGAGGACGTCTTTGATGAGAGGCTTTAGGGCATCATCAACAGCGTGCCATTGGGATTTTGAATGCTGGCCCGTGCGCATGGCATAGCTCAGTGATGGATAGAAAAAGCTTTTAAGAGCGTCAAGCTTCTGCCATGGCGCGAGCTCAGAGGTGAGGATGTTAGAGCCGGTTTCGATGAACCCTTCGATTTGTAGGCGGTTCTCGAAAAGGTGAAAGCCAAAGGGTTTTCCCAAGTACTTGGCTGGCTCGAAATCCATTAAATATGGGACATTTTCGCCATTTATCTGGAATTGTGAGGGAACACATTTATTTTTGATAGGAGCAATGTGCACAGACCGACACTTGCCGGCATTGAGCTGGAGGCCGAGCTTCTTGAAAAAATCGACAATGCGAGAGATGGTGAATTCAAGACCCTCCCTCGAGTCTTCAATGACAACTATGTCATCGGCATAGCCGAGGCAGTGGATGGATTTCCTGAGGGCCTGAATAACGTAGAAAACAGGGTTAATCCCTTTGTTGAATTTAGTGCCACTGAGAGGACACCCTTGCTTAACGCCGATTTCTATGTCGATTAACTCAGAGAGGCCAAGTGCTGTAAGTAACTGTGTTTTATTATCTTTGTCCATATCTTCTAGTAAGGCCAGAAGGTCATCTCCTACACCTGATTCTCTGAGGGCTGCAAGAATTGCCTCATGAGGTATACTGCCGAAAGCATTTTTAATGTCGATAAGTAGGACAAATATTTCTTTTTTGTGCCGACGTGAATGTAGGATCTTTTGCTGGAGCATGAAGTTATTTTCCATTGTTCCATCGAAAGGGCGGAACCCCTTTTGGTAGGGAGATAGTAATCCATTAGCCTCAATCCAATCGCTCAGCCGCTTGGCTATAAGACCAGAGAACAGTTTATAAATTGTGCAGGAGAGAGCGATGGGTCTCCAATTTGCAGCCAGGGCGGGGTCACCCCCCTTAGGAATGAAAATTGTGCGGCTAACTTTCCAGGAGCTAGGAATGCGGTGCGCTTTTAGGCAAATGTTGAAGACGAGGGTGAGGACTTTCGCATCTCCGTCGAACTCTCGAAGATTGTTGTATGTAAGCCTGTCACCACCCGGGGCAGTACTTTCACATGATTTAAGTTTTCTCTTCACCTCATCAACTGTAAAAGGTGCGTAAGACGGAGGGTTTTGTGCTTTGATTTCATCTTTGTAGATGGAAAGGTCAGGCTTGAATTTTGAGGCAGTAAAGAATTTCTCTTTGAGGGCTGCATGCGGGACCTTACACTGGCTATTGCAGTCACCCAGGACTTTACGGACTGCGCTTCTTCGGTTTCTTCTATAAAGCCGCTGGATGAAGGTAGGATCATGTGGATTGTAAACTGGGGGTGAATTCCGACTTGGGTTGTTATTGATCTTAATTTTACAATATTCTTGATTTGCTTTGGTAAAATCTTCCAGGAGATCATTAAATTGTTGCCATTTTTCATCAGAGTAATCTTGAAGGATGGATTTAAATTTATCAATGAAGGTGTCGGAAGGGCAGTCAGACTCAGGGTCTGGCAGAATGTTTTCGTCGAAGGCTTCATCGTCGTTATTATTTCTGATGTTTGCGGTTTCGTCTGTATCTTCTTCATAAATTTCATCGACTAGCTCATTGTCTTCATCATTAATGTCGGGGAAAACTTGTGAACCAGGCAGGGAATCTTGCGTGCTAATGGCTTGACTGGGTTCGGGAAGTGGGTCCTCACGAGAAGGAGGAGGAGTTTTGTTGCGCCTCTTATCAGTAGCTAATTGGTTTAACTTTTCTAGCCGCTCTTGTTTAAGATGTGCGCTTCTGTGATTATTGAATTGGTGACGGTTGCTGAATGACCTATCACATTTTTGACATTGAATTTCCTTAGGCGGCCGAACAGGCGGCGGAAGGTCCTTGAAGCAAGGGTGAAGCGTACCGTGCAACTGAAAAATTTGTTTTTTGCAGAAACTACACCATTTTTCAAGCTTGGAAATTTCAATGTTGTGCTTTCTGTATAAGTGCTTCTTTAAATTAGTATGGACCTTTGAATAGGTCAACTGGTCAGACGAGTACCCACAAGTGGTATCCGTTTCAGTACAGTATAGTGCATCGGTAATTGGGAGAAGAAGTTTTATCGTATTGCCGACCCTACAGTTTTCAGTTGGGCAGCCTGTGGTAGATACTTCATCTGTTTCGACTTCCTCAGCAATGCTGCCTGAGTCACTGTCTTCAGAAGAGGAAGCGTTCCCGTCATCCTTGTCATTAGGAACATAATGTGGGTCGTCGTCAGAATCATCGACAAGCGAATAATAGAATTCATTGTCTGAGTTGTCAACCCTGACTGCAACAGTTTGAAGATCGGGAAGTGCCGTATTTCCATTGGCACACTTTCTGAGATTGTATACATCAGAGTTAGAATTACTAGGATCAATATTAGATGTATCCGCAATAGTGTCAATGGACATCGTTGTACAAGGCTTGTCTGAGTTATTCGATGTGGAAGGCGGAGCTTTTGCTACATCTGTCTCGTTGTTGGTGGGAACTGAATTTTTCGAACGTGAATTCTTTTTCAAAGGCTTCTTGGCTTTTGCCGTCGAAGGATCTTGTATTGGTTCAGAATTGTTAAGAGGCGTAGTGGAACTGGAGATATCAGTGGCAGCTTTTTTCTTTTTGGCTTTCCTGTACGGAGGAGGGCTTTTAAAATCTCCAAATACAATTTGGTGCCTGCGAGTGCGAATAGGGGACTCGCGTGGTGGTTTTCCATGTTTAAGGGAGGAGCCAGTGGTAATCGTTGTCTTAGTAGGTACCTTTGGTTGTACGAAAGTGCCTACATTATTGTCATTAGCAGTAGGGTTTGCAGGGATTCGATGCTGAGGATTATTGTCATCTTGGGTAAATCTGCGATCTTCATCTTCAGAATCTAGATAGTTGTTAACTTGGGCGGCTGTTATAATGGGTGGTTTTGACGGGCCCGCAGTTGGGGATACGTTTGGGATGTCCTTCATGCGAGCAGTGTGCTTGCTCGTGAAGGAGGTTTTCTTCCTATTAGTGCTAGCGATAATTGGGCCATCCTTCTTGCTTTTTTGTAATAGGACTTTGGTAGTAAGGCTAGCAGCAGTGGTATTAATGGGAGTTCCCTTCATCGAGTTATTCCGATAATGGAATTTGGTGGGAGAGATGTTTTCTGAAGTGATTTGGACTTTAGGACTATCA
This sequence comes from Maratus speciosus, assembly GCA_963932465.1. Lineage (NCBI taxonomy): Eukaryota > Metazoa > Arthropoda > Arachnida > Araneae > Salticidae > Maratus > Maratus speciosus. The sequence continues at coordinate 18,953 of CAWVRF010001449.1, read as the reverse complement.
TTGGTCAAATTACCGGTGGTGGAAATTTTCTGGTCCGGCATGCTTTGGTTAATCGTCTGAACTTCCTGGGTAATTGTGCCAGTGGGCGGAGCTACGGGAGTTTCATCATCCAGTGTAATACAATCAATTATTTTGTTAGATTTTTGCTGGGAAAGTGTACTCTTGCAAAGAACTGGCTTGGAATTAGTGGAACTATTATTTTCTGTGGTACTTTGAGAACTTGTATTGGACTTGATGATGTTATTACTGAAAGCATTGCCCATGTCGACAAGAGGAACGTATTTTCCATTTATGACATTGGGGTCATTTCCCCCACCAACAGGTGTGAAACGAATTTTTGGTGTTCTGACTGGCGGAGGAGCTGTAGCTCTCTTTGCTTTGGGGTTGACTTTCTCAGGCTTTGGGGCGCCGAGATCAATTATGGCATTCGGAGCAGCCGCTTGTAGTTCCCTAATATCATGAAATTGTTGAAGTATAGCGGGGTCAGTGTTACTGAGCCGCTCGTGCATTTTTTGTAGGCTTTCATATTCTGCAAGGGCAGCAGCATGGTTGGCAAGGTCCCTGAGGACATTTTTGACGACTTTATTTGTATTCTTGTTTGCAATTGCTATTGGGTAGATAGCCACCTCATTGAAGGGGTTGTTATATTCAGCATTCATGATCCGAACAGTTTCAAGACATTGCTCTTTAGTATTGAATACTTGATGTAAAATGCTGCCATCTTCACAACGTACTTCAAGACGAAATTTGGTGGGTAAATCCACTTGTGTACCAGGAGGTATGTAAATAAAATCGTTGCCGTTCATTTTGTTATGGACTACTGGTGGTAGGATCGTTTTAGAGATATTTACCACAAGTGGGCGGAGCTATGCTTCAGAAAAAGCAATATTGCTAATTGGCTAAAAATCTTGCATTAAAAAATATAAATAATATTTGCATTTGGTGCGATTACTGGTGGTAAAGTTCCGTATCAGTAATGCGATGATATATCTATATATATATAATTTTTGAGTGCAAACAGTTTTTAAATTTCAATGCAGAAAACGGTTGGTGAAGTAGCTATTTGAATGCGAAAATAATAGGCACATTTTTGGATGAAAGCAATTATATATATATAAATACTCTTTGGATGCGAACACTTGATATATTTGTAATTTTCAATAAATATCTCTTTGTGTGCAAGCAATTTATAATATTCTAATAATCTTTTCTTCCAATGGTCACTTTGACTTGTCAAAAATATCAATAACTTGTTAATATATATTCAATCTTCTAGTAATTAGCAAATAGTTGGCTATTCAGTAATATATGAGCACAGAGAACACTAAACAAAGCAAAACAAGTTAGGCACGAGAAAAGGACGGTGAAGAGGGCGGAAAAATATAATATCCAAAGGACCCTCTACCGAAGTGGGGAACTAAGCCTAACAGGCGGTGGAGGCAAGACGTGGAAAAATTTCTAAGTGTTGTCGTGTGGTAAGTCGACCGCATGTAGTTGTAGTGTATATCAGCCAGATATAAGCCTACGGTGAGATGACCGCATGAGTTAGAACTTTAAGATTTAAGCATTAAATGATTAACTGAAGGCAAACTAGGCTGAAATTAGTTATATGATGATAAGATTAGACTAAATTACTTAATTTTAAGCAGCAGCAATAAGTTAAGTAGCGAAATCCTAACCAAAGGGCCTAACAGAAATTTTGCAAGGGGAAATGGCCGAATAAAGAAGAAATTGCAAAGATTAAAGGCATTAAGTTAAGATAGTAAAATAGAAATGCCAAACAAAAATTTTGAACCCACGGCCGAAACAATAAATTTAGAATTTTGAGGGCAAAAATAGAAACAGGAAAGGTGGCAGGACCTGCATCGCGAAAGGAGGCCCCAAGGCACTGTCACGGGTGTACCGCTTATTACTAAGACGGAACGCAATAAAATCGAATTTAATCGAAGTTATTAACGCCACCCTGTACCTGGAAAGGCGCCCACCACCAGGGGGGAGAGGGACCAACTCACCAACACGTGCTCCAACCGCCAGGATCACATACTTACAATTCAGCGTCTCTGTGCATCTTGTGGACTTCTAATCCATCACTGTATAGAAGAAAAAGCAAGAAAAGTTAGTTGACATTTTGCTGGTACACATTAATTTGCGTATTTTCCTATTTTTCCAATTTTGGAAAATTTTTATTCAATTCACTGTAATTGGAATGCAATTCCCTTAAGTAGTCTATTTTTTGCAACAAAGTTCTGCTGAAAAAATCTTGGAAATACCGCAGGAATATCCTTGTAATGAATCACGGAAAAAAGCGCACCCGGAAAAAAGCGCCCCGGAAAAAAGCGCACCTTTTTACAAATCACATATTGAATAAGTCTGATAATAATACACAGGGTTAACCTCAGAATATAAACACCAGATTGAGATGATTTTTTGAAATCTGGCGTCTTGCTCCCTCGGTACGGAGAGGCTGTGGGGGGGGGGGGGGGGGGGGGGTCTTTAAAAGGTATCTCAAAACCTGCATTGCCTCGATGATGATAAAATTTTGTAAGGTATGCAGAATCAGAATATAAACATCAGGTACTTATATGTACAGTGAAACCTCCCTGTGTGACCACCTCCATTAAGCGACCAACTCCCTGAACGGCCATTTTTTCATGGAACGAAATTTATTCCCATAGGCTCAATACTAATTTTACCTCCATTCAGAGACCATCCCAGTTGAACTCCCTCCATAAGCGACCAATTTTTTTTAAAGAAAATGAAACAGATTTTGTAAGGTATGCAGAATCAGAATATAAACATCAGGTACCAATATATATACAGTGAAACCTCCCTGTGTGACCACCTCCATTAAGCGATCACCTCCCTGAACGACCATTTTTTTCATGGAACGAAATTTATTCCCATAAGCTCATTACTAATTTTACCTCCATTCAGAGACCATCCCAGTTGAACTCCCTCCTTGAGCGACCAATTTTTTTTTTTAAATGAAAGAAATTCCGTTTTTTCCAGGTCGCTTGAAGAAGGTTTTATTAAGAAAATAATTCCGGAGAGCGCATTATTACAACCGAGCTGTTTAGCTGTAAGAAACCCAGTATAAGCCAAAAAATCTAATAAATTATTGAATTAAATAAAATTAAACTGAATAAAAAAGTCTTACATCTATTTTATAGTATCAGATTTTTCGTAGTTTATTTACCTTGAAATTTACGATTTGCGAAAAATCTTGACATAATGGTTAAAAGTGAAGATAATTTTTTGATTCAGCATTAAAAAATCCATAAAATAGCAGCATTAAATTGAAATATCATATTTAAAGCGAATGCATTTTATGCCCGATAAGAATTTGTTTTTTACAAACTGGTTGTACTTATTTTTTAACAAACATAATCTTTTTAGCTTATGTAAATACGTATTTAAAGCATTTTTCGTTTATTCATCAGACAAAATACCCATAGAAACTTTACAAATTATTTTCATCTTAGATTTCAATGCTTTTTTACACTGTTTTAAAAATTTAGAATTAATTTAAGAAATTTAGCATTTAGATCAATCAATTACCTATTGAGTTATAAGGAATTTCGATCACGTGACAAACCCGTTTTTCGCCCGCTCTTGAGACTCTTCCTTCCTCGGAAATTCGGTTCCAAACGACCACTTTGACATTATTTTCTGAAAGATCTATTGCATTTGCAAAAATATGGAAAAAACAGCTCCATTACATAGTTTCTGAACAACAACACTAGCCAGTTTCATGCATTTTCGAACAAAAATAAATTAAAATTTATGTCAGAAAGTTGCCCCTTTGGATTTGAGAACACCCTTAAAAGAACAAACCGTTGTGACAATTTGATCACTGGGGGTCTTATATTAAGTTTTTTATCAAATTTAGTGTGTGTGTGTGTGTGTGTGGAGGGGGGCGGGGCGGAAGTTATATAAAATGTTAATGGACTCTTGTAAAGTTTTATGACGAAGGTAATCGTAGATTTTTGTAATCCCCCTCCCTCCCACCAAGTAGAAGGGAAAGGGCCAAATTAAAGGAAACTCATCCAATTAGATGTTTATATACTTAGAAAACATCCTGATTTTATCCTGATCCAAAATTTTATCGTCTAAAACCGTAATAGATTCGGATTTTGTAGATCCCCCTCCCCTACACACCCACAGCCGTACTCCAGAAGGATAAGGGAGACTAAATATATATATATATATGTATACAGTAAAACCTCTCAAAAAGCGACCACGTTCCGTTCCAATAAAAATGGGTCGCTCCGAGAGTTGGCCTCTTAATGGAGGTCCTGTTTAAATCTAGATTTTAATTGTTGGAAAAAGGTAACAATTAACGTTACTAAAATTTAATTTTCACATTAGGAAAAAATATAAAACTTTAAGTATCAAAACAAAAGTTAATTACATAAGTTAATTACTGTAGAGTTTAAAAAATGAATACATTGACCTTTGCTTTGATTTTACGGTTTTATATTTTATAACTTTTATTTCTTTTGGAAGTTCAGTAAATAAATGCAATGTTTTTAAACGGAAATAAATAATGACTATATCATTAATTTATCTATTTCTTTGAGAGTTTCCTGACAGAATAGGGCAAGGGAGTTTATCGACTGTCATTCCTAATTTGTCATCAGAGTTAAATTCATTGCCTAAAAAGGCACAAAGGGGTTTAAACATTTAAAGGTTACCGGAATTAAAAATAATCTAAACTTAGTTTAGAAGTTTGATGAATAATGCGCTCTCCGGAATTATTTTCTTAATAAAACCTTCTTCAAGCGACCTGGAAAAAACGGAATTTGTTTCATTTGCTTTTTTAAAAAATTGGTCGCTCATGGAGGGAGTTCAACTGGGATGGTCTCTAAATGGAGGTAAAATCAGTATTGAGCCTATGGGAATAAATTCCGTTCCATGAAAAACTGGTCGTTCAGGGAGGTGGTCGCTTAATGGAAGTGGTCACACAGGGAGGTTTCGCTGTATATGTAAGTAACTGATGTTTATATTCTGATTCTGCGTACCTTACAAAATTTTATCATCGAGGCAATGCAGGTTTTGAGATACCTTTTATCCCATCCCAGTTGAACTCCCTCCTTGAGCGACCAATTTTTTTTTTTTTTAAATGAAAGAAATTCCGTTTTTTCCAGGTCGCTTGAAGAAGGTTTTATTAAGAAAATAATTCCGGAGAGCGCATTATTACAACCGAGCTGTTTAGCTGTAAGAAACCCAGTATAAGCCAAAAAATCTAATAAATTATTGAATTAAATAAAATTAAACTGAATAAAAAAGTCTTACATCTATTTTATAGTATCAGATTTTTCGTAGTTTATTTACCTTGAAATTTACGATTTGCGAAAAATCTTGACATAATGGTTAAAAGTGAAGATAATTTTTTGATTCAGCATTAAAAAATCCATAAAATAGCAGCATTAAATTGAAATATCATATTTAAAGCGAATGCATTTTATGCCCGATAAGAATTTGTTTTTTACAAACTGGTTGTACTTATTTTTTAACAAACATAATCTTTTTAGCTTATGTAAATACGTATTTAAAGCATTTTTCGTTTATTCATCAGACAAAATACCCATAGAAACTTTACAAATTATTTTCATCTTAGATTTCAATGCTTTTTTACACTGTTTTAAAAATTTAGAATTAATTTAAGAAATTTAGCATTTAGATCAATCAATTACCTATTGAGTTATAAGGAATTTCGATCACGTGACAAACCCGTTTTTCGCCCGCTCTTGAGACTCTTCCTTCCTCGGAAATTCGGTTCCAAACGACCACTTTGACATTATTTTCTGAAAGATCTATTGCATTTGCAAAAATATGGAAAAAACAGCTCCATTACATAGTTTCTGAACAACAACACTAGCCAGTTTCATGCATTTTCGAACAAAAATAAATTAAAATTTATGTCAGAAAGTTGCCCCTTTGGATTTGAGAACACCCTTAAAAGAACAAACCGTTGTGACAATTTGATCACTGGGGGTCTTATATTAAGTTTTTTATCAAATTTAGTGTGTGTGTGTGGAGGGGGGCGGGGCGGAAGTTATATAAAATGTTAATGGACTCTTGTAAAGTTTTATGACGAAGGTAATCGTAGATTTTTGTAATCCCCCTCCCTCCCACCAAGTAGAAGGGAAAGGGCCAAATTAAAGGAAACTCATCCAATTAGATGTTTATATACTTAGAAAACATCCTGATTTTATCCTGATCCAAAATTTTATCGTCTAAAACCGTAATAGATTCGGATTTTGTAGATCCCCCTCCCCTACACACCCACAGCCGTACTCCAGAAGGATAAGGGAGACTATATATATATATGTATACAGTAAAACCTCTCAAAAAGCGACCACGTTCCGTTCCAATAAAAATGGGTCGCTCCGAGAGTTGGCCTCTTAATGGAGGTCCTGTTTAAATCTAGATTTTAATTGTTGGAAAAAGGTAACAATTAACGTTACTAAAATTTAATTTTCACATTAGGAAAAAATATAAAACTTTAAGTATCAAAACATAAGTTAATTACATAAGTTAATTACTGTAGAGTTTAAAAAATGAATACATTGACCTTTGCTTTGATTTTACGGTTTTATATTTTATAACTTTTATTTCTTTTGGAAGTTCAGTAAATAAATGCAATGTTTTTAAACGGAAATAAATAATGACTATATCATTAATTTATCTATTTCTTTGAGAGTTTCCTGACAGAATAGGGCAAGGGAGTTTATCGACTGTCATTCCTAATTTGTCATCAGAGTTAAATTCATTGCCTAAAAAGGCACAAAGGGGTTTAAACATTTAAAGGTTACCGGAATTAAAAATAATCTAAACTTAGTTTAGAAGTTTGATGAATAATGCGCTCTCCGGAATTATTTTCTTAATAAAACCTTCTTCAAGCGACCTGGAAAAAACGGAATTTGTTTCATTTGCTTTTTTAAAAAATTGGTCGCTCATGGAGGGAGTTCAACTGGGATGGTCTCTAAATGGAGGTAAAATCAGTATTGAGCCTATGGGAATAAATTCCGTTCCATGAAAAACTGGTCGTTCAGGGAGGTGGTCGCTTAATGGAAGTGGTCACACAGGGAGGTTTCGCTGTATATGTAAGTAACTGATGTTTATATTCTGATTCTGCGTACCTTACAAAATTTTATCATCGAGGCAATGCAGGTTTTGAGATACCTTTTATCCCATCCCAGTTGAACTCCCTCCTTGAGCGACCAATTTTTTTTTTTTAAATGAAAGAAATTCCGTTTTTTCCAGGTCGCTTGAAGAAGGTTTTATTAAGAAAATAATTCCGGAGAGCGCATTATTACAACCGAGCTGTTTAGCTGTAAGAAACCCAGTATAAGCCAAAAAATCTAATAAATTATTGAATTAAATAAAATTAAACTGAATAAAAAAGTCTTACATCTATTTTATAGTATCAGATTTTTCGTAGTTTATTTACCTTGAAATTTACGATTTGCGAAAAATCTTGACATAATGGTTAAAAGTGAAGATAATTTTTTGATTCAGCATTAAAAAATCCATAAAATAGCAGCATTAAATTGAAATATCATATTTAAAGCGAATGCATTTTATGCCCGATAAGAATTTGTTTTTTACAAACTGGTTGTACTTATTTTTTAACAAACATAATCTTTTTAGCTTATGTAAATACGTATTTAAAGCATTTTTCGTTTATTCATCAGACAAAATACCCATAGAAACTTTACAAATTATTTTCATCTTAGATTTCAATGCTTTTTTACACTGTTTTAAAAATTTAGAATTAATTTAAGAAATTTAGCATTTAGATCAATCAATTACCTATTGAGTTATAAGGAATTTCGATCACGTGACAAACCCGTTTTTCGCCCGCTCTTGAGACTCTTCCTTCCTCGGAAATTCGGTTCCAAACGACCACTTTGACATTATTTTCTGAAAGATCTATTGCATTTGCAAAAATATGGAAAAAACAGCTCCATTACATAGTTTCTGAACAACAACACTAGCCAGTTTCATGCATTTTCGAACAAAAATAAATTAAAATTTATGTCAGAAAGTTGCCCCTTTGGATTTGAGAACACCCTTAAAAGAACAAACCGTTGTGACAATTTGATCACTGGGGGTCTTATATTAAGTTTTTTATCAAATTTAGTGTGTGTGTGTGTGTGTGTGTGGAGGGGGGCGGGGCGGAAGTTATATAAAATGTTAATGGACTCTTGTAAAGTTTTATGACGAAGGTAATCGTAGATTTTTGTAATCCCCCTCCCTCCCACCAAGTAGAAGGGAAAGGGCCAAATTAAAGGAAACTCATCCAATTAGATGTTTATATACTTAGAAAACATCCTGATTTTATCCTGATCCAAAATTTTATCGTCTAAAACCGTAATAGATTCGGATTTTGTAGATCCCCCTCCCCTACACACCCACAGCCGTACTCCAGAAGGATAAGGGAGACTAAATATATATATATATATGTATACAGTAAAACCTCTCAAAAAGCGACCACGTTCCGTTCCAATAAAAATGGGTCGCTCCGAGAGTTGGCCTCTTAATGGAGGTCCTGTTTAAATCTAGATTTTAATTGTTGGAAAAAGGTAACAATTAACGTTACTAAAATTTAATTTTCACATTAGGAAAAAATATAAAACTTTAAGTATCAAAACAAAAGTTAATTACATAAGTTAATTACTGTAGAGTTTAAAAAATGAATACATTGACCTTTGCTTTGATTTTACGGTTTTATATTTTATAACTTTTATTTCTTTTGGAAGTTCAGTAAATAAATGCAATGTTTTTAAACGGAAATAAATAATGACTATATCATTAATTTATCTATTTCTTTGAGAGTTTCCTGACAGAATAGGGCAAGGGAGTTTATCGACTGTCATTCCTAATTTGTCATCAGAGTTAAATTCATTGCCTAAAAAGGCACAAAGGGGTTTAAACATTTAAAGGTTACCGGAATTAAAAATAATCTAAACTTAGTTTAGAAGTTTGATGAATAATGCGCTCTCCGGAATTATTTTCTTAATAAAACCTTCTTCAAGCGACCTGGAAAAAACGGAATTTGTTTCATTTGCTTTTTTAAAAAATTGGTCGCTCATGGAGGGAGTTCAACTGGGATGGTCTCTAAATGGAGGTAAAATCAGTATTGAGCCTATGGGAATAAATTCCGTTCCATGAAAAACTGGTCGTTCAGGGAGGTGGTCGCTTAATGGAAGTGGTCACACAGGGAGGTTTCGCTGTATATGTAAGTAACTGATGTTTATATTCTGATTCTGCGTACCTTACAAAATTTTATCATCGAGGCAATGCAGGTTTTGAGATACCTTTTATCCCATCCCAGTTGAACTCCCTCCTTGAGCGACCAATTTTTTTTTTTTTAAATGAAAGAAATTCCGTTTTTTCCAGGTCGCTTGAAGAAGGTTTTATTAGGAAAATAATTCCGGAGAGCGCATTATTACAACCGAGCTGTTTAGCTGTAAGAAACCCAGTATAAGCCAAAAAATCTAATAAATTATTGAATTAAATAAAATTAAACTGAATAAAAAAGTCTTACATCTATTTTATAGTATCAGATTTTTCGTAGTTTATTTACCTTGAAATTTACGATTTGCGAAAAATCTTGACATAATGGTTAAAAGTGAAGATAATTTTTTGATTCAGCATTAAAAAATCCATAAAATAGCAGCATTAAATTGAAATATCATATTTAAAGCGAATGCATTTTATGCCCGATAAGAATTTGTTTTTTACAAACTGGTTGTACTTATTTTTTAACAAACATAATCTTTTTAGCTTATGTAAATACGTATTTAAAGCATTTTTCGTTTATTCATCAGACAAAATACCCATAGAAACTTTACAAATTATTTTCATCTTAGATTTCAATGCTTTTTTACACTGTTTTAAAAATTTAGAATTAATTTAAGAAATTTAGCATTTAGATCAATCAATTACCTATTGAGTTATAAGGAATTTCGATCACGTGACAAACCCGTTTTTCGCCCGCTCTTGAGACTCTTCCTTCCTCGGAAATTCGGTTCCAAACGACCACTTTGACATTATTTTCTGAAAGATCTATTGCATTTGCAAAAATATGGAAAAAACAGCTCCATTACATAGTTTCTGAACAACAACACTAGCCAGTTTCATGCATTTTCGAACAAAAATAAATTAAAATTTATGTCAGAAAGTTGCCCCTTTGGATTTGAGAACACCCTTAAAAGAACAAACCGTTGTGACAATTTGATCACTGGGGTTCTTATATTAAGTTTTTTATCAAATTTAGTGTGTGTGTGTGTGTGTGGAGGGGGGCGGGGCGGAAGTTATATAAAATGTTAATGGACTCTTGTAAAGTTTTATGACGAAGGTAATCGTAGATTTTTGTAATCCCCCTCCCTCCCACCAAGTAGAAGGGAAAGGGCCAAATTAAAGGAAACTCATCCAATTAGATGTTTATATACTTAGAAAACATCCTGATTTTATCCTGATCCAAAATTTTATCGTCTAAAACCGTAATAGATTCGGATTTTGTAGATCCCCCTCCCCTACACACCCACAGCCGTACTCCAGAAGGATAAGGGAGACTAAATATATATATATCATGGAAGACGGTAGTATTTCGAGTGACGCAGCCTTAAGCCTAAAATCGTATCGTATCGTATCGTTAAAATCGTATCGTATCGTATCATAGAATTCGTAGATGGCGGAACTCATATATACAGCTAACTCGACATCAAAGAAAACGCGAAAAGCCGCTTTTTAATAACTCAGCAGATATATGTCTTATTGTTCTGAATTTTCTAGAACAGTCTTATATCTGCAGTCTAATCGTATACTGAAATTTTTGCATTTCTACGTGCAGTATATTTTGAGATCTAAATAGCCATTTTTAAAGTGAAAACGTTGGTATAATATCGAGGAAGTTCCTAATTTGAAAATCTAGAAAACGGTTCTAACGATTATTTTTAAATTGATACATAATATAAATGTGATTAAGGCGAGGTGAATAACACTTTTCTTTTTTCTGGGAAAACTCTCGTTCGTTAAATAATTCGATTTTTTTTTTCTCGAAAATGACACGGGCGATTTTTTAAAAATCAAATAAATATGTTTCAGATGAACCAAATAACAATTTACTTGTTTCCAGCAAGACTCTTGTTCGTTTTATAATGCGCATGAAAAATCGGACTATATTTCTTCGCCATTCTATGGAAATTTCACCGAAAATGCATGACACTGTATTCATACACACGCTTTCTTTTTAACCACTTTTGGGGAGAAAAATTTTGTATTCCCACTGGCTGAGTGGCTAAGGGCCATCGTTTACTGACCTTGAGATAGGCAGTTCGATACTCGTGTTTTCACATGTGAATGTTTTTTTTTTTTTTAAAGTCTGCTAGTTGACCATTATTCTCAGTTCCTTTGTAATTTTTTTAATTGCTATTAAGTTAAATAAAATTACAATTTGATGATGATTATTTCTTGGCAATTTTTCAACAATAAAAATATTACCATAAATTTTATAAATATATTTAATTTCAATCACTTTACAAAAAATATACATTAATAATTATTATTTGAATATAAATCACACGATCAGAAACGTAAAAAAATAATTCATTTCAGCTCTTCTTTTTATAATATCATTTTTTATTATTATGACGGTCAATCAATATATAATCACTGACATCCATAATATTATTATTATTATAATTATTATTTTCCTTGCATAAAAGCTATTGTGATGTAATAATTCTTTTATAATAAATAATTTAGTTGAAATGTTTTATTTATAAATATCAATGAAGTTTGATAACCCCGAGAGAATTCTTTGCAATATTTACAGTTTACATAATAAGCATATCAGAATTCTGGTGTCGCCATCTTTTGACGCAATTGCGTAGTATTATAGAGAAATGTTTGATAAAAATGTTGAAGTAGACAGTTTTTAAATCGAAGAATTATTTTAAGAGATATTTAATGTTAAATCTGGATAAAATTGTCTCATTAAAAAAGTCTCATAGGAAAAAAAAAATATACATGGGAATTTAATCATTTTCATTCAATTTAATCATTCAATAGAAACTCGAAGTTTGCAGAGTGCATTTATTATTCTTAACTTGCCTAATTTTTTGACGGTTTATTTCAATTTTAAATTAAAATTTTCAGAATTTCCAGAGATATTTTTTACATATTTTAGAAAAGGTTCTTTTAAATTGTTGCCAAATGTTAAAACAGCGCAAAGAATAATATATCCTTTAAATTAAAAATTAATTCACACGTGACTATTATAAACAGAAAAAAATCCTTTTAAATTAGAATTAAATGATAACGTGTTAAAAGCAGGAAAATATTAAACATTACGTCATAAAAATTGTTTTTACACATGCTTACTTAAAATGAAAGAAAATTATAAAATAATCAATTATTTTCAAATTAGAATTAAATGATTACGCATTAAAAGAAGAAAAACATTGAAAATTACGTCATAAAAATTATATTTACACGTGAATATTAAAAGAAAAAGAAAATTTTTAAATAATAAATTCATTGATATGTGTTAAAAGTCGTAAATGGAGGAAATTACGTCATATTGGCCAAAGTGGCCAAAACAGTTTACAAAACACATTGCAAAACATATTGCAAAACAGTGTAAATTAAAAAATATATTTATATGAGAGATTTATTTCAAATTTCGAGATGATATTTTTAACTATAGTTGCTAATTTTAAGGTAGCGCAAATAATAATATTATCTTTCTAATAATAAAAATATTTTCAGTTGAATGTTACAAAGAGAAAGGAAAGTTTGGTAAAAATTATGTCAGATTTAAAACGTTACATTTAAAATCTCTTATTTAAAATCATTTTCTTATAGCGTTGTTAAAAAATACCATAAAGCAAAGACTCTGTTGACTTAGTTCCTTTTATATTTGGTAATTTTCAAATGTTTAACTAATCTTATTTAATCAAGCAGGGAAACAGCAACTAACATCAGCTGATTCGGTTTTGAAATCCCTCAGTAAAAGGGAAACCCGTTTACAGTAAGATCGCCATTGATTTTTTAATTATACAGAGCAGCCTCGATTATCCGAGCTAATTGGGACTGTTAGTAAATCGGAATCGGAAATCTCGGTTAATAGAAACTGTGTGTAAAAACTCGCCGTGCTTGCGAATTTAACATCTCTTTTAAAAAAATATATAGAACGTTTTTTAAATAATAAAAGTAAATATATGTAAAGTCCTGTTTCACAGCTTAACAAATTTAAAAAGAAAATCAACTACCAGTAGTAAATTTTAAAATGCAAATTGAAAAATTTACGAAAGTTCACACAGCCACTGGAAACAAAGCATTGTTCGCTATTGACTTCTCAGGGTCCAATGTTTCTTTGGAGTTGAGGGCTTTTGGGGGCAGAAGGGCCTGTATAGCACGGACAGTGAGCTAAAGAGTGTGGTTATTTTTAAGGCTCATTCAAAAGGGAAAAAAAAATCAGACTTTGTTATCGGCTCGGTTAACAGAAACCTCGATTAATCGAAGCTCGGTTAATCCAGGTTCTACTATAATTCAATCTTCCGTAATCTTTTTAAAGCAGATCAAATTAATGGACTTTAGCACAAAGTCACATAGCTGATAACTGCCATGCTTGTTGGCCACCTTTTTTTCAAAAAGTTTGCTTCACCTTATTCAATTAATGGGATATCTCCGATAAAATAAGTCACATTTTCCCGTTCTAAAATACTGGTATCCAAAAATCGTAGCATGTAACTGACACTACAAGTACTCATGGAACTAGACTATTTTAAGTCTGATTTTTATTATAGACTATATAAAATTATTAAAAATATATATTATGATAGGAACTAGCGGGCTTCGTCCGCTATTTACGTTACGGATATAAAAATCATGTTTTTTTTTAGGGAAAAAGAAATGAAAACCTATTTGACGATAGGTTTATAAAGACACATTTTGTATTTGTTATATTTCCGGGGATGAGGAGGGGGGGGGGCTATTTTGATTAAATATCGCAATTAGTCTACATGGCAGATATAATTATGATAGACACTAGCGGGCTTCGCCCCTCTATGGCGCCTTATGGGTCCAGCTTCCATAACTCAGAAACTACCTTTCGGACATCAATGCAACAGATTCCAAACGTTATAATTAACTTAATAATCACCCTATATAGCATTAAAGTAAATTTATGAGTACTGCATACTATTTTTTTATCGTAATTACTGAAGAGAAAAAAATATTTCGGTTCCATTCTTAGGTACTGGTCTGAAAAATTTTGAAAAAGGGGGGAAGGAGGGGACATGAGACTGCTGTTTTTCAAACAACACAACGGGATCTGGCTTATTCAACTTGGTTTTTGATGACTTCAATTGGAAGGTGGTTTGTTTAAAAGAGTGCGTTCCCTGCCCCATGAAAATTGGAACTATTGGTGCTACATCTATGTAAGGATTTAATAATTATAAATTAACATTTTGGATTTATTAATTTAAGGATAAAGTGTTTTTAAAAGAATATCAAATGAAACCCTCTGTGCGATCTGCGATTATACTTACCCAGTTGTTTTTATATACAAACTGCTATAAGGAAAATTGTAATAAAATAGTAAAAATTAAATCTGCATTAAATTCCATAAGTATCTTTTTTTTAATCATTTTATCACTAACCTCAAAAAAGTAATGATATCAATGCAAAAACCCTTGACGGGTTAAAAGTTTCTGACGCAGCACTTTATCTTATGCTCTAAGAATTTTAAATATGGAACTTAAAAATACTGATATCAAATTTTGAGTGACGTTATGCTATTTCTTAAAAAATATATTTGTATTTATTTCACCATTTTATTTTTGTTTTATTTATAATCGCATGTGCAAAAGTTATGTTCAACATGAAAAGCTGCATAAAATTTTATTTGCTGTTGCTTTATCATTTACATCTCTCATAAATTCAAAATATGTGTTTTAAAAGATATGATATAAAATTTAAGTGACGCCTTGATGTGACTTTAAAAGGTTTGTTTTTTAAAATTCCATTTAAATTATTTTTGACTTGGTTAAAATATTTTTTTTACATCTACACAATACTTTTAATTTTCCAATTCACTGTTAAATATATCACTTTCATTGAATCTATACTATGCATTGAAATGTATTTATTTCAATAAATTGATTTATCTTTTGTGTCACGCTATTCAAAATTGTGAGTAAGATTTATGTAAATGGTTTCTTTGCGTCATTGTGTTCAAACTACATGAAATGTATGAAAAAGGATAGTTTGACGCAAATAAACCATTTACATAAATCTTACTCACAATTTTGAATAGCGTGACACAAAAGATAAATCAATTTATTGAAATAAATACATTTCAATGCATAGTATAGATTCAATGAAAGTGATATATTTAACAGTGAATTGGAAAATTAAAAGTATTGTGTAGATGTAAAAAAAATATTTTAACCAAGTCAAAAATAATTTAAATGGAATTTTAAAAAACAAACCTTTTAAAGTCACATCAAGGCGTCACTTAAATTTTATATCATATCTTTTAAAACACATATTTTGAATTTATGAGAGATGTAAATGATAAAGCAACAGCGAATAAAATTTTATGCAGCTTTTCATGTTGAACATAACTTTTGCACATGCGATTATAAATAAAACAAAAATAAAATGGTGAAATAAATACAAATATATTTTTTAAGAAATAGCATAACGTCACTCAAAATTTGATATCAGTATTTTTAAGTTCCATATTTAAAATTCTTAGAGCATAAGATAAAGTGCTGCGTCAGAAACTTTTAACCCGTCAAGGGTTTTTGCATTGATATATGTATACAGTAAAACCTCTCAAAAAGCGACCACGTTCCGTTCCAATAAAAATGGGTCGCTCCGAGAGTTGGCCTCTTAATGGAGGTCCTGTTTAAATCTAGATTTTAATTGTTGGAAAAAGGTAACAATTAACGTTACTAAAATTTAATTTTCACATTAGGAAAAAATATAAAACTTTAAGTATCAAAACAAAAGTTAATTACATAAGTTAATTACTGTAGAGTTTAAAAAATGAATACATTGACCTTTGCTTTGATTTTACGGTTTTATATTTTATAACTTTTATTTCTTTTGGAAGTTCAGTAAATAAATGCAATGTTTTTAAACGGAAATAAATAATGACTATATCATTAATTTATCTATTTCTTTGAGAGTTTCCTGACAGAATAGGGCAAGGGAGTTTATCGACTGTCATTCCTAATTTGTCATCAGAGTTAAATTCATTGCCTAAAAAGGCACAAAGGGGTTTAAACATTTAAAGGTTACCGGAATTAAAAATAATCTAAACTTAGTTTAGAAGTTTGATGAATAATGCGCTCTCCGGAATTATTTTCTTAATAAAACCTTCTTCAAGCGACCTGGAAAAAACGGAATTTGTTTCATTTGCTTTTTTAAAAAATTGGTCGCTCATGGAGGGAGTTCAGCTGGGATGGTCTCTAAATGGAGGTAAAATCAGTATTGAGCCTATGGGAATAAATTCCGTTCCATGAAAAACTGGTCGTTCAGGGAGGTGGTCGCTTAATGGAAGTGGTCACACAGGGAGGTTTCGCTGTATATGTAAGTAACTGATGTTTATATTCTGATTCTGCGTACCTTACAAAATTTTATCATCGAGGCAATGCAGGTTTTGAGATACCTTTTATCCCATCCCAGTTGAACTCCCTCCTTGAGCGACCAATTTTTTTTTTTTTAAATGAAAGAAATTCCGTTTTTTCCAGGTCGCTTGAAGAAGGTTTTATTAAGAAAATAATTCCGGAGAGCGCATTATTACAACCGAGCTGTTCCACTAAAAAAGTTTTATAGCAGCAAAAACTATACATGGCAGTGTAATCATTTTTAGATCATTTTATGCGTTAGAATTTGCCGGAGTGCAGATTGCATTAATTTTTTCATTTTGACTCATTTTTTCAGGTTTTATTTCTATTTTAAATTCAAATTTTCAGCATTTCTAGAGATATTTTTTACAGATTTCAAAAAATTGTACTAATTTAAACTGTTGCCAACTGTATAAAAAGCGCAAGCGATAATGTTTGCTTCAAATTAAAAATTTATTTACACGTGACTATTATATACAGGAAAAAAACTTTCAAATTAGAATTAAATAATTGCGTATAAAAAGCAGGAACTTATTACGTCATAAAAAGTATACACGTGAATTTCAAAACAGAAAGGATATTGTAAAATAATAAATTTATTTACACGTGACTATTATAAACAGGAAAAAAACTTTCAAATTAGAATTAAATAATTACGTATAAAAAGCAGGAACTTATTAAAAATTACGTCATAAAAAGTATACACGTGAATTTGAAAAGAGAAAGGATATTGTAAAATAATAAATTCATTAACATGCGTTAGAAGTCTTAGGAGAAATTACGTCATATTTACGTCACATTATAGTTATTACATAAAATGAACACAAATAATATTGCAAAAAAGTTTAAATTTAGAAATTGCGCTAGACATTCATTTGATATTTTGAGAATTAATTTAAAATGTTTCATTTAAAAGAACTTTCTTTTCGCTTTGTTAAAAAATACCAGGAGATAAAGACTCTCTTTACTTAATTCCTTTTATATTAGCTTATTTTGAAATGTTGTTACACGTGTATACGTCATCAAGTTATTTCGACGTTTTATTTGTATTTTTATTAATGTTGTACTAATTTATTTGTTTTTTCGTTATTTAAAATAAAAATTATGTCAATTTGTATAATTTGGCGAGTGGTTTGGCGATTTATATAATTTGGCGAAATTGGTCGACGGGATAATCAAGTAGTTCCGCAACGGATTTGGCGTTAAAATTCCCCAATCAAAGAGAAATGAATAGAAATCCGTTTATAGAGAGATCGCCACTGTTTTTTAAATTATAATTCAATCTTTCGAAATATTTTTAAAGCCGATCAAATTAGCGTGCATTTAGAGTCTACGGTGTCTGGACGGGGGTTGGCGAGCGTAGCTCGTAGGGGGCCGAGCCCCCTAGTTATACAATTGTTTGATAAACACGCTGATGTAGACAGTTTTCAAATCGAAGAATTATTTTAAGAGATATTTAATGCTAAAGTTGGACAAAATCGTTCCACTAAAAAAGTTTTATAGGAGCAAAAACTATTTATGGGAATTTAATCATTTTTAGATCATTTTATACGTTTGAAGTTCCCGGTGTGCAGACTATATTTCTTTTTTAAATTTGACTCATTTTTTGAGGTTTTATTTCTATTTTAAATTCAAATTTTCAGCATTTCTAGAGATAATTTTGACAGATTTTAGAAAGTAATATTAATTTAAACTGTTGCCAACTGTATAAAAAGCGGAAACAATAATGTTTGCTTCAAAAAAAAAAAAAAAAAAAAAAAAAACACATTTATACGTGTAAATAAATTAAAAATTTATTTACACGTGACTATTATAAACAGAAAAAAACATTTGGAATTAGAATTAAATAATTATGTACAAAAAGCTGGAACTTATAGTTTTTATGACGTAATTTTTAATAACTACACGTGAATTTTAAGAGAGAAAGGATTTTGTAAAATAATAAATTTATTAACATGCGTTAGAAGTCTCAAATAGGAGAAATTACGTCATATTTACGTCACATTACAGTTATTAAATAAAATGAACACAAAATAATATTGCAAAACGATTTAAAACTAGAAATTGCGCTAGACATTTATTTGATATTTTGAGAGGATACTTTTCAACTATTTTTGTTAGGAAAGCGCAAATAATATTTCATTTCTAACACAAGTATTTCCACGTGAATATTAAAAAGAGAAAGAATAGTTTGGTCAAAATTACGTCAGATTAAAAACGATTAATTTAAAATGTCTTATTTAAAAGAACTTTCTTTTCGCTTTGTTAAAAAATACCGGGAGACAAAGATTCTGATTA
>CAWVRF010001448.1:0-89405 GCA_963932465.1 Maratus speciosus | reverse complement strand
GAAAAAAAAATAAGCTTTCAGAGTTTCTTATTGTTTTATAATACATATTATTTGGCTGACAAAAAATAACAAATCCGTCTTTTTAACAATATTTTAGTGATTTAAGCGTTCATATTTAAATTGAGTATACATTTAAATATCTGATGTTTTGAAAATAGTGTCTACTTAAAATAATTATGTCCGCGATTTAGAATTACAGAATAAAAACGGACTCTAAATTGAAAGCAAAAGGATCGGGGAAAAATAAAAGTAAAAATCACGTGGTTGGTTTGCGCTGCTTCACTGCAATGTTGCCTATCGTATTGAGGCACCAAGTTGATTCGACGCGATTACATTACGCCTACGGAAGCTGACTATCTTTACGGGTTGGGTTGGGTTGATTTTTGACGGCCAATTATCTACACGAGGGATATAGGCCCGGGGGGAGTGCCCTCCGTGGGGGTCTTTCTAAGGGAACCTAATCCGTATTAACGCATGGAAGATCCACGGCTCGAAGAAAACCACGAAAACTCCGAACGATTAGGCCGACGGGCGCGATTGGGATCGAACCCAGCACCTCCCGTCTACCAGCTTCGAGAGCGACTATCTTTACGGAGTATAGTATTTTTGGTAGTTTCACTATGGTTCGCTGGAGTTAGTACGCGGCAAATTGTTTTAAATTTTCACTTGTAAAAGTAATTATGAGAAATATATATTTTTTTAAAGTCTAGTGCATGCGCGCAGGTCTGTTTGGAGCATTCGACAAGGTTTGTTTACACTTTCTTCGCTTCGTGCGCAGGAGCATTCGCACATTTTCTCCGGGGAATTTTGTTGAAAGATAAAGCCGCGTATGATCATCGGCGTGGCATTTTGGTTTAAAGCAAAACCTTTTAATCGTTAGGTTTTAAGTTACGTACTTGCTGCTGTTTTATCTTTTATAGAGTTTTGTTTTGGTCTTTATTGAATTAGTTAATAAAGAATAATTATAAACATATAAAGATCAGTTGCTTTGTAATTTTTTTTTATTGTCAATTAGATAATTAAATTAAATTTCACTTACAATTAAGTAAACAAAATTAAATTTAAATTAACTTAAATGAAATTTAATAATTTTTATTACATAAAATTTTATTTTAAATATATTTCAATAGTTAAAATATTTTTTTTTGATTCATATAAACTATTTTTTAATAATTAAATGAACATTTATTAAAATGCAATATCTCCGACACTTACATTAAAAATATTTTTATGTTAGTGTTGTAAGAGATTAGTAAATTCTATTAATTTGATATTTAAGTTCTCATCTTTTAAAATCAAGCATTATCTTCATATATAAAAATCGCTATTAATTTACTATTATTCTTTTTACTAATTACTGATTCACCTGTAATTATAAAGTAGTGGAAGATTAGTATAATTAAAAATTTTCTTATATTATTATTACTATTTAAATATATAATTAATATTGATTTTAAATATATATAATTAATATCAATATTTAAATATATACAGATAATATTAAAATTTAAATATGTATAATTTATATTAAATGATATCATTATTTGAATATATATAATTTATATTACCATTAATATTATTATTTAAATATGTATAATTTATATTAAACAATATTACTATTTAAATATATATAATTTGTATTAATATTATTTAAATAATAAATTAATACTTTTGTTTAAATGTAAATAATTTGTATTAATTAATTAATATCAATATTTAAATATATATAGATAATATTAATATCTAAATATGTATAATTTATAATAAATAATATTATTATTTAAATATATAATTAATATTAATTAATATTTGTTTAAATGTTTATAATTTATATTACCATTAATATTATTATTTAAATATGTATAATTTATATTAAATAATATTACTATTTAAATATATATTTTTTATATTAATATTATTTAAATAATGAATTAATATTTTTGTTTAAATGTAAATAATTTGCATTAATTAATATTTTTGTTTAAATGTAAATAATTTGTATTAATTAATATTTTTGTTTAATTGTATATGATTTATATTAATTAATATTATTATTTAAATATATAATTAATATTTTTAAATGCATGAACATATTTCTTTCCAACCAGAAATTAAACCAGTCCAGCACCCAACAATACTATTTTACACCTAGTTCTAAAAATTCTGTTTGTTTTTCTACTGATTGCTAGTCAATGTCAGTGATAAGTGTCAGGTGCCAGGACACTGCTCTTACAGCGGCTTTGCCCATCCCTTGATTATTTCTCGTTTTTAGAGAAGAGGGTGAAGAGTATTTGCCTCAATGAACTTAAAGTATTTTTCAATATTAATTTGCAAAAATTTAGCTGAACATAAAAATGCATTACCACATTCAAAAATACACTTCCAGCTTTTATCGCTCATAGGCAGTACGACCATCGTACTACAATCAAAATCTTTTGTCGCCCTATAAACGGATGCTAACTATTATGCATATTATATTCTACAGTCAGCATCTTGTAATACACCCCAATGCTTGTCTATCAGTTCATTATGTTTGAAATAGTGTAATATTATTAAAATATGTTCCAAATATTTTCTTGTTCCCGCAGTCATTAATTGAAATTTTTTTTAGTGAACGTGTACGTTGATGATACATGTTTTGACAGTAGTATTCAGGCTTTTTTTTCTATTTGTGTACCTATGTCTGGTCATTTGAAATCGAAGACCAAAAAATTTTTTGTCATCAGAACCTGGTGCTGAAAGCACGTTGTATAAAAGTGTTAACATTTAAAAACTATTTCATTAAAAAAATTCTTCTTACATAGATATAAGTAAGTATTAATCCTAAATAGTCTCTCATGACAATGTTTCGCGATTTTCATGTCCCTGAAAAATACTTTTCAATAACAAATTTCTAATATTTATACCCAATCGAAGACTGGGATAAAAACCGAGATCAGGCTAATACCATCTCATTTTTATTATATACCACACTATACAGAAAGCATGCTTTAGAGCATTTTTTAAACGCGCATCAATTACATTTGTAAAATAGTGTAACATCATTCAAATTTACCGCAAACGATTTTTCCCCCATTGTCCCTATAAATGCTACACACTCCATTGTTAATAGGAAACATGCTATAGTTAATTTCAGTAGTATATAACAATGATACGGAAATTTGAGTTTACGAGAATTACAGCACAGATTGACAAACTGAATTCATAATTACTCTTCAAATGTGTTAGAAAGTACTAAATGTACTTTAATTTTTCAGTTGGGTCCTGTAAGTAGACTAACTTCTGGTGTCCATTAAAGAAAAAAGGCTGTACTTCATTTCAATGATATATTAAAATTTTCAGTTGCTTTGGAAAGTTTTCAGCGACATCGAAATATTTTCGGATATCTTATTAGAATTCCATCTCGGTTTTAACCCAAAGGGGAATGGGTTTAGAGTTGAATTTATGATGTCACCACAAACCCATTGATATAGAATAATGAGTCAAAATAAGTCTACATGAAGTAACATTTACAGTTCAACAGTAACAGTAAAGTTCAACAGTAGCTACTTTGTGCACAAAAATGTATTTTGATGTTTTGTTCATAAAATATAAAAAAATTGGCAGCTACATGAATGAGTTAATAATTAGAATAAAATGCCAGCAAAGAATCGCAGCAATTTTGGAATGAATAAAAATTTATTTTTTTTTATTAATAAACGACATCAATATTTTATGAAATCAATAATATTTTATGTCATCTTGAAGATGCAACACAAAACACGAGATTCTACCAAAACGATATTTATTCATTTTACAATAGTTTCTTATTTATTTTAAGATTAATAATAATAATAATAATAATAATAATAATAATAATAATAATAATAATAATATATATATATATATATATATATATATAGCTCTATCAAAAGCAAATGATTTATGAAATCCATGAAAAAGAGGGTGCAAAACAACATCAGAAATCAATGAATATTCATAACTAGAAAAACAACAAACAAACAACTCCCTGCTCTTCGGAAAGTGGGGGGAGTTAAAAAACAGGTACCAAAAATAAAAATTGAATCCTCACAGGTTTCGCAAGATATGGCCAACCCACATACTCCAAAAGTCTAAAAATATCATCAAATAAACTTAAATTTTCAAAAATTTAACGAAACAAAACTGCTTTAAAAACATAACCAACCAACCAATTCAAAATCAATAAAACTAATTTTAAAACATAAACAAATTAAAAATTCTTTCATAACTGAAACATTAAGTAATTATAAACATTAAACGTGTGAGAAGGCCATACCCCCACCTTGACCTGCGAAGACTTGAAAAAACTTGATACCTTTAAAATATCCACACGCTCCACATCTCTTTAGCAGCAGGAGTTGCAAATAAGGTCATAATCCATGTTAGACCAGCGTCATTCAGACTTGTCCTTCCGTCATCTTCATAAACATAATTTCCATTCCATGTCACCTCAGTTCCAACTTGACATTAATCAAAATGTAGACGTTCTTATAAAGACTTTCGTCCACACCTATCATATATTCAAGCAGTTCCATCGGCATCCATTACAGTATTTGGCCGTTTGGCTGTTGCCACTTCATAAAACTCTTTTCAAGTTGATTTACATAATAAAAAATAGACTGATATGGAAATAAATTATTGTAAAAAAGATTAGCAGTAAATTTAAAAATTTGTGAATTCAAAAATTCTTTACTGCTGCAAATCCTATAAAATCTATTAACTTGTCCCAAAACAATGTGGATGAAAACCCTTTTACTTAAATTTGAAAACCAATGTGGCATTGATTATCAAAATAAAAAAATCCCGTTTATCAAAAAGTTTAACTAATATATTATTATCTTTAATTAACAAATCTAAATCCAAAAAATTAACAAACAAACTATCAACAGAAGCCTTATTTAATTTTAAACATGGAGGATAGATATCGTTAATCGATATCAAAAGTTTGCCATCGAATACTATTATATCATCGATATATCTTAAAACTGCGAAACTCTTATTACTGTTTAAAACATAATTAAATTCATAATAAAAAGAAAAAGATTAGCAGCGGAATTCGAAAAATTAGTACCCATCCCAATGCCACATACCAGATAAAAAAGCGAGCCATTGAATGTAATAAAATTATTAAGAAAACAGAAATTACATAAACTCAAGAAAAAATCTCTTTTAATTCCTAGCTCCTCCTCAATGCAAAACAAATCAAATATATTTCTCAATGTATCATAAAGTAAATCTATAGGTATATTAGAAAAAAAGGTTTCCAAAATCAAAGGTATATAAATTAGTAGGCGTTATGGGTGTTTTTTTAATTTTATTTAAAACCTCATTACTATTGTCAATACACCAAAAATAACTAGTATTTCTATATTTAAACTTCAAAAAACCAAAAATACGCTTCAAAAACTCCTGTAACTTAACATTTAAACTTTTACCAATGCCTCTTGAATTACAACATATAAATCTGAATTTAATAGGTGTTTTGTGAAATTTAGGAGTCAAAAATAAAAATGGAAAAGTATGATAATTATTAATAGCAAAATTATACGAATACATATTTTTAGCCTTTTTGGTGTAAGCACTAAATTTGTTAACAATAACAGTGTGACTTAATTTACATTCCTTATAAAATTTACTATTATTTAACTCATTTTTAACTTTGTCAATATAAAAGAGCTTTCAAATAATTGCATAATTTGAAGCCGCTTTGTCCACAGGTACTATTACAAAATTTTTATGTAAAAATTGAATATAATTTATATTTTCTTTGCTGAGACTATGATAAACATAATCCTTACTATTCAAATCACTATTAACAAAAAAAATCAAATTCTTTTAAAATATGCCACTCCCATTCAGAAAAAGCTTCAAAGGGGGTGTTAAATTTATAGCATAACTGCATAATGAATTTTTTTAAGTCCCTCTCAAAAATCTGAATAGCTGTTTTCTTACTAATTGTTTTATTTAATCAAAACTAAGTACCCAATCCCATCATAAAATGTAATATATATATATATCATTTTCTCCTTATAAATTGTTGAGAAATAAATCCTTCTTATACTAAAAGGACATAACTATATCAAAGCTTGGAAAATAATAAATAAAGGACGATAATTTATGCCCATTTTATAAGATCATGAAATAAAGCATGGTTCAATGAAAGTAAAATATCACTTTAGTTTAAACGGGATAATTATCTGGTCTGGTAGGTAAGCAAGACTTAGACAAATTTGTATTTGAATGTTCGGAAAAAAAAAAAAAAAAGAGTCTTTAGAAAACTAAACTACTAACGCAAAAGTAAGACTGAAATTAATTGCTAAGAAAACTAACACAGTAATTAACTACTGCAGATAAAGTACAAGCTAGAATTTTCAAGATTTCCGAAATCCTCCCAAAATCGATCTGCGCATTCTCTCGCCATTCAAAGATTCCTTGCTAACATGGTACATTTTCATGGTTTCGCCATCTAGGGAGAAGATAATAAAATGTAATCATGTTAATCTAACGCTTTTGACTAAAATAAATTATGTTTTATAAAATAAATGTAATATACAAGTAATTTATTTGAAAAAATCAAAATATATTTAATGGAATTTTGTTTTCATGTACCATGAAATATTAATTAATTATACACGAGAATTGTTTTAACTTGTTGTATTAACGTAATTTGTAAATTTTAATTTATATTTTTTTACATTTCTTATAGCATTCCAATTTATAATCAATAATAATTAAAAATAAAAAAAAAGAAGAAGAACGAAAGAGAGATGTTATTGTATTCGAATAGCTTAAAAAATGATAACTAAAAATACATTTTATTTTTTTAAATTTTCTTTTCTTGATAAGTATCAATTCAAAAACTTACTAAGAAAATATTGAGGTTTGCTATATCAAATTTTTGTTTTATTTTTTACTACCAGCGTGATATAAGTCACCAAGCATAGTAATGAACTAAGATTTATAAATTAAAACTTTTTAATGCTGAAAATATACAAGAAATCATGACATGTTAAATTATGCAAAAAAAAAAAAAAAGAAAAAAAAAAGGAGAAAGTAAATAAATAATAAATAAATAAGTAAATGAATAAAAACAATAAATAAATAAATAGAAATAAAAGAAAAAGAAGGGGGAGAAAGAGAGCTGTTATTGCATTCGGTTAGTGATAGCTAAAAATACTTTTTACTTTGTTTAACATCAATTCAAAATCTTACTAAGAAAATATAGATTTTAGAGAGGTCTCCTAGATCAGGTTTTTATTGTTTTTACCAATCTGTTATACGTCATCAAGCATAGTTATACACTAAGGTTAATCAATTAAAGTTTTTAATAATCAATGTAATATTGCATCTTTCTGCTTTAGTTTTGCATTTTCTTAACGTTCTCGTAAGTCAATAAATCTGAGAATTTTTTCTCATAAAAGTGAAAACATGTACAATCATACACATATTCATGTGTGAATATTTGAATACCTATCAATATATGTACACAATAAATATAAATATATACATGTCTGCATAAATTTTATGTATGTCTGTGTTTCTAATATACTTGAAAATCGCATATGGTTTAGATATCTGCTACGCTATTTTTCATAAAATTCTTCAGATCACAATGCCATTCAAATATATCACTAATGTAGACAACATATACCAAAAAAAAAAAAAAAAAAGTATAGATTTCAGATTCTAAGGATGACCAAAAAGTATACCTATGTTTCAGTTACGCATTATTACTAATAACTTGTATTAAAAATAAAATATTTTTGGTGTTATTTACATCAATTTTTGTGAAACTGTCATTTAATACACCCTTCCTATTCATAAATTGACATGTCTATACTAAACATATATGCATGTAATGATTGAGTTTCTACAAAGTATATATGTAATACAAAAGAAAAGATCATTTATGTCTAAAAAAAACCAAGTTTTTATCTAATATAGATTGTTTTATATATATATATATATATATTTAATATCTCACTAGTTAGACATTGAAAACTGAAGAAAATTAATAACAAACTACACTGTTAAAACACTATTCTTAAAAATAAGTAAATTGTACTAATTATTGAGCACTTTCCGATCTTAAAATAGCTCCGAGTACTTAACTCTTAAATTTGAAAAATACATGTACTCATTTTTTGAGTACATACAGGGACTCGAAAATAAGTATGTATAGAAACACACATACACTATATATATAAAAAAAAAGCGAAATTACAGAGAACCGGCAAATCACCATTTTTAATTACTGTACTTTTGAATTTCGAAGAACTACAATTTTTGGAGTAAACAGCAACGAAAATGCTATTTTGATTCTTGAAATTTTGTGTATGAGCCGCCCCGTGTTTTGAACTCGAGTCGTCTAGGTGGGAGATCAGTATTATACTGACTGGGTTATAAGAGCAGTTACCAGCTTCTTCCAAATGACACCTTTTATGAATCAGCGACGGAAGATCGCTAACAGCAGAGATGAATTTTCCCTTTCTTAAATATTCTAATTTTTAATAAAACAATTTTTAAACTAAATTTTCTTCTTTAACATTTCTAATGAAATTGTAAATAAATTTGAAAAGTATGTATTATAAATTAAAAATTATAACAAAGATAGCCATATCTTTAATAAAAGCTTGGAAATCCCTACTGTCAATTCGGTATACGAAAAGGGTTTATCAGAAAACTCATATTTTTGAGCACATAGGATTTAAACATGTATATTAAGACTTTAAAATACAAAATATATGTATTAATTTCTGCATACATTTATAAATCAAGTATAAGTATACACTTCAAAATATCATGTACTCGTTTCTGAATTAATTGTACTTAAAAAAAAAATCGAGTACAAAGAAATTTTCATTTTTAGGTAGATTAATGCTCCTTTTTGAAGCAATTGTACTTAAAAAATATGAGTACATGGAAGTTCTCATTTTTAAGTAAATTATTTTTGAGAGTGTACTAAGCTAAAACATTAATTATATGTATTGGCGCCGAAATTCATCTGACAAATAAATTTTCAAAATCCAAGTGAGATGGGAGAGCAATTAGGTTAAATAGTTTATTAAATAAAACTGAAATAGTATGTAAATTCTATTCATCATTAGAAGTTAATAATTGTTCCATAATAGTAATTCTCCGTATTTAACAGAGCCAATACAAAAAAAATGTGTTCTCTGCTTGGTTGCAGAGTCAGGACATGTTACATGTTCTCTGCTTGGTTACAGAGTCAAGACTGACCATTTTAAAAATGATACATATTATATAAAATAAACATCAAAATAAAAATTACAATATGCAGTTATAAATCTTCTAAATAGCTATAATATTCATTTAAATGACATCCAAGTAATTATAAAACTAATAAATCACCATCAATTCAAAATTATTATAAAGTAAATAAATCTATATTACATGACCTTGAAATCATAATGTTACTCATAAATATTGATTCAGGGTTATAAACAATTTAGATAAACAGATTAGATTTTTTCTGTCAAAAGAAATCAGTTTTATAATTATATTTCGCAATATGAAAGATAAACAGAGTTAAATTATAAACAAATAAATTTGAGGGCATTTACGCCGTAACATCCTCCGCCTCCATGAACGGAGTTCATCGAACAATTATAACTTACCAAATTTCCACTATCACATACTAAATAATCAAATATTAAATACAAATTTAAAATATTACCTTAAATGTTAAGTATAACTAAAATGAAATGCAATTAAATCCTACTACTTCTATAAAAAACAGTTTCTGGAACAACTAAAAATAGAAAAAAAACATTAATATACAAAATAGTTCAGAAAATTACAAAAATTAGACATGTAAAAAAAAAAATAAATAAATAAAGTTAGTTAAAATAAAGTCAAGTTCTAGTCCATCGGTAGAAGAGACAGTTTTGTGATTGGGCGTTTCAGTTCACCAGTAGAAGTCTTTATTTTTACTACACGAACAATGTTATCATTACCAGGAAATAGTTCAATTATTCTGCCCAATTTCCACCTTAATGGGGGCTGGTTTTCTTCCTTTATCAACACCAAGTCATTGATTTTTAAGTTCGGGTTGCTTCTAAACCACTTTGTACGTTGCTGCAATTGTGAGAGATAGTCTGACGACCACCTTTTCCAAAAACTTTGGAAAATCTTTTGTAGCAATTTCCAACGTTCCAAAGGAGTTACATAGGTAGAGGAGATATCAGGCTCAGGTAAGGAGGTCAAGGGTGCTCCTATAATAAAATGTCCTGGCGTCAGAGCCGTAAAGTCATTTGGATCAGAAGACTCAGCGACAAGCGGTCTTGAATTTAAGCATGACTCAATTTGTGCAATTAAGGTCAAAAATTCTTCATAAGTTAAAATCTGATCACCAATTGTTCTCTTCAAATGATTTTTCATTTGTTTTATTCCCGCTTCCCAAAGGCCTCCAAAGTGAGGGGCAGAAGGTGGGTTGAATTTCCATACTATCATTTCGTCAGTAAGATACTTGTGCAATTTTTCATCAGAAGCAATTTGAGACATCATTCTCTTTATTTCGCGGTCTGCCCCTACAAAATTTGTACCTCTGTCGGAAAATATTTCTAGAGGTTTTCCACGTCGAGCCACGAATCTTTTCAATGAGGCTAGAAAGGTTTCAGTTGTAAGATCAGTGACTAATTCAAGATGGATAGCTTTTGTTACGAAACAAACATACAGACAAACATAATGTTTAAAGGATTTCACACCACGTCCCTTACGAGGTTTGATCAAAAAGGGGCCGGCTAAGTCGACTCCTACTCTTGAAAATACTCGAGCTTGTGTCACGCGTGCTGATGGCAGATTTCCCATCAACTGAGATGAAAGGTGTAATGAATTTCGGAAACATTTCATACATTTCCTTATTTCTCTTTTCACAGCTTCTTTAGCATTAATTATCCAAAATTTTTGTCGAATTGCTGAAATTGTCAATTGAGTCCCGCTATGAAGATGTTTCTCATGAAAAT
The DNA here is from genome assembly GCA_963932465.1 of Maratus speciosus. NCBI lineage: Eukaryota > Metazoa > Arthropoda > Arachnida > Araneae > Salticidae > Maratus > Maratus speciosus. Next base: position 78,399 of record CAWVRF010001448.1, on the reverse strand, counting down.
ACTTTATTATCAAGTCTGTAACATGATGCCTTTTAGGGAGAATGATTTGATGTTTTTGATATTCAGACAAGTTTGCATTTTTTAGCCTACCTCCAACACGAAGAATATCATTTTCGTCAAGAAATGGATGTAAAGGAAGTAGTTTGCTTTTAGAATTTAGAATCTTTCTGGATTTTAGAATTTTCAGTTCGTCTCCGAATTCATGGTTTTGAATTAATTTCACAATAGCATTTGTTGCCCTTTCAAGTTCTGGAACAGTCAAAAAACCATAGACTCGTTCAGATGGGCATGTACTATTTTTGATGAATCTGAGGCACCAAGCCGTAATTCGTTTTAATTTAGTCCAGGATGAAAATTTAAATAAAAGCTCAAATTCTGGAATATTTTGGGATATGGAGCAAACAAGCGTTTTACGTTGTTCTTGCAAGACCTCTTCATCAGGTAGATTAGGTTGAGTTTCAGGGGGAAATACTGGTAACGATTCTTCCTTCAGCCAGCTAGGACCATGTAACCATACCTCGCTATTAATCAATTCAGATGCAGAGCAACCACGAGAGAGAACATCTGCAGGATTTTCCTTTCCTTTACAAAATTTCCATTGTACAGGAGCAACAAGTTCCTGAATTTCGCGTACGCGGTTTGCCACAAAGGGCTTCCAGTTGTTAGCACTTCCTTTAATCCAGTGCAAGGTAATTTGGGAGTCACTTAGACAAAATATATTTTCATTCACAATTTTAAATATTTCCTTTAAATAATTCGCTAATCTTGCAGCCGTAAGTGCTCCAAGAAGTTCGATGCGCGGCAATGTAATTTTCTTGAGAGGCGCTACTCTCGACTTTGCTATTACAAATGAAGTTTCACAAGAAGAAGAATCACGTAAATAAGCCACTGACCCATACCCCTTTAAACTAGCATCAGAAAATATGAAAAGTTGAGCGGTTTCAGGATTTAATTTTGGGATAGTTACAAAATATTTTCTAAGAATTTCAAAATTTATCAAGTCTTTTATTTCATTATACCATTTTCTGAATTTTCCACTTAAAGAATCTGGTAATGTAGAATCCCAGTCAATTCCATGTTCCCAGAGTTCTTGCATTAAAAATTTAATTCTTATCACGAAAGGGGAAATGAGTCCAATAGGATCATAAATTTTTGCCACAGTTTGTAAAACAATACGTTTGGTAATAATTTTATGGTCAAATTCTACTAAAAGTGGTTGTATGTCTATTTTCAAGGTGTCACTTTCTGTTATCCATATAATTCCCAATACCTTCAAAAGATTTTGTTCAAGAGTGTCGTCCTCAAAGTTTATTCCATGTTCCTTCCATAAAAATTTTAAATCGGAAGAATTGGTTTTAAATTTTCTGAGTTTCATATTGGCCTCACTCAATATCTTCTCTGCACCGTTTGATAAAACAAAAGCTTCATTTACTGAATCAGCTCCATGAAACAGGTCATCAACGTATAAGGAAGTATCCAGCATATTAACTATTTTTCCAAACAAATCTTTATACCCCTCAATGTGATGTTTGATGGTTGCAGAAAGGAAAAAGGGTGAAGTTGTTACACCAAAAGTTACACGGGTCATGCGAAAAACCTTCAAAATGGGATTGTTACTAGTGATATTGTCAAACCACAGGAACCTCAAAAAATTTCTATCTTCTTCTTGTATCTGGATTTGCAAGAATGCTTTTTCTATATCGGCCAAGAAAGCAATTTTGTGGAGACGGAATTTTAAAATAATGTCCAATATGTTAGGATTTAGATTGGGCCCAGGAAATAAGCACTCGTTTAACGATTTTGCCCCCTTATCTTTGGATGACGCATCAAAAACAATTCTTACTTTAGTTGTCGATTTATCTTCCCTTATTACAGGTCTGTGAGGCATGTAATACGTGTTTATTTCATCTTTATTAAACTCACATTCTTCAATTATACCCAAACCACATTGTTCATTTAATATTTTCTCATATTCCTTAAGTAACCATTCATTTTTGCACAATTTTGATTTTAATCCCCAAAGTCTATGTTTAGCTACATCAAAATTGGATTCCAATTCATTTTTATTTACTTTCCACAAAAGTTTAGTTTCATATCTTCCATTTACAAAATTTAAATTATCATTAAATAAATCAAGAGCATCTAAATCCTTTTGTGAAAATAATTCATTTTTACTATCACAAATACCCAAAGACTCTAGTTTCCAAAACTTTTGCAAATCAAAATTTTCTATTTCATTAACAGATACAAGATGAGCATTAACTGTTTCGTTACCTTTAGAGTTTATTTTTCCCACTATTGTGTACCCAAAAAGTGTATTAGCTACATATAAATGGTCATTAATTTCTTCAACGACACCTCTCTGAACATTACAGAAATAATCAGCTCCAAGTAAAATTTGTACTTCGGATTCCTCGGGCGTAGGGTCGGCTAACCTCCATCTTTTACTTTCAATGTATTTTATAACTAGAGGGTCAGAATTGGGAACCTTCAATGTTGTTGCACTTATCAAATCGGTAGCTAGCACCTCAACATCTATAAAACGATGATAATTCATTTTACTTCGCAATTTAATTTTAAAAACATCATATTCTTCTTCGCGACCTTGATCCATGCCAAAAGCGAATACAGTTAAATGTTCTTTTCTTAAAACAGGCAAATTTAATTCACGAGCTAATGCTTTTGTTATGAAGCTTTTTTCGCTTGCAGAATCAAGTAATAATCGAACTACCTTTGATTTAGAATTACCTTGAGCAGTTACACAACATGTTTGCAATAAAACAGCATGCTTAGAATTTCTAAAATTACAATGAGAATTAGATACAACTGTTTGATTTTGATTTTCATTAATTTCCGGTTTCAAACTTTTCTTAAAGCAAAATAATTTGTTATGTTCAGTGCTTTTACAATTTAGACATGGCTTTAATTTTATGCGGCATTGCGAAGATAAATGCGATTTCAAAAAGTATTTGTAACATCTACCCTCCTTACGTAACATTAATCTTTTCTTATCATCAGCTAAATTTTTACACTCGGAAGATAAATGATCATTACCTTTGCAAAATACACAAAAAACTTTAATAGTGGCATTTAAGGTATTAGCATGTTGATATTTATTTGATGTTTTCTTTTCACGAAATTCAGTTTTATTTTTATGTACAAAAGAAGAGGATGCATCATTTTTAGAACTTGTCATTGACAAAGCCTTTTCTCTACATTCTATTTCACATTTCAGAAAGGCAATTAGATCGGTTACATCTGACTCTTTGCTAGTATCACGTTTTCTATGATATTCAATCACTAATTCATGGGGCAATAGCTTTAGCAAAATAGGATTTAGCAATTGTCCATAAGAACTGGATGTTACCCCCAAATTTCTTAAACTTCTAATATTTACTTCGCACATGTCATGCAATCTTCTTAATGCATTTAAATTTGAACAATTTTTAACTGGTTCCATATTTAATAAATTAGTCATGTGTTTATTAATAATAACATCAACCTTACCAAAACGGTCCTTTAATAAATCAATACAAGTACCATAATTTTGTTCTGTCAAAGGAAACCCTTCTACCACATTATAGGCCCGATTACATAACAAGGATTTTAGATAAGCGAATTTTTCTATCTTAGATAGTGATTTATTCTGGTGTATCGATGTTTCAAAACAGTTAAAAAATTCGACCCATTCTTCGATTTCACCAGAAAATTTTGGAACATTTAATTTAGGCAATTTCATGGCAGAACTCGTTTCTGTTCCACTAGCAGAACCATTCAATGAATTTACACGACTAGTTGCTATCATAGAAACATTATCCTTTTTACATTTTCTTAATCTATTTTTAATTTTAAATTTAGCACTGATCAATTGGTCAGTGTACTTTTCACTATTAGCAATGTCCTTTTCATATTCTTTTAAGTCGGATATTTGAGCTTCAATATCACGATTCAAACTTTGGAAAGCCGTTTCTTTTAAGAGGAATATTTCTTGAAGCTCTAATAATTCATCGGTTTTCGTATTATCAATGTCATCATTTAACCCTAGATCTACCGGGAATTTTATTCAAGTTTTAATAAAACGTTCCACACCAGAATTTTTATTTAAAACTATTTAACTTATTTATTTACCTTATTTTTGTCTGGTTTATATACTTAGTTTATTTTAAAGAAATTTCTGGTTTGAATGAATATTTTGTATGTACCTGTCGGGTCCAATGGACCCGTCGGGTAGACGGAGGGTTAATAATGTTTCTAATTTTGTAATTAATTTCGTGAAACTCGTTCTTTCAACAGAACGTTTTGCTTCCAGCTTTTCAAGATTTTCCATTTTAAATAAAGAATAATTCTTATTTTAAAACATTAACCATTCATAGAAAATGAAAAAAATATTTTCTTACCTGTTAATTCCAGGTAATGTAGATGGCATGTCGTAATCCAAATGGCACAATAATAATTCCACACTAATCGCAGGTTGAAAGATAAATCACACACTAATCACATGTTGAAAAATAAATCACAGTTGTTAATCACAAATCACTTTCACAAACTGCTCACTATTCTTTCCAAAAAATGTTTCGCGGGTTACTCGGCACCAAAAATAAATATTGGCGCCGAAATTCATCTGACAAATAAATTTTCAAAATCCAAGTGAGATGGGAGAGCAATTAGGTTAAATAGTTTATTAAATAAAACTGAAATAGTATGTAAATTCTATTCATCATTAGAAGTTAATAATTGTTCCATAATAGTAATTCTCCGTATTTAACAGAGCCAATACAAAAAAAAATGTGTTCTCTGCTTGGTTGCAGAGTCAGGACATGTTACATGTTCTCTGCTTGGTTACAGAGTCAAGACTGACCATTTTAAAAATGATACATATTATATAAAATAAACATCAAAATAAAAATTACAATATGCAGTTATAAATCTTCTAAATAGCTATAATATTCATTTAAATGACATCCAAGTAATTATAAAACTAATAAATCACCATCAATTCAAAATTATTATAAAGTAAATAAATCTATATTACATGACCTTGAAATCATAATGTTACTCATAAATATTGATTCAGGGTTATAAACAATTTAGATAAACAGATTAGATTTTTTCTGTCAAAAGAAATCAGTTTTATAATTATATTTCGCAATATGAAAGATAAACAGAGTTAAATTATAAACAAATAAATTTGAGGGCATTTACGCCGTAACAATATGTTTAAATAATAATATTTATTGATATGAATTATAAATTAATATGAAATAATATTGTTAATTAATATAAATTATATACATTTAAAATATATATAATTTTATAATTATAATACATATATTAATTATAATAATTACTTATAATAATATTATAATAATTATATATAATAATATGTATATAGTAATTAATTACTAACTAATATTAGTTATATATATTTAAATGAAAATATTAATTATATATATTTAAATAATTATTAGTTAATATCAATTATACATGTTTAAATATCAATATTAATTATATATTTAAATAGTGGTATTAATATAAGAAAAAGATATTATCATTATTTCAATAATTATTGATATCAATTATGCATATTTAAATATTAATTAATTTGGTATATTTAAATGTCAATATTGATTATGTATGTAAATAGTGGTAATAATATAAGAAAAAAGAAAATCTTTAATTATGTTAGTGGAAGATTAACATAATTAAAGTTTTTCTTTTTTATTCTTACATTATTATCACTATTTAAATATATAATAATATTAAAATTTAAATATGCATAATTAATATTAATTAATATTTTTATTTAAATATATATAATTAATATTTTTATGTTCCACTATTTTATAATTACACATGAACCAGTAATTAGTAAATTAATAGAGATTATTTTTGTATATGAACGATAATATTTCACTTTAAAACATAAGAACTTTAAAAAATTGATTTTACTAATTTGATATCTATCTTTTACAACAGGGTGGTATCAAAATTAACATAAAAATATTTTTAATTTTATTTTAAGAATTATTGCATTTTAATAAATGCTCATTTAATTATTAAAAAATAGAATTTAAAAATTTATGTGAATTATTCAAATTTATTTAAAATTAGTTTAATGTAATACAAATTTAAATTAAATTTTATAACTTTAATGTAAATAAAATTTAATAATCTATTTGACAAAAAAAAAAAAATACAAAGCAACTGGTCTTTATATGTTAAAGATCAAAACAAAATACTAATTTGATAATACTATTAGAACAGGTCAGTATCACAACAAACATACAAATATTTTACATTTTATTTTAAAAATTATTGCATTTTAATAAATGTCCATTTAATTATTTAAAAATAGAATTTAAAAATTTATTTGAATTATTTAAAATTAAATTTTATAACTTAATTGTCATTTAAATTTAAATGTCTAACTGACAATTTAAAAAAATACAAAGCAACTGATCTCTTTATATATTAAAGATCAAAATGAAAATCTACAACAAATAGGACACAACTCACAACTTAACTATTACAAAGATTGTGCTTTAACCACCGCGCCTTGACGTTCGTACTTCTATTTCGCCTTCAACAAAGTCCCTCATGTATCACAAAAATGTAAACAATAAACAAAACATCCGAAGCAGGAATAATGCGCGAGGAGATGCGCAGATCTGTTTTGGGAGGATTTCGAATCTTTGAGGCACTACGAGGAAATCTTTCTACCGTAAAGGTGTTTCCTCGTCATTTAAGTTCTCAACCTAATAAATTATCTAACGTGTGAAAAATTGCTTAAACTTTATTTATATCTATCTTTTACATTTAACCGGTGTGAGTTATTTATTTGTATAGTTCTATATATTTTTTTCTTTACATACAAGGCCTAAGGTTTTAAGACTAGATAGTACCCGCCAAGGTATGACTAATAGCTTGAATATTTCATTAGAAAATTTCTTCAATTTTTTTGCTTTTAAAATAATTATTAAAATAGTGACAGTTTTCTATATTGCATAACTGATAAACTACCCTAATAAATGAAGTGAGAGAATTTTAAGTTTGTAATTTACAACCAAATAAGCTTGCTTTTTATCAGAAATTTACCGAAAAGTGTTGGGTAGAGGATTTACTTTTAGTTACTACGGCCTCATTTTTTTTTTTTTTTTCAAAAAAATAACTATATTTATTTTAATTTTATTTTTTTCAGTATCATTCTATAAAAGCCTAAATTTAAAATTTGATCCAGCTAACGATTTACAATATATATTTTTTATTACCAGGCTTGTGATTTCCGCGTTTTTTCACACTAGTATATTCTTAGAGAAAATGTTGTTCTCTTAAATCGCAAAAATGTTTCGATTAAATGAAATATCATTCTCTCTAAGAATATACTGGTGTGCAAAAACGCCGAAATCACATGCCTGATTACTTGAATTTTATTTTACCTTTTTTATACATTTTTTAAATGTTAGACCATGCACAGAAAGGTAATTTCTTTTATAGTACTTATATGACTATTTTTTTCTTTCCGTTTTATTTTCTTCTTTTTTTACGGAAAAGAATGGCAACTTTATGACGCACACACATAAATATTCTTGATAATGTTAAGAAAATATAACAAAAATTTCAGATCAACTAAATTTAATTAAATTGATAATTACATGCAAAATACTTTAAATGTAAAATTATCATTGTTTTTTTTTTTTTTTTTTGTTTTTTTTTGTTTTTTTTTATATTGTCGAGTGTTAAATTTTATTAAAATAAAGCATTCAAATTATGATAATAATAAAATTAAAATCATATAACTTCTCCTCCTAAAGAAATACATCATTATTGAAACGAATTATTGCTAAAAATATTGCAGAAATCATTTTGCCGGGCATTTTGTTCGAACCTGCGTCCTCTACAAAAATTCAGAGCTTCAAACTGATACTTCCTAAGATACCTCTATGTATATAGTGTTTCATCGCGAAGCCAATTTTGAATTTTTTTTAAAGATTTAAAAAAAAAATGCAATTTTTAGCACATATTTCACGATTTGAAACGATTTTTCTACATTAATAAAAATAATCCGGTTTCAATCTCTTAGCCCAATATTATACATTTTGTCCTCATTTCAATAGAGTTTATTTTATAAAAATTAGCCCGTAATTAATTCGGATATTAATTAAAAAATAAAAGACTCATAAAAAAAAGCATTTTCTTTCGAGACTTCAGAAGAATCGCATATCTGCTGGACTGGATTTTCAAATGAAAATGAAAGATAACGATAATTTTGTAATTAACCAGTAATTGATTAAAATTAAGAAAACCAATCAAGATATCAATTTGAAAATTTCAGAGCAAATGTAGAAACAACACACATCCCTCATAGCATGCATGGTCACAGTGACGTCATTGTGACGTCATTGTAAGTCACTGTGGTCACGTCACAACTGTGACCAAAATGCCACCTTTCAGCGATGTCACACTGTGACTGATATGTGAACTTCTTAGAAAACTTTAAAAAATTACAAAAATTCTTCCACACATGTTATTTACTGTAAAAAATATTTTTCTGGCAATTAAAAAATGTTTTGTGACGTCACTGTTATGTCACTACATGTAACGTACATCTCATTATGTGTAACAAAACCCCACCATATTGTAAACTCACAGTGTGACTAAACATATGTTAAGATTAAAACGTTTCCACTTCAGTATACAATATAAATACAATAAAAATAATTCAATGTTTGTTTCCGGCTAATATTTCACAACGAAATTAAAAACTTCATCAAAAAATGTACATAAATAAAACACAAATTTAATAGACCTGTAGAATTAGCCTGTAGAATAGACGCTTAGAATACTAAAACTATTTTAATTAAAAAAACCTGCTGTAAGTAGTAAAATATTTGGCGATTGTTTCTACTATTAACTCTTGGAATGTTGTTAATATGAAAGTATCGCTATTGAATTTTAAAACTTTATTTGAATACATAATTGGTATTTTTCATATAAAAATGTTTTTTGGTGTTATTAGTGGTCAATCTAGAAAAATGTATTAACTGTAAATATATATTAGAGATTTTAAAAATAAGAAAATGTTTTCCTCCTGTATTCTGTAATCCGGGAAGTTGGTTTGTTATTTATAAATTATTCTTATCAGCGGAAATGGCAGAAAATAATATACAGGTGGAGAAAGCAAAGATTTGTTTGTATGTGGGCATGGGGAGGGACGGAGTTTTGTAATAAAGCAATGCTTTATTATAATAAATAAAAACACTTGCATATTTTCAGTAATAAATGTTTCGGCTAGTGTTTAATTATTTTAAGTAATTCAATAAAAAAAAAAAAATTCGCTACTTGTGTCACACTTTTTAAATAAATTTAACTTTTTCCGAATATCAAATAAAATATACAAAATGTATGCAAAACGCATGGCGTAATTAATTATTCATATATATATATATATATATGTATGTATATAATATATCCGTGGTGGTAGGTTATGTTTAATTAATGGTTATATATATATATATATATATCTGTGTGTATATATATATATATATATATATATATATATTATTTCTAGAAATTTATTTAAAAAATACTGTTATTTTACAAGCTGTTTTACTATACAGGAAATTAAAATAGAAAAAAAAATGAGAATTGTCTGATCCCCCCTCCCGCACAAAGCAGATTATTTCGCCAGTTATTTTATTTCTTTTTTACGAACATATTTACATTTACTACGTATAATATAAACTTGACATTTCTATTTTCAAAAGATCTTGGATTATTGCATATTAAAATTAATTTTAAATACTCTAAAAATTCAAACATTGTTTAATTTGTTATACTCCCAGTATTAGTATAATTATTGTCATATTTGACAACAAAAGTAGCTTTACAAAACTTAAAACTTGAACTATTTTGAAACATATCGAAAAAAAGTTAAATGCATCAAAAAATTTTTGAAACAAGAAATTTTAATTAGAACCATGCTTATAAAAATAGTACGTCATATAAATATATAAGAACGGAAAAGACACCTGCTCCTGTTCTGTGCCTTGATAAACAAAAGAGCGCGAAAAAAAAACCGCAGACGATAAAAACTATGAAATACAACATATTGCTTTTAGTCTTTGGAACAGGCTGAGAGAGTTTTTTGCTGGAAAATAGGTAGTGTTGTGAACGTGCATTCTGTCAGATATAAATATTTAACCTAAAAAATTCATAGGAATAATCATTCCAAGATATCACTTTAGACGAAAGTATATGTCCGAGATAATTACATTAGCTTTGGTGTGGTTTAAAATGATTCCCATCATTGCTATGGTATTTATTGTTGGATATATTTTGTACTTCAAAAAATTTTTCTTTCTAAAACATGGATTATATCAGAATATAAAGAACGACGTTAAGGGGAATAAAAAGGTATGAAAAAATATTTTATTCCAGAGTTTGCTTTTCATTTAATTATAAAGATTTTAGTATTTTCTTATAAACATTTCATTAACCTAATAAAGTTTAGTAGTTTTATTATTTAATTTATTGAAATAAATAACTGCCTATCAACAATTTTAATCAGATGATTAAAATCGATCATATAAATTTATTTTAATCAGATTTGTTTTCTTTTAAAATATTATAGGTTAAAATCACATGTTTTCTCAAACGTTAAAATGACGTAGAAAAATATTATAATCGAAGTTTAACATAATTAGCAAATATTTAAATGTATTTAACGTACTAAATAAAAAGGCCTTTTTATAGAATAATATTTTTTGATGGTCTGAAACAATTTGCGTTGCACATTTTTATTTAAAAATTAATATCTGTTCAGAATATATATTTAGAAAAAATAAGATTTTTTTTTTTACATAATGTAGAAGTATTATTTAAAGGATATCATGCATATGTAGCATTAAGGGGAAAAATCAGTGTCAATGTGTGAAGATGTGAGAAAAGTTATAAAAATTTATAAAGAGATATCCTTAGCTGGTAAGAACTTTTCTGTTAAACATTATGAAAGAAAAGTTTTCAAAGTGAACCGGTGTTTCAATTTGTTGACAAATATAGAAAATATGCGACTCAGTGAGAATTTAAATATGGTTTTATTGAAAGATTTTAATTATTAAAAAGCATATCCATGTACTTGAATGATTGAAGCTAAAATGTAAAATATATTTCATTATTTATTTTTTTATTATTCTGGATGCTTTTAATAATTTATTTCCTGAATGATTTTATACTCGTAAACTTCAAAATATTTATACTATACACTCTATTAGAAAACAGACTGATAAAAGTGGGCTTGTTATTTATAATTATTATCTAATCCTGTAAATAATATAATAATAATAATAATAATAATAATAATAATAATAATAATGATGAACCAATGTGTGTTTCTATTTTGTGCTTATGGTTTGAATTTTTATACTTTATTCACATAAAAATGGCTAACTATTTTATATTATTTTAATTATTTTTTATTTTTACTGTGTCATTTAAAAGTAAATATGATTACCTGCATTTGTAACAGAATGTATATATAAAATTTTCACAGCACGTTATTATAAAACCTTTATAGTAAATTAAAAACTTCATCAAAAAATGTACATAAATAAAACACAAATTTAATAAACATGTAATCGAACTGCTCGCTTAAACTACTAAAAATATTAGAATAATAATAATAATAATAATAAAGAAAAACTGCTATTGGTAGTAAAATCTTTGGCGACTTCTTCGACTATTAACTCTTGGAATGTTGCTAATATGAAAGTATCACTATTGAATTTCAAAATTTTATTTGAATACATAATTGATATTTTTCATATAAAAATGCTTTTTGGTGTTACTAGTCAAACGTATTAATTGTAAATATATAATGGAGATTTCAATAATTAAAAAAATGTTTTTCTCCTGTATTCTATAATCCGAGAAGTTGTACTATTCTTAATAATATCAGAGATATAGTGGCCTTGGCAACATACATCCGGCCAGATAGATCCTCGGCAAATTGTAGAAAAAATTTCGCATTAGACTCCGAATAGAGTAGCTGCGGTGCATAAACATTTAATGATTGTTGTTTCCTAAAAATCATAGGCAGTAAGAGTTGTTATTACTGTTACTATATAATTTCATACATAAAAAATGTAATTTTGGCAATCAATTTTTAAAGTTATTTTTGAATAACCAAAAGATGTTTTTAAATATGTGTTTTACTGCAGGCAGACTTTGATATAAAATGAATTAACCTTTTGTACCACCTCACCGTTATGCATATTCGCAACATACCCCAAAATTAAGGTGAGTTATACATGTAAAAAAATCATGATTAAAAAAATCGGACTTTTTTATTTAAATCAGATTTTTTTTTAATTTAAATCGGATTTTTATGATTTTTTTCCCTGCATTGAAACGCGGATTAGCTTTTAATACTTTTAGGTTTCTAAAACAATTAAACCTGTAATCGATAAGATAATCTATGTTTTAAGCTTTAATTATAATTATTAGTTAGTGTAATTAGAGTGTTTATAAAACACCATCCACTTTCATTAGTACTATGCAATAATGTTACATACATTGACATTTTGTAATAATTATCTAAAACTGTATTAAATACTATTGATATTTGCAGTTATTAAAATTATTAATCTCTGCACTTAATATCAAATTGTTGACAATGTTTGAAATTAATCATTTTTCCAACAATTAACTCTCTAATTAGGAAAAAAAAATATATTTTTTATGTTTTAATTCCTAAAATGATAATTTAATATTCATAGAAAAAGAGGTGCTAGTTCAGTAAAAACAGAGCATTACTTCATGAATAAATGTATTAGTAATGTGTTTAGTAATGCTATAAGGAAAAAATTATATAATTTGTTAATATGATAAATAAAGTGACATTAATTTTTAAGGATTTTATGAATTACAAATTGAAAAATACAATTAAATAACAACATGATTTAACAATATCTTGTATCTTCTAAAGAAATAAAGTTCTATAATTTTTGCAAGGTCTTGGGCACACTGATTTACCAAATACTGTGGTATGGGGAAGTTTTTTATAAGAAATCTCTGATTGCAACTAAAGGTGAATTTCAGTTTTTTTAAAATGGTGTATTTCGCCAATTTTAAAAAGAGGAGGGTGCTGAAACTTTAAAAAATTACCTAGAGGAAACAGTAAGTAATTGTAGAATTAATAAAAACTGCAAGTAAATAAATTTCTTAACTGTTATTTTACTCCCTAAAATTCCCCCAAATCTCCTAAAATTTTCTTTTTGTTCCTAAAAATATATATTAGCACGTTAACTCCGTAAATCGCAAAGTATTTCGAGATCGCCAAAATTTCACCGGAAAACATCGCTAACTTCGGAAAATAGTAACCGAAAAAGACGCGTATTTCGTCCAAACGATCGTGAAAAAAACGCCAATTTAGTCAAAAGATCGCTAAAAAACACGAATTTCGTCAAATGATCGCGGAATAAAGCTAATTTCCACAAAGAATTGAAAAAAAAACTCAAATTCAAACTAGGGATCACACTGGGAAAAAAGCGAATTCCGACAAAGAATCCAAAAAAACATTTGGATTTCGTCTAAGGATCACGGGAAAAAAAATAATTTCTTCAAGGGATCGCTAATTTTGCCAGAAGATCTCGAAAAAAAACCCCGCTAATTTCTTCAAAAGATCGCGGAATAAACGTGAATTTCGATAAAGAATCGTGAAAAAACCCTTAAATTTCGTCAAAAAATCACGGAAAACAAGAATTTCGTCTAATAATCGCGGGAAAAAAGTGAATTTCGTCAAAGGACCGCGAAAAACGCAAAATTTTGTCAGTAAATCGCATAAAAGACGCGAATTTCGTCAAGAAATCATGGGGAAAAACGCGAATTTCGTCAAGAAATCATGGGGGAAAAACGCGAATTTCATCTAAGAATCGCAAATTTTGTCAAGAGCTTTCAGAAAAAACGCGAATTTCGTCAAACGATCGCGAATAACATGCGAATTTTGTCAAAGAATAGCGAAAAATGTGAAATTGTGCCAATAAAATCGTGGAAATGCGACGAATTTTGTCTAAGAATCGCAGGAAAAATGTGAATTTCGACAAAGGACCGAGAAAAATGCAAAACTTTGTCCATAAATCTCGCAAATAAGTTGAATTTCATCAAAAGGTCGCGAAAAATGTTAATTTCGTCAAAAGATTGTGGAAAAAAGCGAATTTCATCTAAGAATAGCACATTTTGTTAAAAAAAATATTAAAAAAACGCAAATTTCGTCAATGGACCGCAAAAAAGGCGAAATTTTGTCAATAAATCGGGCAAATAAGGAAAAAACTTGGAGAAAACGTAAATTTCATTTAAGAATCGCAATTTCGTCAAAAGATTAAAGAAAAAACGTGAATTTCTTCAAAGGATCGCGAAAAAAACGTGAATTTCGTCAAAGGATAGCGAAGAAACGTGAAATTTCAATAAATCGTGAAATGTCAATAAATCGTGCAAATAAGACGAATTTCGCCAAAGGATCGCGAATAAAAAACCCGCAAATTTCGACAAAATATCGTGAAAAATACATGTTCCTGTGAACTTCAGAATTTTCTTTTACTCATAATCACTACTGCCTCCATTATCTAGGTTCATTGATTGGAGTCGAATAGCGATTCCATTTTTCATTAAATGTCTTGCATCTTAACGCTGTCATAACATTGTCATTGTAGCCACGTGTTCGTCAAAAAGTTAATGACAAAATCGTCACAAATCACACAATTTTCTCAAAATTGTCACAATGTGACTTCACAACATTGTCACTGTCGTCACAGAATCATCACAGTGTTAATGACAATTTCGTCACAAATGACACATATTTCACAAATTGGTCACACCGTGACTTCACAAACTGGTCACAATGTGACGTCACAAATGAGCTCTAAAACGGTCATAACGACTTCACATTCTAGTCACTATGACTTCACATCGACGTCACGTGACGTCACATCGACGGTCACAAAGTCACAGTGTGACTTCACAACGACGTCGCCGTAACGTCACCATGCCTTACGGGATATAATAAAATGGTTTACTTAAAGACGTATATTATACATAAAAGGAAAAACTTTCGAAACATTAAAAAAAAAAATTTTAAATCTATTAACAGGCAAGTTTCAACCATTTTGTGGTCATCATCAGGATCATACTTCAGTATCGCGAAATACAAACATTTATAAATTGTAAAAGTAAAAATTAAACAATGTTGAATCAACGCCTCCTCCCCCTGAGATAAGGGAGAAAGCCTTGACACGTGTCCCGAAAAGTCACACAAAGCAGGGAAAACAAAGAAAAAATGAGAACATTTCCGTTTTCTTTGTCTCGGTTTTATTTATGACGGCCAATTATAGACACGAGGGGTATGGATCCGAAAGGGGAGGGGGCTCTCTCCGTGGGGTCTTTCTCCGAAACCTAACCCGTATTTACGCAAAGATATCCAAGGTTCGAAGAAAACCACGGAAAACTCCGAACGATTGAGCCGACGGGCGCGATTGGGTTCGAACCCAGCACCTCCCGTCTACCACCTTTCAGGGTTGGGTTGGGTTGATTTTTGAAGGCAGATTATCAACTCGAGGGATATAGGCCCTAGGGGGAGTGCCCTCCGTGGGTGTCTTTCTAAGGGAACCTAACCCGTATTTACGCATTACCACCTTTCAGAGCAGAACCTCTCGGCCACTGGTGGGGCTTTGGCTTTTGAAATTATTAATTGTTATTAGAAAATAAAAATTAATACTTCTACAAGCCAACTAAATCTAAATGTGCATGTTGTTGGATTTTTCTTCTTTTTTGTTTTAACTTATTTGAGTGAAGGTTGCGTGATGCATGTCAAAGCTTTCTCTCGTATCTAGGGGGCTTTGGTTGATCCTGCCACCATCATAGCACCATCATAGCACCATCTGTACAGCTGTAATTTAACTATCCATTTTCAAGGGAGAAATATATGACGAAACCAGAATATTAAAGCCAATAACTGTGTGGGACCTCTTTAACATCGAGATAAATTTTGATTCAAATTATTTAACCCTTAAATGCCGGGTGTTGCTTTTCGGCAACATAGCCAATTTAGGCTTCTAAAATACAGGGATGTGATTTCCGCGGTTTTGCACACCAGTATATTCTTAGAGAAAATGTTGTTCTCTTAAATAGCAAAAATGTTCCGATTAAATGAAATATTATTTTCTCTAACAAAATACTGGTGTACAAAAACGCGGAAATCACATCTCTGAAAATACTATTAGAATAATATTGAAGCTACAATGCCTAATGTTGCCAATAAAATACATTCTGAAAATATTATTAAATCGATTTTCAACATGTATATGGCAACACTTGTGCTGTTTAAGAATAAAGATTGATTTATTTTTCCAATAGTTGCTACTTGTTCTTTTTGTTTTGTTTGAAAGCTTGCGAAATACCCTATTTTGTTTTGCAGTGAACAAGTAAAATTTATTTCTTAGTATAGTTCCTAAAATTCTTGTTTGTTTAATATTATAGAATTTTATAAAGGAAAATTATTTTTTCAATTAAATACCAGCATTGACGATTAGTAACAAACTGTTTTTTAGCCGTAAACCATACTTAAAACAAAATATGATTTTTTTTTTAAATATTTTTCCCATGATTTATTTAAAAAATGAAAGCCGAAAAACATTATTACAATGATTTTTGAAAATTCAGGCATTTAAGGGTTAAGAATAAATTATGTATACGGGGTGATTCTAAATTGTTTTTGCAAAATAAGAGGGGGTGATAGTACCCATCCAGACGAGTAATAATGACCATAGAACATGGGGTCGCAAACCACGTATTCAGTCACAAATACAGGGTGTCCCACCCTGACTGAAGTCGGTAATAATTTTGCGAAAAATAAGAACATTGCAATAAAAATGTAACAATATGTACCTTATTTTGAATGAAATGGGATAAAATCGCAAAAAGTTCTGGGAAAAAATGGTACTCACACAATCGATGATACCGTTTAATCTGATAATCACAGTCAAAAATATTTACCGTCAAATGCTGTCACGTATAATGGAAACTTTTACCAATTTTTTTTTGTGTGTTATCCTATTTACAACAAAAGTGAGCATGTCAATTAAAAGTTTTATTATAATATACTTCAGCTTTCTGAAAATTATTGCCGTCAACCAATGTTCGATTAGGATAGAACAACCCTGTATTTGTGACTCAATAAGTGGATTGCGAATGTTCTATGGTAATTATTGCTCGTCTGGATGGGTACTATCACCCCTCTAATTTTGTAAAAACAATTTAGAACCATCCTGTATATATTGTAAGAAACTCCTTCATTACAAATATATCTAATTCTCGATTTAATTTCTAGAGATTCTCTCAAATTATGCTTTTTTGCGGGTAAGTACACGGCCAAATAATTTTTGCATTTTCATAATCTCCCATAAATCCCAGTTTAAAACGCAAAAATTTCTGACACTGTTTTATTTTTAATCATAAATGGATTTAAACATAAATATACTTGCAGTGATTATTATTGATTTGATTTGTAATTGAGCAGTTCAGTTTTGTAATTCAGGAATTTAAAGAATATGTTTTATCCCATATTTTTCAGCAAAAATTAAATCATGCAGGCATTTATATAAATCACAACATATTGAATAAAAAAAGTATTAATCGCTATTCGCTGTAAATAAATAAATAAATAAATATATATATATATATATATATATATATATATATATAAACTGTTAGAGTAGTAGACGATAATACAGTTGCTCGGCAAAATTTGTGTAAGAAGGGCACGGATTTTTTAAAAGTTTCTTTAAAAAAGGGAAAAACTTTGGTGCTTATAGCATGCAGCGATTTCAATCAAATTTCACGTCATTTTCAGACAACTTGAAAAAATGCAATAGAAATAATATAAAATAATTAGAATATGAATAACATAAATATGTGATTTAATACGATCATTCCTATGAATTAAATTTAACCGCGCACGGTCAAATTATAACCCTTTTTTTTTTGTCATAATTTGTTAGTCATCTATATCAGCGAAATCGTATAAAGAAGCCAGTCAAATATTGTGTAAATTCGAAAAGATATCGACGATACAGTTATCTGAATTTCAGATATTTTCTAAAAATACCTAGATGAGAAGAGATTTTCCCTTAGCTGCCATTTTTATTAACAACCTTCTAATAAATGAGGAAGTATGAATGGGGAAAAATTTGATCCAATTTGTGCAAACTATAATATCTTGTCATCATTCTTTCATTCATTCTTTATTATTATTATTTTTTTGTAATGAACTTTTGTTTCACCTATATTCATTTTTATTTGTATCAACATTGCCCGTGTCTGAATACCATATAGGCAGATCAAGCAACTGCTAATAAGCCATTGAACTTTTAAAAGTCTCATGGACTGAGAAATGTAAACTCATTCGATTTTCCATTCACAGTTTACGGGTATATTATTATTATTATTATTATTGCTTGTATTTATTTATGAAAATATCTGAATAGTGAAATATTGGTACAATTAAGCAATCTAAATGAAATGTTAGTGAAACCTGAACATCTTGAAAATTTAAAAATGAGGTGGATAGTATCAGTATGTGTGTCTACTTCTTTCCGTAACGGCATTTTCTAAAAGGTGTACATAATATTCCAACCATGAATGTTCAAAATCTAATTAAATATTCAATCTTTTTGTTGTTGTTATTATTATTATTTTGCGCTGATTTTGAAAGTCGGAAGTGGGAAAGAGAAACCGCGGATTTAAATTGACCAAAGGTTATACAATACATAATGTATCCATAATCGCATTTATAAATGTTACAAGTTTTACATTAGCAAAATTTAAAAATATTATTAAGTTTTGAGAAAATATTATTTAGATAATAGGTATAAAGTGATATTATTTAAATAGAAGGCAATCCATTTAAATAATATCATTTTATTCCTCAAATATTTAAAAGAGAATTTCCCCCCTGAATTGGAATAACAATCCCCCGAATTTTGTGCACAGTTAGTTTTAATTCTAAAAATATTTAATGTTTATTTAATCTGTAGCAATAATTAAATCAAGAATTTTAAGTTATTGAGAAAAGGGATATACATGGAACATAAAAAATAAAGTAAATGAAGCATGTATTGATGTAATTACTTTTTGATAACAGATGGCAGCACCATCCATATAATATTAACAGATTCATGGGGAGTCAATAACAGTGAACAGTTAAAATGATTTCATATTCCCCAAATGCGTTTTTTTTTTTTTTTTTTTTTTTCATGCATAAGCATTCTGCCTATTTGATTGCCACACATAAAATCTTTCCCTCTCTTCAAAATTACTTCCTAAAAAAATGTATGAATTTATCAGCGAGATTAACAACCCCGGCTATACAGTGAATAATTGTTCCAACTCCTCTTTAGCTATTAATATTAAGTGAAAAATGTTTTCTTAGCTTTTTGTATAAAATATTTATTTAAAAAAGTCTTTTTTATAAAAACTCTTTAGTGAGAAAGTCAGTTATTGATTCAACTTCTTCTCAGTCTCATTCCCCAATCTAACATAAAATTAAAAGCATAATGTTTAGTGCTTACACCTTCTATTGCAATGGAATCTATTTATTTCTTCAACATTAAAGAATTAATTTTTCCATCTTCATCAAATTATGCGTATTAATTTCTACTGAATTATTACTTTATTTTTAATTTATTCATTAAATTAATTAAATTAAGAAAAAGGATATGCACGTAAAGAATAATAAATGCAACAAACAATAATGTAATTAATTTTAGGTAACAGATGGCAGCATCATAAGAATAATATTGACAGATGCATTGAGATTATTTTGTATTCCCGAAAACAAAATTTCAAAAAATGAAATCAAAAAGACCATTATCATCATTTAATATCTTAAAATGTATAGGATTTAAAAACACATTTTTTATTGGGATGAAATATATAAATATGTTCTTTCGTTTCATGTATTTAAAAAATTGCAAGATGCAGAATTAAAGTTTAAAGGGGACGCCAAACTGTCAGACATTTGTCGAGCAGAAAATTGGTATGACAGTTTACGCGCAGGATTACAAAATAAATTTTGCAACTAGAGTGAAATTTTTTGTGCCTAATTATACTTCAGATTGTAATAATTAACACTAACCTAAAGAAATTTGTATTAAAAGCATTTCTATATTTTTAATACAAAGTTGTATTTAGTTAATAGAAAATTTTAAAATTTCAAGACTATAATCACCTAAAAAAAATTTTTTTTAACAATAAAAGTGGTAATTTAGGTTCATTTTATACAATGTAACATTAAACATATGTTTTGAAAATTTCATGTAAACATTTTAAGAAGTTTTTGAGATACCTGCGCGTTATGCCAAAAAACGTCATTTTGTGAAAAATGATTTCAAAGTTTCGGAAACGTCGCTTCAGCTATTGATCGGGTATAATTATAAAAGACATAACTTCTGTTCTAATGGGGATTTAAAGGAAACAATTATATAAAACAATTATATGTTCAGAAAATATAGGGGTTTAACATAAAAAAAAAACTAAAATTTCGAAAATTTTGAAGCTTTAAGAGTCCTGAAACCCCTTAATTCGAAGTCAGAAACGTCACGGGGGGGGGGGGGGCTCCCCCTCCAATATACATGGCTCGCACCGTTCCTAAAATTTTCTCACTTTACTACCACTATTTTAATACGATAAATTTTATTATAAACTTCTATTGCAGATGTTAAAGGAATGTTCCACGAAGATTTTTTATTTGAAATAGTGGTATGAAGTGCAGAAAAATTTAGGAACGCTGCAAGCCCTAAATACATATGAACTTGGGAAATTTGAGCTTCGAGTTGGGAGTTTCTAGATTGTTGAAACACTTTTTCTTTTTTTCAAATAAAAGGTAAAAAAAAAAAAAAAAGGAGTATTTTTATTGTTTTGATGATTACCTTACCGGGTTCTGTAACAGTAAACTAGTTAAATTTTCAAACGAAATACAAAAAGCAGCCAGACTCAATTTGTTAATGTGTTTTTCTGTGGTACGAAAATATCATGCCTCTACCAGACCTAAATTTCCCTACTTTTGTACATTAACAGTTTCTCTAATCTATTTCTGCCAAAAATTTGCTCCTTTCTCAAAAATCTCAAAATATCATGAGGCTATTTTCATATGCAGTACGATTATGACTCGTACACATAGAAGATAAGCACTTTCATTAAATGAACCAATAATTATAATTTTTATGTTTTTAATTTCAGTATTTTTCTTTGGAAATATTTTTTTTTTTCATGTATATGCATCATTAGCATTAAACACATGTTGCACATATAATTTTAGTTGAAAAATATAGCAATTTGTTTCAAGTTGGGAAATTTTTGAATTATAAGTTGGCAAATTTTTTAATTATTCCCTCCCCCCGTCCCCCCACAAAAAAAAATTGTAGCTACGCCCCTGATCGAAGTATAAGCACTTTCTGCCCATTTCATTACAACATGCAAAATGGTCGATGCCCCCCCGCCCTACACTCTCACCCCTCAAACACATACGCACACCTGAAACAAGATCCTGGCGCATTATATTAGATCAACCGCATCGTTGTATAGATTTTAGGTAGATTTCGTAAGAAATACTACCTATTGCAGTCGTTACCATGGTGCGACTTTTGAAAAATTCCTTCATAACTTTTCATTATAGGACCCCAGGAACCCAAAACCACCCCCACCTAAAAAGTATATATATATATATATATATATATATGTATGTATGTATGTATGTACTAAATTTTGTCCGCACGATAAAAGTCGCAATTATGCACGAATCATCTTCAAACTCGCCAACAACTTTGAGATGGCTAATATCTCGGCGGGGATTGAAAATGGGCGAAATCGGCCCAAGAATGTGGAAATGGGGAGGGTTCAAAATTTTGAATACTATCTTAACATGATTCTGATAAAACCAGCTCTTACACAACAATGGCAGGAAAAAAATAAAAGTTTTTCGTTATAGCAGTTGCCAACAATTAAAAAAAAACAAATAATAAAATTCTCACCACAACAATTACTTTTCTTTTGCAAAATTTTCACGTGTAAAATTAAATAGTTTGACAAATTGAAAACAAATTGAATATTACGTCATAAGTTTCCTAGAGCAAGATTTCAGCATGAAAACTCAAAATAAATAGTTTGACGAATTAAAAAAATATGTATATTGCGTCATATTGGAAATATAATGGACCTCAGCAGGTGAATATGTAACGCCATGTAAGTTTGAAGAAACGTATTAAAACATGATAAAAACCCGACTATGGAAATATTAACATATTTTAACACTTTAAGGTTCTCTGAATTTTTTGTAGCCATTTTTTAAACCTATTCCATATATATGTGTGTGTGTATTCGTGTATATTACAATTTTCACAAAAAGTTTAGCTCCCTACAGCTCGCTCTTTGCGAAGAAACTGAGTTTTATCTCTTATCTTGATTTAAGTTTTGTTGGAGAATTTAGTACTTAACATCGAAATCTACCCCCGCCTGTAGGCCCGAGCCGGCAGGGATTTTTTTTTTTTTTTTTTTTTTTTTTTTTGTAATAGGATCTCTCAATAACGGAATATTGTGGAGATATTAAGTGCGCGATTTCCAATTTATGCGCTAACGGACGTGATCAAATCTGTTTCTCTTTTTCTTTATTGTTCCTCGGATAACATCGCGTAAATACGGGTTGGGTTCCCTTAGAAACACCCAAACGGAGGGCACTCCCCTTCCGACCCATATCCCTCGTGCAGATAATAAATAACACCAACACCAACACCAACTTTTATTGTTCCTCTTAAGGGAGTCCAAGGATCAAAATTCTCAAAAAATGTATTTTTTATTTTTCTTGCTAGTGGCCGTTCAAGTATTACGTAAGCATATTTTTAGTCATTTTGTACCCCTCCCTCACCCTTGTAAGGGAAAATAAGCAAATACTAGACCCCCCCCCCCCCCACCTTTGCTTACTTAATATTTTATGACATTCTAACATCAACACTATTTACCATAAAAAATTACAGTTAGCGATAAACTGCATTATTAATCCAGCAAATTTACATAAACAGACACATAGGGGTTGTGGTATTGAAGGGAAAAAAATCGGTTATATATATTGTTACTTATGGCATTAAACAATTCATAGAATACAAAATAGTTTTTTTTATTATTATTATTATTTATCGCATTTGAAAAAAAAAAAAAAAAAAAAAAAAAAAAAATTAAGAAATACAACCGGCCCTAACTTATTTAGGCACATAACTAAAAATTTTAACAAGAATCATAGGAATATTATGTGTTTGACGTTCACATTTCTAGTCTGGTGTCCAAGAGCTTTGAATCCATGTCTATTATTAAGTTTTCAATGTAGTGGTGGGCTGGAATGATCCTCGTTTCCAGTCCTTGTTTACTCCATATCTTTTTTCTCAAGTTGTTCAACATCCGCAGAACGCTCATCTAAATCATGCTCTTTTGCTTTTTGTTGTTAAACTATAGCTGCTTCGTTGTCTAATGCTTACGTAAGAATTCTCGTGATCCCCCCCTCTCCCCCTTGTCAGGAAAAATAAGAAGACACTGGAGCCCCCTCCTTACTGCTTACATAATACTTGAACGACCCCTTAATAAAATATTACAAAGTTAAATAAATTAAATAAAGTAGGCCTCGTATTTCTATGATGATTACATCCACATATATAACAAGTTTTGCGTTGTATCAGCAATTCTATCCTTCCCATAACTGAAACTTTAAGTCCATTTATCTGAGAATGGATATTCTCAAAATTCGTTATGTTTAAAAGGATATTTCTAAACTTTCTTCCAACACATATATATGAAATTTTGTACAGAGTTTTCAAGTTATGTTTTTAATAAATTGTCTTCGGGATTTTTATTTTTTGGGAAATTTTTAAAGTAATATTTCTACAAATAAAAATCAATCTCAAAATTCAATTTTTTAAGTTTTTAAATTTTTGTTTAAATTTTTGTTTTAATTTTTGTAATTATTATTATTATTTTAATTCTAAAGACAAAATAACAAAACACCTTTTCTGTACACAATAGTGAAAGCAGTAATGAAATCGGGCAAATGGTGCATGAGTTATATAAAAAATTAAATAAGTTTAAAATTGTAAATTTTAAAAAATTTAAAGCGAAATTTCAAAATTTTCAAAAAAGTTTTATCTGAAAAATGATCTTTATATAAAAATATATTTCAGGACAAAAAATCATTAAAATATACCTCTAAAAAAGAAATTGAAATTTTGATTTCCAGACTCTCTTAAAATTTGGCAATGCTGATTGTTAATAATCTTCAATAAAACAAAATTAACGGTAATAAATATAAAATGTATAATTAATATTTAATTGAAAAAAAAAATAATTTCCAATAGTAAAAGATTATTTCATAATGCTGTTATACAGATTTTAGGTTTACAATTTAAACCCTTTGAGCTCTGATGGGTGAATTTCTTCCCACGTAATTTTAATCTCCAGATGTCACATTGGCATCGGAATATTCAACCAAATTTACTTCGAAATAGATTAATGCATTTTTTCGTGTATATTATAAGTCGAATCTTTCGTTTACAAAATACTGGTCCAATGTGACATTTGAGCATTTTGAAGAAATTCACCCCCCCCCCCCCCCCCCACACACACACACACAGCTCAAAGGGTTTAAATACGAAATCTGTTTGGGTAACCTCAATACTTTATTTTATTTTATTTTTTTAAGTACTCACGAAAATTTAAAGACTGGATCACTAAATTTTCAAAAAGGAAAGTTGTTACGAAGAAACCTCTCAAGACAAAGGAAAGAAACATTTGAATTGAAGATTTATACGGGTCCTAAAAAAAAAAAAAAAAAAAAAAAAAAAAAAAAGGTTTAATATGAATACAAATATTTTTTAACACTTAGAAATTTATGTCGCCATTCAATTTTATCAGTATCAGTGCCTGCTAAACTTTTTATGTTTCTATAAAGTGTTTTAAGTTTTTTTCCTTTTTTTCCGGAAAATCGCCTCGCAAAATTAACTATGAATTTAACGTTTTGTATTGAACAGTATTACAAAATATATATGGGAGATTCTCAAAAGTTGGGACCATTAAACGTTAACTATATGTAATTTTCAAATTTAAGGCCAATTTTTTTTTAATAGTATAGTATTTTGTCTATAAATATAATATATAAATATTTTTAATAGTATGTCTACAAAATTATACACAAACATTAAAAGACAGCAACTATTCTGCAAAATTAATTATTAAAGCATTTAATTAGCAGTTGCGTACGTTACAAATTTTGGACATTTTTTCGCACGTACGTTACAGATTTTGGACGTTGCGCTTAGTATTTAAAAAATTTTTAAGACTAAGAATGTAGTAAATGTGTCCTATAATTGTATGTGTACATATATATATATATGTATAATTAACTTTTTGTTATCCAGTAATAATAATAATAAAATCAAATACTTTGTTACGTACGTTACTTTCGGACATAACAAAATACAGAAAAATTCTTCATAGAAAAGTCCTTCTATCTTCAAAAAAACAATAAACCAGCCTGCCATCTCTTAACGAAATTATCAAAAAATCATCCGTTTCCTTTATGCGTTCGTTGTTTACCACTAGAACCACCTGGAAAAAAGTTAAAACTCTTTTTCTTGGTGGTACATTGGATCAGTTAACGTTATGAATGTCCGAAATTGGCCTCTTTAGAATAAAATAATAAAATTTTAAGATATTTATACAAAGCTTTTACCATAAATTATGTCATTTTCTGTCTCTGAATAGAATATAAAAAAAAAAGTCAATGATAATTAAAGTTATGTTTGAAAGGCTTAAAGTTATGACGTGTGCCCAGTCCCTATCTTTTGAGAATCGCGCAAAGACTCTGTTTACTTAATTCCTTTTCTATTAGCTTATTTTGAAATGTTTAACTTATTATACTTAATCAAAGACGAAAACAGCGATTGTCTGTTTGGTACTACTTAGTTATCCCGTCGAACAAAAATCTATCATTCGCTAAACTGTAAGATTAAATGCCAAAAATGGTTGATCGTAAATGTCACATTAACTTAACTTTAAGCAAGTTACACGTGTCTACGTCATCAAGTTATTTTTATTTCGACGTTTTATTTGTATTTTTATTAATGTTGCACTAATTTATTTGTTCTTTCGTTATTTAAAATAAAAATTATGTCAATTTGTATAATTTGGTGAGTATTTTGGCGATTTATATAATTTGGCGAAATTGGTCGACGGGATAATCAAGTAGTACCGTAGCGGATTTGGCCTTAAAATTCCCCAATCAAAGAGAAATGAATAGAAATCCGCTTATAGGGAGATCGCCACATTTTTTAAAATTATAATTCAATCTTCCGAAATCTTTTTAAAGCCGATCAAATTAGCGTACTTTTAGAGTCTCCGGTGTCTAAACGGGGGTTGATGAGCGTAGCTCGTAGTGGGCAGAGCCCCCTAGTCTCTTAAAATAATTCTTCGATTTTAAAACTGTCTGCATCAGCGTATTTATCAAACATTTCTCTATACACCACCGATTTTCATATTTTTGTATGCAATATTTTTCTTAATATTAACGAAGAAAGACCTCCGGTCACAAAAAATTCAAAACCGGCGGCGGCTGGCAGCGTTAGTTACTTTTTTTTAGAATAGAGAGACTCCTCTAATATAAATTTGGAAGAGTAATAATAAAAAAAAAACACTTTAGGGAATTCAATGCAATTTTACGTGCTGCGTCTTTTATTAAAGAATCAAAAAGCTTCTCTAAATGTAACTAAAAATTACTTTTAACTAAATACTAAAATTTGCATTAACACATTGAAAACGGGAAACGAGAATTTTCATTTTTATTCACACAACATCATTTGCTGATGGCGTGGCTTCTACCTTACAGAAAATGCATTTATATCATGTTGTCCATATTTTTTTTTTTTTTTTTTTTTTTTTTTTTTTTTTACATGACATATTACATCCGTACATTGGAAAATATTTACTGATGCATGAATTCGAGAAAATTATCTCGAAATCCATTTACGAAAGACTTTCAGAAGAGGGAGGAGTTTCTACTGTTCTTAAACACAGATTCAATAAAAAAAATGCCCGCCGTCAATGCGTCAATATTGAAGAGCTGGTGAATCGAACTAGACCGTCGGAGTGTTTCAATTCAGTCATTTCAAAATAGAATGAACGCCGCCCTAAATCTTGCTTTTTAATACTTTTACTATACAGGGTTGCCACGCTTCAGGGAATTTACTGGCCAGGAAATTCTTCGGTACAAGGGATTTTCTTACAGAAAATCTCTCCTTAAATAAGGCGAAATTAGGCGTTTAACCTAGATTTATTTTTCCATAAACAAAGACTGATATTTCACTTGGAAAATTCCCTAAAGCATGGCAACCCTGCTATAGTTCCCGAAATATTTGAAACATTTATATGTATGAAAAAGAAAAAAAAAACTTGCACAATAAATTAAATTATGTATTAATTTTTCTTAATTTATGTTTATAATAATAATAATATATCATTTATATTATTATTTTATTTTATTTTTATTAACCTTACAAAAAAAAAAAAAAAAAAAAAAAAAAAAAAAAAAAAAAAAAGCAAAATTAGTTTAATGCCATGTGTTGGTTATACCTTATCTTTATACAGAGCTGACACCCTAACTATATTTTTTCTCTCTATAAATGAAAGATAACATATATCTTAAACTTTTAGTACTTGTATTTTTCTTATAAGATTTAACCCTGAACACGTATCACCCCCGATCCCCGTCTCTACAAATATGCATTTTTTTCACTAAGATCCATACACCTTTTATGGAATGCTTTCTAAGGATTCCTATCACGTATCCACGGCAAGGTCAGAAGAAAATTATTTACAGTTGTGGGGAAAAAGTGACCGCATTCTCCCATATTCTCCCTTCCTCGAAGAAAACCACGCCCACTGTCGAAAAATAATGTCTTCATACTTCACATTTTATCCTGGATTTTTGTGTATCCTCTTCATAATGATTCCAGTTGAACCTTTTAAAATGTAATAGCAGATTTTCTAACCTGCAAAAATATGTAACAAAATGTTATCGTACCTAATAAAAAAGAAAAATCTACGACTTTCCTATTTCTTTCAGATGCTTATACATGTGATTAAAATAACAAAACTTTGTAAAAAAATCACCATAAAATAAAACAATACACAGGACGCGTTTCGAGCATCCTGTGTATTGTTTTATTTTATGGTGATTTTTTACAAAGTTTTGTTATTTTAATTGCTTCAAATCGCCAGTTTTCGGTGCTATTCAGCTTACACATGTGACCTAGGACTCACTATTTGGTAGACTCCATCAGTCTTGTTAATCACAGCTAATCCTACTTAGACAGCTCCATTATTTCTGTTTTAAATTGCGTTGTAATTATAAAAGCTCGTTCGTCTAAATGCGATATTTGTTTCGTGCCGATATTTTATTGACAACGAGGAAATCTTATTACCATGAAGGTGCTTCCTCGGCATTTAAATGCATTGTCTTTAGTTAAGCATGTAATAGTAGATTTGCTTAATTATTTTTATATGTTCTTTTAAATTTTACTGGTGTGAGTATAATATATTTATACTTATATTATTTCGTTTTTTTAGCAATTAGATTTTAAGGTTTTAAAACAATTACAGTTTCATATTGTGACTATACACTGATAGCATTACACATTTCCAAAGGAAACATTTGTTTGAAATGTACTGTCAATTACTAAAATGTTTCTTAATAAACGTGTTAAATGATAAAGAAAATTTTTTAGGGATGGAAAAAAGGGCATATTAAGTGGCACTTTGCATATAGTACTAAAAAGTACCCATAATACTCTTAATAAAGAAAGAAATTTGTGTGTGTGTGCGCCTGACGATGCTATTCTGAAGAGACCGCTGCATGTAGAGCTACAAATTTTGGGAGGAAAGTACCTCTACATATGTAGTTTTTCACCGATTTAGGTTTTTTTTTTATTTAAATTTTTCATGCGATTTTTATACTTTTTCACGTTTTGAAGAGATTTTTCTACATTAGTTATTTTAATAGATCACTCGGTCGCATATATTTTTTAACATATAAAAATTTCAAAGAAGTGGTGTAAATTTTAAGAAAGGGAGCGCGACCAAATTATTAAAAACGTCGCGTTTTCCGCATTAAATATCATTTTTTAAAGACAGTTGTTTTAGCTGATACATATTTTTTATGAAAAAAAAAATCAAGAGAGTTTTTATTTCAAGGTTCACACAAATTCGATGCCCCGATGTAATTAGGAATCTGCTAGTGGGAAAAGCCAGCTAGTTGTAATAATAATCCCATTCTGTGCAGATTTTTTTTTCTAAGCATATTTAATATCAACTTAATGAATCGTAATAATTAATTCCAGATTTTCAAGTTATGGAGAAAATTAATAAATATGTAAAATAAAAAAATAGTAAAAGGAAGCATATGTTGATTTAATTGTATTTTGATAACAGATGGCAGCATCTTAATTATAATAGAAACAAATCACTGAGATTCAATAAGAGTGAACACATAAAATAATCTCACATTCACCAAATGCGTGTTTTTTTCTTTTCTGTTTCATAAACCTAAGAAGAGACACAATCTTCCCACTTCATTGCCGCACATAAAACCCCCTTTTTCAATCAGAGCTTCAAAAGTACTTCCCAAAGAAAAATATCTCAGTAGTGGCGTAGCCTGGGAGGGGGGGGGGGTGTCCAAATATTCCGGATACCAGTAATATTGTAAAGTTTTCTACGCCTAATCTAACTGCAGAAAATTTTCGGATAAGATTAGGCGAACAGCACTTTACAAAATTAGTGGTGTCCAGAGCATTTGGACCTCCACCCTGGTTATGCCACTATATCTGAGTTTAACGCTGTGATTATCAACCCTCGCTATACAGCGAATATTTGTTCCAACCCCTCTTTAATATTTAATATTAAGTGCAAAATGTTTTCGTAACCTTTCGTTAAAAATATTTAGTTGAAAAAGCATGCACATAAAGGCTGTTTAGTCGATTCAATAAATTCTAAATTACTTTCCCCAACCTGACACCAAACTAAATGTATAAAGTTTAGTACTATCATCTATTGCAAAATAATTTATTTCTTACTTAAACGTTTAAGAATTATTTTTTCCTCTTCATTAAATTATGCTTATAGTTCAATTTAACTGCAATGTTACTTCAATTTTAACTTCACTTATAGTAATAATTAAATTCAGATTTTGAAGTTATAGACGTAACGAAGGATATATATGTAAAGAATGGTTAAATGGAACAAACAACAGAGTAATTAATTGTAGGTGATAGATGGCAGCACCAGAAGAATAATACAAACAGATTCATGGAGATTCTCTTGTATTTCCGAAATCAGTGTTTGATCGTTTTAAATCGAAATATAGGCTCTTTCTTCCCATTTCCTTATCACACATAACTACGTCTATGCAGCCCTCCCCCCCCTCCCAATCCCATACCAGAAACAAAGTCCTGGCCCTGGCTCATTATATTAGGTCCACCGGAACGTTCTGTCCGATAATGTTATTTTACGCATATTAAAAAAAAATTCAGATTTCTTCAACACCACTTTTTTAAAATAGTAAATTCCCATTCTTTTCACATTTCACATTAAGATGAAAAAACGGGAATTTCATCATTTCAAAAAAGTGGTGCCAATGAAGAAATCTGAATTTTCAAAAAGTAGGCATTCGAGTAACATTATCGAACAGAACTTTCCGATACATCTAAATATTATATCACCCATAGCGTTCTCTAGAAAAATATTTTTCTAATAGGATATCTGAATGCTAAACTACTTTGTGGGTGAGGCTAAGGGCTGGATTTCCAATTTATGGGCTCATGCACGTGAATATATCTTTTGCCTTTTCTTTGTATTGTCCTTTTGAAAGCTTAAAAGTCAATGCAAATTTCTAGTAAGCTTCACAAAAAAAAAATAAAGATAATAAATAACGAAATATAATAAATATTTAATAAAAAAAAGCATAACTTCCAATGATAAAGGATTCATTTATAACACTGCTATTCAGTTTTGACATTTACAAATTAAAAAGGGCTGGTCAAATTAATTTGACCAGGCGTAGATTTTTTTTTTTTTTTGTGATATATATTTTTTTCTTTTTACTCACGAAAATTTAAAGACGGGATCTTACAATTTAACCCTATCAAGGGCGGTGGTCACACGGTGTGACTACCTAATTTTAGTTCTAAACTGACAAGCCGTACCAACATTATTTTATAAAAAAAAAAAGCGCTTTCATAATAAAAGTTTAGTTGTAAATTGTGGTATCAGTCAATCATTTCATCATATTCACGAACAAAATTTTTCTGCGCCTGAAAGGATTAAATAAAAACAATTATATTAAAATTCATAAAAAACTAACAAAAATAGGCTACTGCTATACGCAATTGCCCTTATTTAAAATAAAGAACCAAATCAAAACATTTTCACTATGCACATCACTAAAATTATTTAGTTATGTTTTATTTTTTTAACATGCTTTTGCTACTGCAGATTACTTTTGTTATTGAATTGAAAAAACGATTTACCATTACAGTGATCAGCGGGCTGTAAGTTCTCCTCGTAATGCATTTTAGAAAAAAATGATCTTCATCTCTAATGGAAATGGACCTTATGCGCACGCCGTGGATTCAAGGTTACAATTCATCTATTGGCGGTATTTACTTTTAAATATTAGTGCTTACACTATGCAGTGTGTGCTATTAGAAAAAATTCTGCTCGAAAAATTATAAAATGATTGACTGACGCCAGAATTAACAAACGAACTAGAAGAAAGAAAGTTGTTTTTCTAAGATTTCATTATAAAAGAAAATTTTATTAGAATGTTCTTGGGGCCATTTGTCAGTTTGGAATTAAAATTAGGTGTCATATCGTGTGATCACCACCCTTGAAAGAGTTAATGTTTATGTATTTCAAATTAGGGATATGCATCTCTATTCATTTAAAACAGTTAAGTACGTTGTAAAGTCGACATAGTAAGTCGACTCTCAAAGTTGTGTTGGTTGGTTAAAGAAAATGGAAACAACATTTATAATGGAATAATATTAGTTGTACTTAATAAAATCAGCAAACACATAATTTTTAATCAGCAACATCTTTTCACATATTTACTATTATAAATTCAATCCTTAAATGTAATAAAATGATCGTTCCGACGGAAAAAGTAACATACGAATTTACGCGTTAAGACGGAAACATATAAACTAATCTTAAGAACTAATTGCTTAGACGAAAGTGTACTTCAGAACAAATGTGCGTTATAAAATAGACAAATACTTCAGAATATTTTATGAAATTGAATGCTGTTTGTGAAAATAGAATATAACTTTCTCCGAGTGGCCCACGATTGCGAAGAGCGTTTCTTGGTCTTCCGAAACCTCAGAAACCAATTGTTTTCTGGGATTTAAAGAATCATTCCTGAAACAAAAGCTTCTTTTGCAGCCATTTTTGCAGTATTTTCTCAAGTGTTTCCCAGTATTTTTATTATGTATTGATTACTTTTCCAACATGGATTATAAGTTTTCGGATAGTAAGAATTCTCAAAGAAAGATTTTCATGTCCAGCATGCAAAGATGATAATTTAACAACTTTAATTTTAACATATATTTGATACACATGCAAGTGAAATTTCTGCTACTCAGCTGAAAACATTCTTGAAAATTGAAAAGATCCGAAAAAACGGTATTTCAAGCTCGGCAAATAGATCAATACACTTAAAAATTACTCTGAAAAGTTTTAAACAATTGGGTCAGCGAAAGAAACTTTTTTTTCAGAAATGTTTTTTAAAATGTCGTTAATCAATAGTTTTATTAGTTTTGTGAAGAAAAAAGAACATTTTGCGAATTCGTGAGTAACCCGCAAGTGGTTATAGTATATTTCCGTACTTTGAAATTTTCTTTAAGGGTGTATTCGAAAAAATATTTTCCCACACTCAACAGCTCGAAATTTTCTGAGACATTTTCAGACTCATTTTCAAAAGTAAAAACATGAAACTTGCTGAGGTGATTTTTCAAGAGATGTATAAGAGGCCGTGTGATTTCATTTTTCTCTCAATTAATTAGAATTCGATTTTTAAACAATTATTTTCTCCGTATGACCATTTTTTTCATCCCCAGATCTCCCGCTTCGGAAAATTCAGTTCAAAACGCCCACTTTGAAAGCATTTTTTTTTTTCAATATTTTCTGCATTTATCAAAAAATCGCCAAGCGCGGCACATTACGTACTTTCTAAATAAGAGAATTTGACAGTTTGATGCGTTTGAGAGCAAAAACGAATTTAAAAAATAAAGCAGAAAATAAGCAGTTTGGATTGGAATACACCCTTAATACATGATCAATGTTCACATGATCTTTCACAGATTAGATGCTTCATCTAAAAATGCTATATATATTTCAAGTATTTTTTAAACTTTTATTCATGCATAAAATTTAATAGAAAACATTATCAACAGTTGATTAGTACTAGCATAGTTATTTATACGAAGATTTATAGTAGAGTTAGTCAGTGTGTGGAGAAGAAGGGAATAAAACCTTTTTTTTTTATCACGATTGTACTGCTTTAGCGATCTGTTTCATATGTTTTAGAGATACTAGTAAATTATAATTACTAATTAAGTAAAGTTCAAAATCATATAAAATGGTAATAAAATAACAATGAAAATGATATGCATTTATTTTTTTAATGGCAAATAAGGAATTTAATAAATAATTTATTTTAGAGGGTAAGTATTTTTTGTTTCCTTTTTCATACACATTAACGTTTACAAATATTTCCGGAATATTGGGTATATGCAAAAGTAAGTTCTGTTTTTCGGTTAAAATTACATGTTTATTAATGTTATTACATGTTTATTCCATGTAGACGTCTATTGACAACGAATCGATTAACATTAAATGGTTCTGCCAATTCTTGTTGCGTTGTTTTCATCCAGTAATAATTACAATTTCTATTTTCATGTTCGACGTCTTCAGCATCGAATAAACCTTCTTTAAATTGCCTGAACTACCTTTTCCACAAACTATCAGAAAATGCATGTTCACCGTAATCTTCTACAACTAAACGATGACTTTCAGCGGCGCTTTTCTTTAAATTATAAAAGTAATAACAAAACTTCCCAGAAATGACGATTATTTGGCACAAAACTATCCATTTTAAGTCGAATAAAAAGCTATGTTGTTCACACTTAAATTAGATGTCATATACTAAGTTTTGAAGGTTGTGAAAAGACTTTTCAAAAGCATGTATTACCAGATTCACACAATACATATGAGAACACTTACACCACCTATTAGAAAAACGGAAGTTACTCTGGCATATACCCAATAATACAAAAACGAATTACAGTAAAGCTTCGATTATCCGCGAGCGGATGATCCGCGGTGCGGTTTATCAGCGAAGCATTTTTTTTTTTTTTTAAAGCAAACAGCAAGGAAACTACAATAAGCCCTACTAATAAATATAAACAGAAAAATTCATCTATTCGAAAGTAATATAAGAATATTTCTAGATTCAGTTGCCATGTTTGAAATATCAGATATAAAGTCTTGATGTCTTTTCTTGATTTTATTAACCAAACATAAACACAGCATTTAAAATATTTAACAATTACATAAGACTATTATGATAAATTCCACGAGAGCATATCAAGAATAACTTCATTTTCGTGATAAAAATTATTGCATACTAAAAGAAAAACAATAGTTTACAATTTAGAATAAAGAAGTTTCCGAAGCAAGAAGCAAAAACAAGTGACTGATTAAAAAAAAAAAGTGTAACTCAGCTCTTTTTACAGTATGTATGGCGTTGTTTCTTGTCTACTGTTCTTTATTTTAGTTATTTAGACGTAAAGCAAAGGCTTCTGGTGTACTGTGCATATCTGGGAGCACGGCAGTGCGTCCGCCAAGTTCGCACAAGCCGTAAACTATCTTTTCCTGAACCATTTCGGCATACTTTTCACCCCCCTCATAACGTCGTTTTAGGGAGAGATATAGAAATTTTTCTTTTATACACATGTTCGTATGGTCAAACTGAACTAAGGTTCCACAATTTCATATTTCTATATTTAGTAGTTTTCGAAATATTAAATTCCGAAAAAGCGCTTTTTTGTCACTGACTCACTTCGCTTCATCAAATAACTAAGGTACTTCTAAAAGTCGTAGAATCATGAAATTTCACAAGTAAGTCGGATTTGTTGCACAATTAACCAGAAAAATCTGAAAACACAGAATTTCCGCTTTTAAACTCTTCATACAGGGGGTGTTTATTTGGCCGTAAACAGTTCCTACGCATTCAATTGTGCCAATGTTGGTCGCCACAACTCGATTACAGAGCTTTGAAGGCGGTCACGTGATTTCAAGCAGAATAACATTTTATATATATGCTTTTCCAAAGATGTTTGTTAAATAGAAAAAATGAATATACCTAAAAATTTTAATCAGTATAGGTCATGATATATTTACGATATTAAAACAATAAAACATTTAACAAAATATAACCGCAATTCGGTACGTTTCCGATTTAGTAGCCTTGGCGAAATACAGAAAATAGCCTTGACGAGAAAAGAAATTTGATAATAACGTATTTTCTGGCAACCTATTTACTGTGTCATATACACAAGCAATTTTTTCCATATGTATACAATTTATTTAATGTAAGAAACCCGTTTATTTATTTTTATATACCAACATAAATAATCTGTATATAAAAAATAATATTTTATACATGTATAAATAAAATGTTTATATGTATATAAATACATATAAATAACATAAAAGTTCATCAGGTTTGTTTTCGTCATTGTTTATATCATTTGGCAACATATCTCAGTTTCTGAAGTCCAAATTGCGCCAAGATTTTTAAAAAATGCCAAGGTGCCTATAGTGGAAAAATATCCTAATTCCATATGAAAGTTTAAAAATCTCCTTTTAATTAAATGAAATGTGTAACTAATAAACTATCTTTAACGATGTGCGACAGATGCGGCGTCCGAAGTCCGCTGCTAATGTTATTATATTGTATTATTAGCCTACTTACTGTTAATTTATTGTTCATTTTAAATCTGTAAAAGAAAGATTATAGTTATAGATAAGATATGTTGGTCGCCAAAACCCGATTACAGAAAATTAGCCTGAGTTATAAAGGTGTTACATGATTTCAAGCTGAATGAATTTTTATATGCTTTTACAAAAATCTTAATAAGGCAAATCTTTCAGTTTATCTGTCCATCTTTCTATCTTTTACTTCCTTAAAACAAATTTTATTAAAGACAGGGAGGCGTCTGCACAGATCATCACCTCATCGAGTTGACGGCTGAAATTTTAGGATTAGTTAAATATCGATTAGCGTATTGAAATGTAACTGGTCTGCCAAGTAATATCTTTGTGGAAACCACCTACAGTCCCGATTTTATGGGTTAATTGGTGGATTTTCCATTGTGTTTTCCTGTACCCATTCCTCCATGTTTCCAAACTTTTGGATGCAGGAAAATACAATAGTAAACCTATCAGTTAACCACTAAAATTAGGTCTTCAGGTGGTTTCTACCAAGATATGACTTAACAGACCAGTTGCATTTAAATATGCTAATCTAGTTTTAACTAATCCTAAAATTTCAGCTGTAAACTCGATGAGGTGATGGTGTGTACAGACGTCTATTATAAATGTCGGTATTCTAATCTCAATAGCACTCTGGTCAATCTGGTAATTATCCCTACTATTTTTAAAACACTATTCCTTTAAGTGCGTTTTAGTGATGTTAATGAACTTATGCATATGCATCATACGTATTATACATATGCATATAATACGTAATACATTTGCATCATACATATTATAGGTATGTGTATAATACATAATACATATGCATCATTATGACATCAGAATCATCAAAACATTTTTTGTCGCCAAATTTGAGAATTGACATGATACATTACCAAATTTGGCGAAACTTTTCTAAATGTCGCCAAGCTTGGCGAATATTTGACGCTAGTGGCTATTTTTCAATGAGTTAATTATTAATGCGAGCCATCTATTTTTATTTTTCCGCATATCATCTGAATAGTTAAATGATATAACGTACTAATATTTCCAAAGTGCTAATAGTTTCGTCACTGCCCAAAACCTCTGCTATTGTTATTATATTGTACTGTTATTATACTTACTGTGACTATGTTGTTAACCTTTACACCGCTAAAACTCCTGTATTATATAAAGAGAATTTACGGAAACTATTAAAGCATTGAAACTGCCAGTTCTCCTTATGATTATTATAATTCTATAATATATACCACAATATTTTATTTGAAAATCAAAGCATTGTTTCTAATTTACACATGTGAAAAATGAAAACTGATATTGGCGAAAAAACAAAAGGCTAATGAGGAGATTTGCTAAAGGCTAACATAAAAGTACCGA
Source organism: Maratus speciosus (assembly GCA_963932465.1). Classification (NCBI taxonomy): domain Eukaryota; kingdom Metazoa; phylum Arthropoda; class Arachnida; order Araneae; family Salticidae; genus Maratus; species Maratus speciosus. The sequence continues at coordinate 40,857 of CAWVRF010001448.1, read as the reverse complement.
AATTTAAGTTTTTTCATATTAATATAGTTTAGAATAACAAACTTGAAAAAACATACAAAAAGTAGTGATATCCCAACAAAAAGTTTTCGGTAAAAAAAAAAAAAAAAAAAAAAAAAAAAAAGCGCCAAGTTCTCCTTAATGTTTCGGCCAGAAAAAGTAGTGATATCTGATGTTCTCACAAGTTAAAAGCCAAACATCCCAAATCTTTCATTGAAAATGGCTTCCTGCAACTTGGCTGTTAATGCCTTCGTGAGAGTTTTTCAAATTTTAAAATATGTACAAATGAGCTACATGGCAACTACATTTTTTAATTATTTTAGGCATTTTGTGGCATAGAATACAGAAATAAAATACACATTTGAAAAATGCATTTAAACAACTTCAGTCTATTTAAATGCTTAGAAGTTAAAAATAACAAAATACTTGTATTCAGGAGATAATATCCCTAATTGCTAAAACATAATTAATATCAACTTTTAACAGTTTATAAATCGAATACCTCTTAATGTTTGCAAACAAACTATAATAAATGTTCAAACGAAAAAAATCTCTTTCGTCAATACACAAGATTTCAATATTATACAATAAAATATAATGTAACATATTGTGAGATATGAAGTAAGTAAATTTTGTTTTATTTCTTGGGTTGTACGTTAATGACTTTAGTTTTTGACCGTACAAAATGGCAATTAAAACGCAAGTGGACTAAATGATCTGTAATCAAATCTAATGTTTGTTGAAACTGAATGGTAGTTATCAGAAATCTTTTACTTGTAATGTCTTTATGTGAATTTGCCTCTTTGCATTCTAATATTACTTTTAATATTTAAATAATTCATAAATGCGTAATTTCCAATCATTAATTTTGAAATGCTGTAGAAGGCATTAACGGCCAAGTCGCAGGAAACCATTTTCAATGAAAGATTTGGGATGTTTGGCTTTTAACTTGTGCGAACATCAGATATCACTACTTTTTCTGACCGAAACGTTAAGGAGAACTTGGCGCTTTTTTTTTTTACCGAAAACTTTTTGTTGGGATGTATTTTAAACGTTTTATTATGTTTTTTGTACACTAAAACATAGTTTTTATGTTGAATTTTCTTTTTTTTTTCTTTTTTTGTGTTTGCACCCCATTTATTGTCTTTTTCCAGTTATCCGCGATTTTTGTTATCCCTTGCCATCCAATTCCGCGAATAATCGGGGCTGTACTGTAATTTGATTCACCAATCTTCAATATCAATGCAAATGTTAACGTTTTCTTGAACGTAATTTTTAGTTACATTTAAAGAATCTCTTTGATACTGCTTTAAAGGAAAATGCACACATAAAAATGCGCTGAATTCGCAAAGATTTTTATTATTACTATTTATAATTTTATGTTCGAAGAGTAAGATTACAACATTTTTCGGAAAATAAAATTCTCCTACGATATTTTTGATTGATTTAATAAAGTTTATGAAATTGCTGAAACATACACAGCCTTCGTAAACCTTAGGGTATATAAAGACTACATCTTTCGCAGAGTAATATTTCCCTCATTTAATGAAGAAATTCTTTGTTTAAATATGACTACCATTACATTACGTAAAACCTGGTATTTAAATCCTGTCAGTTGTACGAAATGTAATGCAAGCTTTCTTTGTCAGTTAAAAGTGAACGAATGAACAAACGTTTGATAATTAATTAAATAATGTCCTTTTGTTTACAATTATTTATACATATGTATCGAGCAAGGAATATTTTAAGATTAAGAGAAATAATTTCAGTGCATTTTATTCAATGACAGTTATTATAATTGTTTTATCGTAATTACTTTTTTATTATTCAGATATGAAAATAGTTAAGCGCATTTTATTGTTATTTTAAGTAACCTGTATGTGTATGATGGTTTTGCTAAAAATACGACTGTTTTCACAGGACAGAGCAATAATTTGGACTCTGCAGGCTATTAACCCTCTGGCTGCGTAAGTAATTCTTCGCGATGAGCGTCTTTCACAGAATTTTTAATCGTTTATCAGCGGTTCTTTAAAGAATAAATTTTTGACTATCGTAATCGGAAAAAAAAAATGTTCTGATTAAATCAGAAAAAGTTTTCACTAAAAAATAACTGGTGGAAATAACCAAATGGTATTAATTTGACGGGAAAATGCATGCCCGAGCATATCTCGGGTTGCGGTTAACCCTCCATCCGCGGGCAACTTTTTCAGTGGGTTACTTTTTTAAAATTAAGATTTTCTGATTTCTACCACTCTTTTTAAGTAGAAATAGTCACTTTATTTAATTACAGATTAAATAATGTGAGAATTAGCCAAATTATACGTTTTCAAAAAAGTGGTGGGAATCAAGCAATCTGAATTTTTAAAAAGTAGCCCACTGGAACGCCGAAATAGCGTTTCCCGCGGCTGGAGGATTAATACTGTTTGTTTGAGAGTACGACTGTTAGCGAAAATTTTTTAAAGTGGCTTAATTTTTTATTTTAAAAACATGACTTTAAATCGAAATCAAATTCAAAATCAGCACTTTTCTCTCTCTCTCTCTCTCTTTTCTTTCTTTCTTTTTCTTTTTTTTTTTTTTTTTTTTTTTTTGTACATTTTTTTTTATATTTTTTAATAGAAACCTTAATTTAATGATCAATTTTACGATACAATTTTCCAGATAACAAAAATAAATATTTAAAAACGTTATGGAAATATAACAATTTTAGTAAGCAGAGATACCGTAAAATGGAATGGCGAAATAAACTCCTTAGGCTAATTCCATGAAAACTTGTCATGTCTGTCACACAGCTGAAAATTGCTATGCTTGTTGGCCACCGTTATTTTCGAAAAGTTTGCTTCGCGTTATTCAATTCATGAGCTACCTCCGATAAAATAACTCACATTTTTCCGTTCTAAAAAACTGGTAGCCAACAAGCATAGCGATTTTATGCTGTGTGACAGACATGACAAGTTTTCATGGAATTAACTCTTAATGTTAAAAAATATTTTTATTTATATTTGACATTTTGTTACAAATTTTCTAAGACTCATACAAATCTGCAGTTCATATGTTTCTTTTCTTTGTCTTGAGAGACTTCTTAGCACATTTTTAGAATGTTTGTTCAAATATTCAGAATTTTTTTTGGAATCGAAATTTTATTAGACATAAACCAGACTATTTCGAAACAACTTTCCGTTTTCAGAAACGCAAGTTTCAGTCTTTAACTTTTCGTGAGTAAATAATAAATGTCAAAAAATATAAAGAGAGAGGAAGTTCGCGTATTATGGAATGGTTGGGCAATATGGAATGTTTCGATATCTGGCACATACGGTATTGCAGTCAAGTGTAACTCTGCCACACGACTTCCTAGTATTACCATGAGACACTGTGCTCAGTTCTGTTTGGATATCTGTTGTTGGAACGACGCGGTGAAATAATGTCTTATTCTTAATTTTTGCACGTAAATTTTATAAAATTCGTATTAATTATAAAATCTCATAGTCAGTATTCTTAATGGAGTTCAGGGCCTGACTAGTAAGTTTCTGTGCCCAGGGCACTTCAGTTTTTCGTGCCCCCTTAGATTGGTTGATTTACTGATGTTAGTTTTTTTTTACATGTTACACACTTATTTGAAAAGTGTCAATCCAAAAAAATTAACTTTTCCGGAAAATTGAAAAAAGGCTTCAGGAATAAAAATAAAATATTGTTTTCTATTAGGTATTGAAATGGTTTTTAATCATATATTGAGATATATTTTTGTCATTTCATGGTATTAATATCTCAAATATCACCTTTTTTCACAATTTAATTTTTTTTTAATGGAAATTTAGAAGAAATTATGAAAACGTCCGTGCCTCTCACGAATTTCGTCCCCAGGGCATGGGTCCCGGGTACCCGTGCGATATTCAGGGCCTGACCGAGTTCAGTATAAATTTGAACAGTTCTATTTATTGCTGTGTCCGTTAATTATTCTCTATGCTAATTTGTTGACATGTGAAGAAGTTGTGTTTTTCAAGATGGTGTGTCGGGTAATATGGAATATCAGACGAGCCAAAAAATTAAAACAAATTTTCGAGGAATCCAAAGACTTACTGATGATGTACTAGGGTTTAGTCATTAAATAATTTTAGTTATTCTTTAAAATCGTGAATTTTCTTGCAACTTTCTTATTCCTTATAACCCTATCCCATATTACCCGACTGGTTGCCATTTACCCGAAATGTGCAATTTTTGTTTTCAAAGCTAAATACTGATTTTTTTTTTCCTACCACTTTAAACGCATCGACCATTTTACGTGTAGTAATAAAATGGGCAGAAAGTGTTTATACTTCCATTTAAGACAAACAAACACTGACATCGTGAATACAAGATAATCTCAATGAATCTGTTAATATTATTCCGATGATACAGCCATTTGTTACCTTAAATAAATTACATCATTGTTAATAATTCAGTATACGCATAATTTGATGAAGGGGGAGAAATTAATTCTTAAATGTTCAAGAAATAACTAGATTCTTTTGCAATAGATAGCAGCACTAAATTTTATGCTCTTAATTTTATGTCAGATTGCGGAATGAAATTGAATGAGATTGAATTAATAACTGACATTCTCAAACGTTTTCATAAATAAAGACTTTTCCAAATAAATATTTTCAATAAAAAGCTAAGAAAAGATTTTTCACTTAACACTGATAGCTAAAGAGGAGTTGGAACAATTATTCGTTGAATAGCAGGGGTTGTTAATCTCACTTATAAATTCAGACATTTTTCTTTACGAAGTATTTTTGAAGAGAGGGAAAGATTTTATTTGTAAAATGAAATGGATCAGAATGCGCTTATGCATGAAAAAAAACGCGTTTGTGGATTATGAAGGCATTTTATGTGTTCACTGTTGTTGAATCTTCACAAATCTGTTAATACTATTATGTTTATGGTGCTGCCATCTGAGCTCTATTTCCCACTCCCCACTTTCAAATCAGTTTTTAACTCAATAGTTTTAGTTTAATTTTCATGTATCAAATTCTTAAGTAAATTAAATCAGCACAAAATAATAATAATAATAATAAAAACAGTGTTGATTTAATTAGTGTTTGAACATTCATGGTTGGAATATTAAGTACTTCTTTTTAAAAATACCGGTACGGAAAGAAGTAGACACACGTACCTATACCATCTATTTCATTTTTTAAATTTCAAAACGTTCTGGTTCCATTAACATTATACACTGCTCAAAACAATTAAAGGATATTGCAGTTTTAGGTGGATTTTGTATCTGGTAAACTGTTTAGCTGATTGATACATGGTCGACAGACATAGTAGGTTATATGAGAATAAATTACACATGTTTGGCAGAAAAAATGCATTTTATAGCGCATTTGTGTACTAAAGGAAAAAAACACAATTTGTGCATATGAGAAAAAAAGAATAAGAAAAGGTGTTTTCTTCAAAGAAAATCATTTTCAGTAAGGGGTATGGTTTCCACGGGCGGCCAGCAACGTTGAACACCTTTGAGGCATGGACTCAATGAGGCTATTAATGACGAGTTGGGGTATTCTGCCCCACTCTTCCAGAAGAGCTCTTTCCAGTTCTTGGAGAGTTTGTGGGGGTTGTTGGCGGCCAGAAACTCGTCTTCCTAGAGCGTCCCAAACGTGCTCGATTGGATTCATGTCTGGAGAACATTCTGGCCATTCCATTCGAACGATTCCTTCCTCGAAAAGGAAATCCTCCACCAGGTTTGCACGATGTGGCCTGCAGTTATCGTCCATTAAAATGAAGTTATCTCCGATTGCTGCAGCGTAAGGGACTACAATAGGTCTGAGGATCTCATCCCTATATCGGCGACCAGTCAGAGCTCCATCTCGAATGATGTAGAGGTCAGTGCGCCCGTCAGTGGATATGCCACCATACACCAACACTCCTCCACCGCCAAATCTGACACTTTCGTGCACGAACGCAGGATTATTCCTACTGCCACGGTCCCTCCAGATGAAAATACGCCTATTATCCGGATGCACAGAAAAACGGGACTCGTCAGAAAACAGAATATTGCTTCATTCATTTCTCCTCCAGTTGACATGCTCGGTTGCCCACTCCCTGCGGTCGCGACGATGCCTTGATGTTAATCTAACACATAACATCGGTCGGCGAGCATACAGACCTACAGCATGGAGCCGGTTTCGGACAGTTTGAGTTGAAATCGTGGTGCCTGTAGCCGAGCGAAGGTGTTGTTGGAGAAGAGTAGCGTTCATGGTTCGGTGTCTCCGAGCTGTTAACGCTAAATACCGATCTTCATTGGGCGTTGTTTCCCGTCTACGACCTTGCCCTGGTCTTCGGCCTGCACATCCACTCTCCAAAAAACGGTTCCAGATCCTGGAAATGACACTTTGTGACACTCCAATGGCTTGCGCTACTTCGGCTTGAGTTTGGCCCCCTTCTAACCTACCAACAATTCTCAAAGCTTCTGAATCTGTCAAATGACTTCGCTGAGACATCGTACTCATCGAAACAAAGCAATCACTGAATGCCGATCATCCTTGTCTTCATTCTCTTTTATCCAGTTGAAAGTCAAATTTCATTCGCTGCCGCTGAAGCGACGTTTTTGACGTCGAACTCAAAATTTGCATACTCCACAGTTTGAAAACCAGAAAAATTTGCATTTGTGATTCTCTTCTATTTTCGGAAAAAAAAATTTCGTTTATATCTTTATTTTAAATAAAACTTCAAATATCCTTTAATTGTTTTGAGCAGTGTATTTAGATTGTTTGCTTATAACAATATTTCACTATTCCGATATTTTTCTAAATAAATAAACAAATAAAAGTAATAAAAATAATAATTAAAATAAACTTAAACAGTGAATGGAAAATCGAATATGTTTAAATTTCTCAGGCCATGATATGTTTAAAATTTCAGTGGCTCATTTGCAGTTGCTTGATCTGCCTGTATGATATTCCAGGTACAGGTAATGTTGATACAAATGAAAATAAATACAGGTGGGGCCAAAAGTACAAAATAATAATAATAATAATAATAATAAAGAATGAATGAATGAATGATGAAAATACATTGTAGTTTGCACAAATTGGATCAGATTTTCTTCCATTAATACCACACCAGCAGCCGAGAGTTTCTGCTCTCAAAGTTGGAAGACGGGAGGTGCTTGGTTCGAACCCAATCGCAGCCGTCGGCCTAATCGTTCGGAGTTTTCCGTTGTTTTCTTTGAACCTTGGATTTCCTTGCGTAAATGCGGGTAAGGTTCCCTTAGAAAGACCCCCAAGGAGGACACCCCACTCCCTTCAGGCCCATATCCCAAGTGTAGATAATTAGCCGTCATAAAAAAACAACAACAACATTAATAACCCCTCATTTTTCGGAAGGCTGTTTTTAAAAAATGGCAACTTATGGAAAATAACTTCTCAGCCACGTATTTTTAGAAAGTATTTAAAATTCAGATAAATGTATCGCCGATACCTTTTCGAATTTACACAATATTCGACTGGCTTTTTTATACAATTCACCGATATAGTTGACTAACAAATTATGGCAAAAAAAAAAAAAAAATACCATTTGCGCGTGCGCAGTTAAATTTACTTCATAGGAATGATTGTATTTAATCACATATATGTGTTATTCATATTCTAACTATTTTATATTATTTCTATAGCATTTTTTCAAGTTCCCTGAAAATGACATGAAATTAGATTGAAAAAACTGCATGCTATAAGCACCAAAGTTTTTCACCTTTTTAATGAAACTTTTAGAAAATCCGTGCTCTTCTTACACAAATTTTTCCGAGCAACTGTAATATTGTCTACTACTCCAACAGATCTTTTCCGTTTTTATTTATTTTATACAGCGAATAGCGATCAGTATTTTTTTACTATTATTATTCACTATGTTGCTGTTTATATAAATCACTCGATGATTTATTTTTTGCCGAAAAATATGGGATAAAACATTTACTTTACATTCTTGAAACGTTCAATTACAAATCAAATCAATATTAATCACTGCAAGTCTATTTATGTTTAAAACCTTTTATGTTTAAAAAATAAATTAGTGTCGGAAATTTTTGCGTTTTAAACTGGATTATTATTTATTTATTTATTTATTCATTTAAGAACTATTTTAAATGGTGTTTTGTGTCCTCTTTAATGAAAAAAAAAAGTTTTTAATATATGTACTTAGTTTTAAGAGTTATAATGTTATTCTCAGGTCATCAGCTTCGCTAATATTTGAAGATTTAAAAATAAAAATTAAATACATTTATTTCATGTATAAAATGCAAATGTGAATTTTGTTCCGTCTGATTGTAACTTCAGTTCTACTGAATGAATTTCGATGGGACTTGCACTATGAGCAGAAGAGGGGAACACCTCTGGGCTCTCCAGTATCGGGACTTCTAGCTGAATTTATTTTAAGTCTTTTAGAAGACGCTATTGTTAAATTAAATGGACTTAAACCTGATGTTTGGGTAAGATAAGTAGATGATGTTTTCATCTGTTGGGTGTATGGAATACGAGCTTTGAATTAATGCCTTGAGGAAGTTAATAAATTCAAATATTAAATATACAAACAGAATTTACAAACAGAGACAGGAATTGAAGGAAGGCTACCTTTCCTTGATATGGATATTTTAAGGGTAGATCAAAGTCTTTCATTTAAAGTTTATAGAAAACCGATGAAATTAAACACAGTCATTCCGTTTAAATCTGGTCATTCTTTTAACTACAAGATTTCTGCTTTTTCTTCATTTATAAAACTCGCTTTTCGGATATGTTCCGGTACATCTCTCCAAACAAAACTTAATTTTATTAAAAGAATTGCAGTAGAACATGGTTTCCCTGTAAAATTTATAGATAAAATTATTGAAAAGCATATTAACCCCGCTTTAAAGATTCAAGACGATTGTAAATCCAATGCTATCTATTCAAAATGTTGTCATGTTACAGGTATTTACGACACGTTGAAAACAATACTTCCTTTAATATTTATCTTATAGCAATTCCCAGACCCAACATAATTAAGTTACCTCCAAGTAAAATTGATGCTCCCCCCCCCCCTCTCCCCTCTGAGTTTAGCTGGTGTTTATGAAATTCCGATTATTCTAGATAACAGTGAGAATTATTTTTTTTTATATAGGTATGACAAAAAGAAAATTGACACAAGATTAAGACAACAAACAGCAGATATAAAATATAATAGACAATCGACAGCTCCTGCAAGGTTTTGTTCTAAAAATGAGATTAAAGCAATAGATTATGAAAATGCAAAAATTATTTGGCTGTGTACTTATCCGCAAAAAAAGCATAATTAGCGAATCCCTATAAATGAAATTGAGTATTAGAGATATTTGTAATGAAGGAGTTTCTTACAACCTTACAGTTAAATAATTTGAAACAACATTTATCTCTAGGTTAAAGAGGTCTTACACATTTACAGGCATTAATATTCTGGTTTCGTCATATTCTTCTCTCTTGAAAATGGATAGTTAAATTTTAGCTGTACAGATGGTGCTGTGATGTGGGCGGGTACAGCCAACAACCTCTAGATATGGGAGAAAGCCTTCATACGCATCACGAAACCGTCACACAAGGCAGGTAAAATAAATAATAAAGTCGAACTACTTGCATGTTTCGATTTCATTGGCTCGTGGAATTCTTAATTCATTTTTTTTTAAAATAATAATTAATAGTTCCACGATCCAAAGAAAACGTAACATGGATGTTCGAATTTATTCCTTGTTTTTCCTGCTTTGTGTGACGTTTTCGTAACACGTTTCTCCCTTATTTATCTCCCTTTATTTCTCCCATAATATTTATTTTTTGCTTTTACAACTTATAAATTTTTGTGTCTCTCAATACTGAAGTATGATCCTGATGATGTCCAACCACAAAGTGGTTGAAACTTGCCGGTTTTTAGACTTTTAAAATTTTAATGTTTCGAAAGTTTTTACCTTTTATGTATAATATTCGTCTTTAAGTAAACCATTTTATTGTATGTGTGTTGTTTCTGCATTAACTCTGATATTTTCCAATTGATATCTTGATTAGTTTTCTTAATTTCAACCAATTACTGAAAATTATCGTTATCATTCATTTTCATTCGAAAATCCAGTCCAGCAGACATGTGATTCTTCTGAAGAAAATGCTATGAGTCTTTTACTGAGCTTTTAATTAATATCTGAATTAATTACGGACTAATTTTTATAAATTAAAAACTATTGAAAAGAGGACAAAATTTATAATATTGGGCTAAAAGTTTGAAATCGGATTATTTTTATTACTGTAGAAAAATCGCTTCAAAACATGAAAAATGTGCTAAAAAAATAAATAAATAAAAATGCAAAATTGGGCTTTGCGAGGAAACACTACATACCTAGAGGTATCATAGGAGGTATCAGTTTAAAGCTCTGAATTTTTGTAGAGGAAAAATGCAACGCCCGGCAAAATGATTTCTGCAATATTTGTGGCAATAATTAGTTTCAATAATAACATATTTCATTTGTAGGAGAAGTTATATGATTTTAGTTTTATTACTATCATAATTTGAATGCTTTATTATTTAATAAAATTTAACACTCAACAATATATATATATAAAAGATAATTTTATATTTAAAGTATTTTGCATGAAATTATCAATTTAATTAAATTTATTTTATCTACAATTTTTGTTATATTTTCTTACCATTATGAAGAATAAATATATGTGTGCGTCATAATGTTTCCGTCTTTTCCGTAAAAAATAAGAAAATAAAACGGAAAGAAAAAAAAATTGTACTATAAAAGAAATATTACCTTGCTATGCATGGTTTAATATTTTAAAAATGTATAAAAAAACGAAATAAAATTCAAGTAATAAAAAAAAATGTATGTTATAAATCGTTAGCTGCATCAAGTTTTAAATTTAGACTTTTATAGAATGATACTGATATAAAATAAAACTCAAGGCAGCTTTTACTGTTCATGTAACTAAAAAATATATAAAATAAAATAAAGATAAATATAGTTATTTTTTCGAGAAAAAATGAAGCCATAGTAAGTAAAAATTAATCCTCTACCTAACATTTTTGTGTAAATTTCTGATAAAAAGCAAGATTAATTGGTTGAAAATTACAAACTTAAAATTCTTTCACTTCATTGAATAGAGTAGGCTGACAGCACTACACTGGTGGATATTGATTTATGAAATCACGGTTTTTTAACAAAAACTTCTATAATATTTATTAAAAATGAATGAAATTTCATACCTTATATATGGTATGTACAACAAATAATTTAGAAAAATAAACTTTCATACATATTAATAAACTAAAAAATATTGTCAAAAATTGGATTTTAGTAACATAAAAACATGGAAATTGATTTATGAAATATCACATTTAATTGAAATTAGTAATTAGTAAAGTCGCCTTTATTTATCAGAATTTCTTTTATTCTAGATGGCATTGATAAAACGAGATTTTGAATGTATTTCTGATCAATTAATTTCCAGTTTTGACAGATTAAAGCTTTCAATTCTACAAGTGGGGTGTACTGAATTCCATTTGCATAAACCATTCGACCAAGCTATCCCCAAACGTTTTCGATGGTGTACAGATAAGGACTAATAGGTGGATGATCTAAAAGAACAATATTCTGTTCGTCAAACCAATCTTTCATTGCATTTGAAATGTGAATACTTCCATTGCCTTGCATGAAGGTGTAATCTAAACAATAATATTGCCATGCAAATGGAAGAAGTGAATTTTCTAAAACAAAACTGTAATGAAAGAAGTCTGGCGACAGTTTAAAAATACAATATCACTTTTGCCATCAAAAACGATCGCTGCCCAATTCATCAAACGCATACTTCTCGCAATACTTCAAACGCATCTGCTTTTGACGTAGAAGTAACTTTGGACCAGACTTCATTTTCGACCATCCCAAGCTTCGTGAAGAATGTAAAATTTGCCTAACTCTTCTAAAAGTAACAGGAAGGAATAGATCTGCACAAATCTTCTTTGAAGTGTGGTTGGCTTTCGATGCAAGTTGAAGAATCCCCCTTTTCCCTCTCTTACTTAAACGTGGATTACTTTTTTGTTAAAATTTTTGTCATAATTTGTTGGATCTTTTCTATTGCTATATATCACACCAACTGATCTTTTAATTAATTTTCTAACTTCCGGAACAGACTTTCCACACAATGTATATGCATTGATTTTTAGCTATTTTTCCCTAGACAACATCTTTCGTTTATCCATCCTGTAAAGAATGACTGAAACGTATTGCTTCCAAAATATAACTCTTTTTATGTCTTCTGCACATGTCACGTTACCGTGTTTTATGCAAATTTTTGTCATATTACTTCAGAATAGCCAATAAAATGTGATATTTCATAAATCAATTTCCATGTTTGCATATTACGAAAATCTAATTTTTGACTTTTTGTTTTTGTTTAATATTATGTATGGAATTTTATTTTTGTAACTCATTTGTTATACATACTATGTATATCCCATGAAATTTCATTCATTTTTAAAGAATATTTTAGAAGTTTTTGTTAAAAAACCGTGTTTTCATAAATCAATTTCCACCACTGCATTTATCACTTATGCAATATAGAAATCTTTCACGATTTCAATAATTAATTTAAAAGCAAAAAAAAATAATCAAGAAATTTTCTTATGAAATATTCAAGTTATTAGTCAAACCTCGATGGGCACTGTATAGTCTGAAAACCTTAGGTCCTATATATTAAAAGAATACAACTATGAAAATATTGCACTGACACCGGTAAAATGAAAAAAAATATATATATCAAATTTAAGCAAGTTCTTAGGAGTACAGTTGTTTTATAGTATGATGACTTGAATGACAAGGAAGCACCTTTATGGTAGTAAGATTTCCTTGTCCTTAAGATATCAATTAGGAGCGCATTATTCTGATGAGCGAGCCACTTGTAAATATCATACAGAATGTCACCTTCCATGCGAGCGTCTGGGGAGAAAACGACTTCTAATAGTAGCACTTAGAAAAAATTCGGCTCCCGTTTCAACAGGGAAGAAAGGGAGAAAACTGTCTGCGTTCTCCCCTCAACCTTGTGTAGCTTTCCCGTTTCGCTTGTATTTATTATTCGGTTATGAGAACATTAAAATAAATAACGTAGAATGTTGAATTTTATAATTTGATTCTCATAAAAAAAGGATTTTTTTCAAAAATGAATAACATAATTTAAAAAGAAATAAATAAAAAAGAATAATATCTGTTATTTATATAAAAACCTTTTATATATAAATCTGCAAAAATTATTTTTAGATTTATAGCTTCATATTTTAATATATAATATTTTATTACACACACACACACACACACATATATATATATTAACATATTTAAAAAAATAAGTACATTTGTCAATTCTGCGTTATATTTATATATAATGTAGTTATTTGGCAATTAATATTATATATAACTATATTCAAAAATGTGTGTCACGAAATACTGTTTTTTTTTTTCTTTTTCACCTCAGAAAATTCATTTTTACAGTATTCATTTTTTGTTAAGTTTTATATATTAATGATTTACCTTTCTGTGTGTTTACCTATTCTTTTTTTAAATAAGGCCAATTGACGAAAATGTTTAATATTTTGCTAAGATTAGCACAAACCTCATCGTATCCTACTTTTTTTTTTCTTTTTTGCAAGCTTATGTCAAAATTTCCAGTTTGGGGAATTCGATTTGAATATTTTACAATGACTTTTTAATTTATTATTAAATGATTTTATGAAGGAGGTATGAGATAATATATTTTTTAACGATTACGTTTAGCAGATTATGTAGGAAGGAGGGGGGGGGGGTAAAATTTTTTACTTACATAAGGACGAAAATATCAATTTTCCCGTTTAATTTACTGCATCTATTTGACATTAAATGAAATTTCCCTTCCAGAGTTGGAATCTTTATAAGTTCTTTTTTCTTTTCTTATATATATATATATATATATATATATGTATGTATCAGTGTGATTAAAATGCTAAAACTTCGATATGTTTTTCAATTAACTCGATTTTTAAATGGACAATCCTCGTGGTTCATAAAATTAAAGACAGGATTTTCCTTAATATAAATTGACTGTTGAAAGGTATTTGCTTAGTATTTTTTTAAAATAAAAATAAAAATATTAAGCAAATAGTCATTTGTTCATTATTTTTACAGCATGTCATGACATTTCATTTATTTTTTTAACCCTTTGTCCCAAATTATGAATTCATGAAAATTTCATCTTCTAAACTATTTTTTGTGAAATTTTGAAACTACATTAGAAGATTTACACAATCATTTAATAAATTTTAGAAGGATTTTGCCATTTAAAGTGAATTAATTAAATTTGTATTTATAGGAATTTTGTGCAATATTTATAACTTCATTCAAATCTTTTATTTTAAATATTTTTTTTTTTTTTAGTGTTTTGTAGAATTAGGAAATGTACAAATATAATGCTCTTACAAGAGAAATATAGGAATAATTCCGAACTGAAACTTTTCACCTCGAACTTTCAACGTTAAGAAAGCTGAAGAGAGGTGCAAATGAAAAAAAAAAAAAATCATCTTTTTAAAAATATTTTTTTTGTTCAACCAATAATGCTTTTGGAATAAGATAACGTAAAGTACCTATAACTCATTCTGAAATGTACTACTACTAATCGATGCATATTTTATATCAAGTTATTTTAATGGTACGTTAAAGTAGCGTCGGGGCATAAAGGGTTAAATAATTAATTATTCGGATATCTGGTCCTTACACCTATAGAGCACGCATAGAATTAAAAATATGAAAGAGAATGTTGTAAGAAATTAAAAAGAAGTGTTGTTTTAAAATCTTCTTAATAATTTTTAAATTAACTTTTCAAATATTATTACAATAATTAAACTTTTTCTTTATTAAGTCATTTTCCTTCATAAAACCATTTAATAATGTGTCAATAAGATATTATAAAATATCTTTTTAAAAAAGTACAAAAGTTACAAAAATCCTTTAACCGTAAAATTTTACGTAAGCTTACCCCCCCCCCCCCACACACACACACACACTCACACAAAAGAAAAATAATAGGATATGAAAGTCTGCTACAAAAATATATTAAAATATAATAATAATAAAATATGAAGCTATAAAAATATTTTTTCAGATTTATCTAACGAAAGATTTTCAGATAAATAACAGCCATTCTATTATTATTATTATTATTATTATTATTTCCTTTTAAAAACATTTCATTTTTTGCAAATTCGATGCTTTTTTTGTTTGTTTGTTTGTTCAAATTATAAGATTCAGCATTCTTCGTTGTTTATAATTTTAACAATTTCCATAATCGAATAACAAATGCAAGCGAAAAGGAAAAGCTACATAAGGCTTAGGGAAGGACGCAGTAGTTTTTCCCTTTTCTCCACAGCTGAAAGGGAAGGAGAATTTTTTTCTAAGTTCTACTGTTAGCAGTCGTTCTCTCCCCAGACGTTCGTACCTTCCATTGTCCGTAATGGAAAATTGCCTTTACATTGAATTCGCACACAAACTAGTACGCGAAATTTGACTTTCCATAAGACTAGCCTTAGGACAAAATCCGACAATTTCATTGGCTATTGGTGAACCGAACTTCTTACCCTGAAGGGAAATAAAGTTATTTTAAGAGTAAGAGCGGTGCTGCTCATTTCATCAATTGTATTTCTTGATAATAATAACTTCATGCATTAAAAAAAAAGCGTGTATATTTCTCACACTTAACACAAAATCAATTGTTATAGAGTTAATAACATAATGTATAATTAATTATTAAATTTGATTTAATTTTCTAGTAAAATATATATATATATATATATATATATCAAAAACTCTACAACAATATTGACTTAGTTAATTATGATAAAATAATGAGATTGCTGTTATAAGTTGCTTATAATTTTTTTTTATTGTTTACTCAGATGATTGCAATCAATATTAAAGTTCTATCAGCTTAACTAAAAATAAGTAATTGAAGTTCCATATAGCTAAAAATATTTTTCTATGTCAGTTGAAGAGATACCATTATTGCATTTAAGTAGATATTTTATTTTAATTATATAACATTAGTTCCCAAGTGGTATTATATTGTAAAATTAAGTAGTTTTAATCACAATAAGAGATTTCGAATAAATATTGTAAAGCAACTGATAATAAATTCATAAATAAAGACAAAAACAAAAAACTCCATAATAATAATAATAGCTATTTTAAATATATATATTGTATTTGATATCATTATATCTTTCATTTTTCATGTTTGTTGTATATTACACTTTTATCGCTACATTTATAGGGGAGACTTGGGAGGGTTGACCCACTTTTTACAAAATGATTTGTTATTTTTAAAATATTGAACCTAGAATAAAGTTTTACATATCATTTTTTTCGTTACACAATCAGTTATCAAAAGAAAATTGCTACATAAGTGTAATATATAACCAGCTTGAAAAAAGATTGATTTTAATCATAGGAAAATAATGGGTCAAGGCTCCCCACTTATGGGAGGGTTGACCCACTATATGGGAGGCTTGACCCACTATATGGGAGGCTTGACCCACTTTGTTTTATATTGAAATATTTGTTAAGAGAAATAAAATCAGTTTAAAAAAAGCAAAATAACTTTATGCTACATGCTTTAATTATTGTAAAAAAATATTTTTCATTATATGATGTTTAAAGAAACCTGTTTAGACGGAATCGTAAGTTACAGGAGAAAATTTCGTTTTAAACAGGAATTTGTCTGAGTAGGTATAATTGTACAGCCGGAAAAATGAAATTTTAAGGGAGACCCGTAAGAAAAAACCCAAAATTTTTATTATTGATTTTAAAGTAATGAATTTTGGTGTACTATTTAAGAATCTTCTTGTAAGGAATAATTAGCAAAAAAATTCACTTTTTATTAAAAGGTATATTTTTTATGGGGATTTTTATGATTTTTTTTTGTCGAAAAATACACTTTTTAAAATTACTACTCCTCATTCAATTTTCAATATTTTGGTATTACTAAAATTTCTTAAATAGTGTTATAGTATATGGAAAAGACCTAGGGAGAGATTTTTTAATTTTCTATTTTAATCAGATAAAAAATAATAATAATAATAACGCATGGTAAATTTCCTTAAACTCGTTATAATTTTCATGTTTACCAATTTATGTAAATTTTTCAGAAATAGTTAAAAAAAATATCTCTCCTTACTTTTGTTGCAAATTTTTTTAAGATTCTAAAAACATAAACACTTTGTTTCTAAATCATTTTACCACTGAGCCTTAGTACTTTGAACTTAGGCAAAATATGAAAACAGTCATTTTCAGGAAAACACATTTAAAGTATAAAATACAAGAGAAAGTAGTAAAAAAAACTTATTTCATGTTGAAACTATTTTTTATATTAATTTCTAATATATCAAGGCTGTTTTTTAAGAAAAACTTTTTATATTGAACACAATAGAAAAAAATTGCAGACAGTTTTGTCTTCGATGAATATTCCTCGATTTTCAGCGACAAAAATTCATCGAGCTGTCAAAATATATACTTTTTTAAAATAGTACTCCTCATTCAATTTTCAATATTTTAGTATTACTAAAATTTCTTAAACAGTGTTATGGTTACAGACATATTCATCACAAAACTAAATTGATCAACTGCTGAGTGACCTCGTCCAATTTCTGTAAAAGCTTTTGTCACTTTATAATTCACGTCATACCCCTCACCATCAGTTGTTGGAGCTGGTGTAAATTTGGAACCTTTTATTTCATCACATGCTGCACAAAACATTTCTAATTTATGGGCAAATCCACTTGTATAAGAACTTTCATTTGTTTTGAAAAACAATCTGGACATGCAGTAAATGTAAAAAGTTCAGAAATTGAATTAATATCAACAATAATATAATGAGGAGTATGATTAGATGTTAAATTTTCATTTTGTCCTGTAGTACTTGCAATTTCTGTATCAAAAACAAGATTATGTAATCTTACGTTTAGTTTCATACTATTATCAGTATTAACAGATAAGTTAGAAACACTGGATATACTTTTTTCAGGGACTTGAGTAATCACACTTTCTGCTTTCCATCTTTTAGAAGCCATCACGTTCATATGTTGTTTACGTTTCTTCAAACGAGGCATTTCAGTATATTATTTTAAAATAAACTTGTAGAATATTAAACTTGAATTAATAATACAAAATATTCATGTGCAAACACTAATTTAAACGAAAGAATGCGATGTATACAAGCAAAAACAGAAGAGTTTATCACGAGAATCGAATCGAAAAGCGTAAAATGTAAACAAAGACGATAGCGTTCGATTTAACAATTAACGGTTATGGATAATTCAGAACAGAAGAATGTATTCTTCTTTGATTAATCATACTAAAATTAAAATGTTACTAACTGTACCTAACTTCGTTTAATAGTGTAATATAAAAGTAAACAAAGATGTGTAAGCTTTTTAAATGACCGCTAGTCCTTTAAACTCTAGTGAATACAATTAAAAATGCTCATTTACTATCTGTTCCAAGTGTCCCCGAGTTCTGAAATTTTGCATGGATATTCGCAAATATGTATATTATCGTTTTCTGAGTTAAAAATTTTTTTGAATTTTTGATGATTTTTGACCGAAAATGGGGTTCGGGTCTCCCTTAACATTTAAGACAGTAATCCGTTAGACACAGGTTCCATTTTCATAGGGTTTCATGTATTAATATTTGTGGAATTAAAAGCCACTGTTCCGCTTTTTTTGTCTCCTTGTCCTACTTTTTGCGACACTCGTCCTGGTAACACTTGTTGTCACATAGTTTGACATCATCTCAGTGTATTCATCTTGGCGACATTTTTATACATTCCTAAAGTTTTTCTGTCCATGCTATGTTCTTTTGCAGCCGCATGAGTAGTTAAGGGGAGACCTGAGTTAATTAATTTTTTTTTAATTATTATTTTTTAATTGCCTTAAAAAATACTTTGAACCTTCCAGAATCCATAGGTATACCAAAATTTTTTTTCTGACTATTAGAAATAACTGTAAAAAATTAAGGTTGGTTGTGTTTATGACGGCCAATTATCAACACGAGAGATATAGGCCCGATGGGGGAGAGTGACCTTCGTGGGGGTCTTTCTAAGGGAACCTAACCCGTATAAATGCTTGGAAATCCAAGGTTCGAAGAAAACCACGAAAACTTCGAACGATTGGGCCGACAGGCGCGATTGGGTTCGAACCCAGCACTTCCCGCCTACCAGATTCGACAGCAGAACGTCTCGGCCACTGGTGGGGCGTAAAAATTTAAGGGAAGGCAAGTCTGGGACGCCACGCCCACTCATATTATCGGAACACAGTACTGGGACGCCACGCCCATTCATATTAATTTTACTCTAACATTATATATTAATTTATCATATGTAATTAAATTTTATCCAAGTGTTTATATATACTTTAATTAATGTGTTTAATAAAACCGTGCAAGAACTTCACACAAGTTAGATGCGTCTAAGTTTTTTAGCTATCCGGAAAATTGTACTTTTCAGATAAAAACCCATTAACTCCTAAAGTACTCGAGCAATTTCCAAAAAAATTTTTGGTGGTGTATGAATACAATATCATATGTGGCAGGCAGTTTAAAAATTTTTTAATTAGTTGCAGAAAAAACATTTCTGAAAATAGAAAATTTCCGAAAAATTGTCCTTGCTCTAAAATAAAATGTTTTAGTCGCAGAAAAAATCATGCCTGCCATAAGTCATGAACGTACTCTAATAAATAAGGATCCAAAAATTTCATCAAAATCGGTCAGGTAGTTTCCGAAGAAACGGGTCTTAAAGTTCGCATACTTCCCATAGTATTACATCCCGTCTTGTCTTCCCTTAACCCTTAAATGCGCGATTTTTTATTTTGTTTCGAAAAAATTATATATGATTCTCTGAAAGGTATATTACACAGGAAAAATAAGGAAAAAAATCAGAGATACATTTTTCATTTAATACGTCAATCTTTTCTTCTGTTGCACATCTGCAATACAAGTAAAAACTACTGTCGTGTGGCTGTTTTACGCCAAAATATTTAAAATTAGTGAATATTTTAATAAGTATGTCTCCAAATACCTTATTTTATAAAATTGTTTATCTTTTAAAACTTAATATTTAACCCTTGATAGAATACGTTCTAAAAATTACGTAGTTCAGAGAATCTGACCTTACACCAAAAAGTTTCAATGGTTAATTTCACTTTATTTAAGTAAGGTACGTCTGTTATTAATTAAAGCAAATATTGCTATTTTAATTTTCTGGTGTGAATTAGGAATATACGAATAAAAGAATCTATTAAATTCAAAACACTGTTGTTTGCATATATGCAAAGCTGCGCACTAAAGGGTTAACGGTCTTTAAGTTCCCATATTCCCCATAGTATTTCATCCAGCCTTGTCTTCCCTTAAGAGAGAAGACCCCCAAGACTGGGTAACTAACTAAACTACCCAATCGACTTTGATGAAATTTGGAATGCATTTTCACTGGATTATGCTCAAGAGCAGACAGTGCTTTCCAGAAAAAATTTTTAACTAAAAATAACTTTAAAACTAAATTTTTTTAACTAATTAATTTTTTTTAAACGGTCTGCTACATATGATCTCATATTTATACTCTACCACCAAAACAATTTTATCGAAATAACTCGAGGACGTTAGGAGTCATGGGGTTTTTAGCTGAAAAGTGCAATTTTTGGGAGAGCTAATAAACTTAAACTCTTCTAACTTGTGCGAAGTTCTTGCACAATTTTATCAAACACATGAAATAAAGTATATATAAACACTTGGATAACATTTAGTTACATATAATAGATGAGTATAAAATGTTAGAGTAAAATTAATGTGAGTGGGCGTGGCGTCCTAATCGTGTTTTCCTTTAACTTTTAAGACTGCTGCTTTCATTAGTCCTTTCTAGTCTTTTCCACTGTTTTTATTTACCGGCTGAAGGTGTTATTTAAATGGAAAAAGTTCTTAACAACTTTCTCAGTTATATTTCATTAAATATTTTCTTGCAGTGGATTCTTTAGCAATTTTTCACATCTTTCTTTATTCAGTTTTAAACATTTTCTTTACCATCACCCCATTTTACTGTTGCTTTACAGAATAAATTTACATTCTTTTTGCATTTAATCATTAACCTTTTTTTTATGAACAGTGTATAATAAAAAGATTTTCAAACCCACTTAATTAAGGGAGACTTGACCATCTGGTCAACCCTCTCTCTCATTGATTGGGTCAGGCCTCCCTACACAACCCTTTTCCAAAGAATAGCACATTGTTATGTTAAGTCTAACTTACTGTAAAATCTTTATACCTGGAATGAAAGCTCAGTATTCCTGCATTACTTAAAACCTGCTCACTTAAATTTCTATGATATATGTTATCTGTAAAAAGTTTACAAAACATTTCTAAAAAATACAACTTTTTGGTTGAAAAGGCCTCACAATTGATTTTTCCATACCTATTTCGATTATCTGTATAAAACAAAGCCAAATGTTTGACCATTCAAGAAGCTTTCGTTGACACCTATTGGTAAAAATCTGAAATTCTTTTAAATATGAAAAGTGAGGGGTGGTTTTATGTTATAATTTTATGATATGAATTATGAAATTAATATTCGAGAAAATTATGAATTGCAAGCTACAACCTTTTTAATGGATTTAGCTTTATTAAGTCCTGCTTTGTGGAAATCGAAAATTCCACATTTTTCTTCCAAGTAGTTTTAAAATTAAGCTTAAAAAACGGCAAAATGGTGGTTTAAGGGGCCGTCTATAATAGAAGTGACTAGATATTTTGAAATTTTTTATGCTATCCTGTAATCTAGCAGTCTTCAATGCAGGGGCGCCATTTCAGAAATTTCTTGCGGGGAGGGGGGGGGCAAACATTTTTTGAGGGATTCTATATCGCAAAGGGTAGGATCCAGGGGGGTCTAACCCACCCCACTCCCGTATGAGAAACGTTTACTGACATATGCTTACAATAACAGTAAAAACTTTGAATACGGAAACTCAGAACCAATGAAATATTTCGTTTTAAACAGGTTTCAGTCTTAGAAAGTAAAATTTTAATGTATTGGACATGATGTTTTTTCTTTTTAGACAGGATTCTATTATAGACAGGTTTCATTTTTACAAGTATCCTCACTGACTGTTAAACCATCCGCTCTATAGTACAGCTCTGAAAAGAGATGTGTTAGAGTAAAACTTGTGAAAACGAAATCTGTCTATAACAGATTTATTTCTAAAAAGGGAAAAAATCAAATTTCGTTGAAAAAACATCATACAATTATACTTGCTAAGACGGAGGCCTGTTTAAATGGAGCTTTGTTCTAGTCCCTTTCGAAATTTTACTTACAGGGGCGCCATTTCATGAGTTTCCTGACGAAGAAGAAGGAAGATTTTTCTTTGAGGAACAGGGAACGTGGAAAATCGCACAACTTGCAGAACTGCACAAATCACACAGAAAGAAAATCCCGCACAATGAAAAATGCTCTGCGTGATTTTGTCTCCATAACTTCTTTCACAAGCATGTGATTATTCCACATTTTTTTTTTAATTTTCGTGAAAGTCTGCGATTTTCCTTTCTTTTAAAATCCGTAAAATCAATTCGTCAATGGATCGCAGAAAAAAATCGCGAATCTTGGAAATTTTGAAAAAAAAAAAGTGTCCAAAATGGTTGCTTAAAAAATCGCTAATTTCTTCAAACGACTGTGGAAAATACCGCTAATTTCATCAGAGATTGCGAAAAGAAATACAGATTCTGTAAATGATTGCACTAACAGAAATCTTGAATTTCGTAAAAGGATTGCGAAGAAAATCGCGAATTTCGTACAAGGATTGTGCAAAAAATTGCGAATTTCGTCAAAAGATTGCGCAAAAAATCACGAAAATTTAGACGAACAATCGCGCAATAAAATCGAGGAGAAATTCGTCAAACGATCACGTAATAAGATCCAAATTTTTGTCTTTCGTCAGTTGGTCGCGGAAAAATATTGTGAATTTCGGAGAGTGCTCGCATGAAAAAAATCTATTTCGTATAACGCTTGCAGAAAAAAATCGAGACTCGAACGCGAAAAAAAAAAAATCATGAAATTCAATCAATCATGAGAGCCTACGAACGCTGTGAATAGGTCACGAAATTTGCAAATTTTGTGATCTATAAGAATAAGAAAATTTTCGTTGGTGATTTTCTGCAAGTAAAGGTAAAGCGTTAATTGTTTCGGATTGTGTTTTCACTATTATGAGATGGTTTCATGTTAATCCGATTTTTCAAGGAAAAATTAATGAAAAAGAAGTTTTCCTAATATTTTTCAGATAAAAAAAAACTATATATTTGAACATTAATGAATACTATGTATATATCTTCATTTTTCTACAGAAAAGGTAAAATTTATAATTAATATTCATATAAAAACCTCAAATAAATGCACAAGAATTACTTTCATGTGCATGCATATAATTTAAAATTATTTAAAATACATTTGAAAAACACAGAACGTTTTCAGTCATCACAAGACCGTCATCAGTGGGATTAAATGTTATTATTTTCTTAGAGCTTAATCGAGAATTGGCTAGATTAAAATCATTGTGATTGTTGTGTGAATGATTTTGACGAGTTTTTCCATGATCAATTTGCACACAGCTGAGAAGCAACTGATAAGAAACATTCTCACATGTATTTTTAAAATTAACCAAAGTACTCATTAAAGATATATGTCTCACCTTGAAGTAGTTCGAATAGTAAGGCTTTAGGAATTTTTTTTTTATAATTATCTATTTCTATGCATAAGCATTTATTTAATGCATATGTTTTCATTGCAATCAAATCTGATAAGTTATTTTAGAGTTTGAGCAATATTCTAAGAATTTTTTATTTTTTTTTTAGTCTGACATTTGATTAGGGATGAACCGAATATTAGGTATTCGGCCATACTACCGAATATTCGGTTAGGACGAATATCAAACTATTCGGTTTGCCAAATATTCGGCTTGGCCTAATGTCAAAATATTCGGCCTACCGAATATTCGGTTTGGCCGAATAACAAACTATTCGCCCAAACCGAATACTTAAAAAACCTCTTTAAAATATTTTTTAAAACGTTACACAGCTTCTACTTTTAACTGTCAATTAATAAAGATATTCAGAATAATTAGAATCTTTAAATAAAATAGAATGATTTTATATTATTTATTTGTTGTTTTAAAAATGTCACTTAAAAAATTAACCATTAATGACATGTCATTTTTTCATGGGAATTATTAAATGTAGAAATGCAAGTTACTGAGTATTGTCTGGTAAATAATCCGTTTCTTACTTTTTCGCAAACAGGCTGTTTCTAAACAAAATTGAAGAAAATTTCAGGGGTAATAATAGGCATCAAAACAGGCAATTTTTTGTCCAGTAAATCAGGATCGCAATTCACTTATTCAGTCAAAAATACTGTGTATCCCCAAGCAAACTTTAATTTTCTTTTGTTATTTTAACAATAATGAAGGTATTGTAACTATATTATCAACAGAGTTACTTTAATTTCTGTGAAATATGATAACATAACGAGAAGTGCTGGAAATAGCAACCATTCATATCTAAACAGCACTGAGCTAGACATTATTTTATTAAGAATGCATCTAACAATACTTATACTGTACCACTGGCCAATATCTAGTCTCTTCCAAGGACATCATCACATTCTATACAAGCAAATTAATGTGATGCAAATTTCGCTAAAATATCTTCATTTTTATACAGTTATAAATGAAAATTCTGCTGCGGCTTGTACAGCTTTCATTTTTGATGAAAGAAGTGGAATGATATGTTGCTTCTTGTTCAATATAAGAGAATTCTTTTCATTTGTTTGAATTTATTGAAGAAGGCACAGAATTTAAATTTTGTTATCTAAAAAAAATTAACCCATCCTCTTCTTAAATAATAACTCAAAATATACTTTTTTAGTACAAAATTTACTTATAAAAATAGTCTTGTTTGTAAAAATGGAAGTATCTGTGTTAAATTTTACATAAAATTGTTTAAAATTAACTTTTTAACATTAAATAATGAGATATAAAAGTATTTGGACAGCCGATCGGCTGGCCTAATACTCGGTATTCTCCCTAACAGTTACTATTCGGATGGCCGAATATTCGGTATTCGGTTGATCTCTAGGTCAAATATTCGGCATTCGGCCAAAATCCCTATTCGGCGCATACCTGCATTTGATGGTTGATAAATTTTCTGAACTATCAATTTCCTTGTGGGTGCTATTGCCCCCCCCAGCCCCCTTCAAATGGCGCCCCTGCTTCAAAGACTGTTTGAGTGGTGCTTAAGGTGCCTTGATCAAGAAGGGGGTTGGCTCTCTCGGTGAACAATCGAGTACCGAACTTCAATTTAGATACAGCCCCTAAAATAAGCTCGTTTTAAAATAATTAATTTTTCGGAAACTTATGGTAATTGCATAAAAATTTGTTTTTAGGCTAATTGAAGGGTGTAGAGATCATTTATGCTGTCAGAATTGCGTACTGCTACTGAAAAAAAAAAGGTTATGGTTCGTTTTAATATGTAGATAGCCCCCTAAGCAAATTTTATATACATCATTTAAAAGTAGACTTTATTACCAATCGTGTGGTACCTTTCTTCTACGATAATTTTTTGCAGAGTTCGTAAGGGGTGTTTACTTTTTTTCCCCACGACTGTACATCTTGAAGGGTGAGACCGTGCATTGCAGGAAAGAAAAGAATGAAAACCCAGCTCCCAGCGGGTCGAGTATCGTTCCTGAGTCATGAGGGGGAAAAATTGAATTCAAAATTGAATCAACCCTCAAAAAATTTGTCAAATTAAAAAAAAGTAAGCGTAGTCTGCACGTTTATGATTTATATCTCTAGAAAAAAAAAAAAAAAAAAAAAAAAAAAAAAAAAAAAAAATTAAATTCCTATGTATAGTTTTTGTTCCTATAAAACTTTCTGAATGGAACGATTTTGAAGTCTAAAAATAATTATTCGATTTAAAAACGGTCTGCTTCAGCGCATTCATCAAACATTTCTCTATAATACTACCAATTTTTTTTTTTTTTTTTTTTTTTTTTTTTTTTTTTTTTATGCAGTAGTTTTCATAATTGAAGAAGAAGCTAAGAAAGATCCCCCGCTCTTTAAAAAAAATTCATTTGCGGCAGCTGAAACAGCGTTAGTTACTTTATTTTTTAGGATAGAGATATTTCTCAAGTTTTAATCATACGTAATAATAAGATCTGAAATGTATGCTACTGTTTCCTAACTGCCTTCGTGCAGCTTATTCGCGCTGAAAGTAGGGTTATTTTGAATGGTGAATTAAGGGGATGGTCCTCAGGTGCATTTTAAACCTGTATAATGCCATCATGGAAAATATGATTCTTTGCACTTAAAAAGTGCAATTTCACCCTCGGAATTCTATAATGTCTTCACCGAAGCAACGAAATTCCACTAAAATACGAAGTCTGATTTATTTATTTAAATAATGTAAATAATAGAAAATGTTAATGGATATTCATGTTTTAACACTTGCAATCTTTGGCGAGTATCTGCATGTAAGTGTTTTTAAAAGCTCTGTAGAGTCCAAAAAAAGGGAGACAACTATAGATTTAGAGCTCTCTGATTTGTGGAATGCACGCTAATATTTACCGCATGACAGATAGAAATAGGTATAAGTTCGTGACTGCCGAATTTAGTAGTGTAAATATCACGCCATCCGTTTCCCCCCCTCTTCCCAATGCTTTTGCCACATAGTATTACTATGATTTAAAATAGCAATTAAAGCCTTTGGGCAGGGATATTAAAAAGTAGAACACCAACGTTTAAAAATGCACAAATAATACGTGAAAAGCAGCAAACAGCTGTTTCGAATCTACTAGCAAGATTCTTCTTCAGTGCAAGATAGAGCAAGACACAGCGTTCTAGAAAAAGCAAGGCTGAGCAAAATGACAGAGACGCAGTGTCTTTTTCTAGTACGCTGTGTCTTGCTCTATCTTGCACTGAAGAAGAATCTCGCTAGTAGATTCAAAACAGCTGTTTACTGCTTTTCACGTATTATTTGTGCATTTTTAAACGTTGGTTTTCTGCTTTCTAAGTATTACTATGCGTATAACAAAATATATATATATATATTACTGTATAGCATGGTAATCTGAATATTCTGTTTGTAAATAATGCAAAATAATTTAAAAAAAAATGAAAAAAAAAAAACATTTATCTAAAGAATATTAATTTATTTTCTAAAAGTCTTAATATGCCAAATTTGAGACAATAGTCTTAAACATATTTTACTTATCTTTGGTACCTTTTTTGAGAGGGTGTGGAGTGGTGGTGGGAGGGGTGCTAACATAACGATAAAAAAAACTTGCACACATCTTTATTACACACATAACTGAGACATTTAGAAGTAAATTGTTGGAACTTCTCAGTTTATCGTGATTTAGTTTTAATAAGCAACTGCTAATATAATAAAGCAAGCTTCATTGGATGGAACATAGAATCTAAAAGGTTCCATCAACACTAGAAAGTAAAGGTTAAAGAATATTTTATTCAGACCAACAAAATTTAATAGTAACACTTTTAAGTCATACAAGTGCCTTTATAAGGAGTTTCCTTGATACTTATACACATTTCGAATAACGAGCGAGCGCCACTGTGGTAGCACCTCGTTGTAATTATGGACGAGCGTCTGGGGAGAGAAAGACTTCTAATAGTAGCACTTAGAAAAAATTCGGCCCCCGTTTCAACAGGGGAGAAAGGGAGAAGACAGTCTGCGTTCTTCTTTTGACCTTGTGTAACTTTCCCTTTTCGCTTGCATTTATTATCGGATTATCGGAACATTAAAATTATAAATAAAAAATGTCGAATGTTGAATTTTATAATTTGATTCTCAGAAAAAAAAATGATTTTTTTCAAAAATAAATAACATAATTTTAAAAGGAAATAAATAAAAAAGAAGAATGTCTGTTATTTTGTTTTGTTTTGTTTTGTTTTGTTCAACCAATAATGCTTTTGGAATAAGATAACGTAAAGTACCTATAACTCATTCTAAAATGTACTACTACTAATTGATGCATATTTTATATCAAGTTATTTTAATGGTACCTTAAAGTTGCGTCGGGGCATAAAGGGTTAAATAATTAATTAATCGGATATCTGGTCCTTACAGCTATAGAGCACACATAGAATTAAAAATATGAAAGAGAATGTTGTAAGAAATTAAAAAGAAGTGTTGTTTTAAAATCTTTTTAATAATTTTTAAATTAACTTTTCAAATCTTATTACAATAATTAAACTTTTCCTTTATTAAGTCATTTTTCTTCATAAAACTATTTAATAATGTGTCAGTAAGATATTATAAAATATCTTAAAAAAAAGTACAAAAGTTATTAAAATCCTTTAACTGTAAAATTTTACATAAGCTTACCCCCCCCCCCCCCCTCACACACAAAAGAAAAATAATATCATAGGATATGATGAGTATTTTCGAATGAATATATTATCTATAAAAATACTGCAGAATTCACAAAACAACTTATTTTTTAAGTCTGTTACAAAAATATATTAAAATATAATAATAATAAAATATGAAGCTATAAAAATATTTTTTTTCAGATTCATCTAACAAAAGATTTTCAGATAAATAACAGCCATTAATATAATTCTATTTTTAATATTCTTCTTATTATTATTATTTCCTTTTGAAAACATTTCATATTTGCAAATTCGATGCTAGGTTTTTTTTTTTTTTTTTTTTTTTTTTTTTTTTTTTTATTCTTCGCTGTTTATAATTTTAACAATTTCCATAATCGAATAACAAATGCAAGCGAAAAGGGAAAGCTACATAAGGCTGAGGGAAGAACGCAGTAGTTTTTCCCTTTTCTTCACAGCTGAAAAGGAAGGAGAATTTTTTCTAAGTTCTACTGTTAGCAGTCGTTCTCCCCCCAGACGCTCGTGTTGAAGACGATTTCTTGCAGAAGATCGGCTGAAATTAAGAGATGGCTCAAAAGTTCGTGGCAGGTTTGGTTAAATTTTACTGACAACGAGGAAGTCTTATTACCATGAAGGCGCTTCCTCGGCATTTGGAATGATTCAATTCCATATAGTAACACAAATAATGTAAAACTTGCTAAAATTATATTCATATATATATATATTTAATTTTACCGGTGTCAGTATAACATTTGTATACTTCTATTTCTTCGTTTTTCTAGCACACAGGTTTTAGGGTTACAATTCCAGATTCATATTGTGACTGTGTCTTGTGATTAATTGATCGCACTACACATTTCCAAAAGAAACATTTATTTTAATTGTACTATCTATTACTAAAATGTTTCTTAATAAACATGTTAAATAAAAAAGAAAATTTTTTAGGCAAGGGAAAAGGGCACCTTAAGTGCCGGTTTACATATACTACTAAAAAAGTAGCTATAATACTAATAATAAAGAAAGACATTTGTTTGTGTTTGTGTGTGTGTGTGTCGATGCTGTTCTTAAGAGGATTTCTTTTAATTAAAATTGTTTTATGCCATTTTAGCACATTTTCATGTTTTGAAAAGATTTTTGTACATTAGTTTTTTAATAGATCACTCGGATGCATATTTTTTATAACATATAAAAATGTCCCCTCAAATACGCGTCAAAATCGCGGGAAAAACAGTGACGTAATGCCACGTGATTTGGTCTAGCTTTAGCCGCGGTAGTTTCTATGGGGAGAATCAATGTTAAAATTTTACCATTGGCTTCTACGGAAGTGCGCGCTCTTCGAGTAATCTGTAACTCTAAAGTAAAGGCTATCGGGAGGATAGGCTCCATACCTGATAGCTTCTTTTCCTTTTTATTTCGCGATTTCATAGCGGACTTCGCCAAATAGTGAAGTAACAGAGTAAGAGCCTTCCATCCGTATCATTCCTTACCATCAGCCTTCCTTACCATCCGTATCTTCCTGGAAACCGGTTTGTGACTTTTATCAATCGATGTGTTTGCCGATTATGTTTATTAAACTCATATGATTAAATTTAAGTTCAATAAATGAATAAAGTTTCGCGCAGAATAAGCATATAAGTAACTTTTATAGCTCGATCTTTTATAGTTACAAGAGACAATAAATATTTTATATTTTTTAAGTATTGAGGAATATTAATTTAATCCAGAGATTAGAGGGTGTAGGAGAAGGGGCCTGGGAGATAATTACTGTCATTATTGTTATTTTTACCAGTAAGGCAACTGCAAATTTTGAGAAGAATATTGATAATTTACTGTTATCGTAAAAACAAATGCTGCCGAATATTTATTTATTTTTTTTTTAAGAGATGGTATAAAGTTAATTTTAGTTCTGAATAATTGGAGCAACAATTGTAATATTTTTTTGAGCTAAATCATGTGCACGTTTTTATGATTTTTATTCTTTTCGTGGATTTTGTGTAATGTAAGAAATTTTATCAATATCACACGCCTCATATTAATTGACTTTAACTGTATTAAATATACATCTTATATGACCAAGACAGAAAATAAATCTTACTTTGAGTTGCTGTTGCTACATTACTATAGTTATTTGGTTAATTATTTAGATTCACTATTTACAGTATAAAATTTCATAAAAACAGATTTTCATTGCTTATTTTATATTAGCGGGTGGATTAAAACGCAGCTAAGTAATGCAGATTCGATTTTCTTAAAATTTTAGCTGCTTCCGATGACCCAATTTGCCACACATCAATACTAATTTTACTAATTTTTTTTTTTTTTTTTTTTTTTTTTTTTTCAAAAGCGGGTCTAAAAAGGAGTTTATGGGGATCATGATCCCCTTTGAACGATTAATTTTTTAATACAAAAATATGTAAAAATAAATACATATTAAGAGTCCCCCCCCCCCTTCTTCGCAGAAAAAGAAAAGAAACAAAATCCACTGAACAATGCAAATATTTTGACAATCATTGAAGTGATTTAAAACGAAAATGCATGAAATTTGGAGACATTGCTATTTGCCGAAAAATCGAACAAGTTTTTAATTTTTCTTATATGCGATATATCTTCAATAATAACTAATTTCTCCCTCAAAAACTTGTAATGGATTTTTCAAAGGCTCTTTTATTGAATCTTTTGATAAAATATCTTTACAAATTATTATTTTTTAATTATTATTAATTTCACAACATTTTAGAAATTAAGGCAATTTAAGACTTTAATCAATGACTTAAAACTACAACAATTTTTTTAAAACCGCGATTTATATCATTTAGTTAAAATCCCTGACGCTATTTGTACAGCAAATTTACTTATTATTTAACATGTTTTTTTTTTTTTTTTTTCTCATCTCCATGAAATTTTAGTAAAAATTGGATTAGAGGTCAAAGATTTATTATTTCACTTCAGCAATATTAAAGTATTAAATTGACGCTCAAAATTCTTCAAACTAATGAAACAGTTCACATTTTAAAAATCATATATTTATTTCTAAAACATTGGTACTAATTTCGAAATTACATTTTCGAGAGATAAAGAATCTTCTATGACACAGAAACTTCTTGTTAATTGCATACCGAATTTTCGATTGAATGTAGTATTTTATTTATAAAAAAGTTTATATATATATTCATACAAAGTATGCCACACTTCATTAATATTTTACATCAAGAGAGACATGATATAGTTTAGTTGGAATGGTTTAGCCACATTAAGTAAATGTTAATTAACTTTTAAAACTAGGAAGGATGCTATAATTTTATAGAAATTCCGCTTTAAGTATCAATAGGTGTAATTTTACTCTTACACTCAAGAATTATTTCATTAAACAATTTTATCTACACGTCAAATAGAAAAAAAAGTCATTGGTGTCATCTTTATGATTATATTATTTACTTATATAGACAAAGTATAAAAATCAGCTGTTCTGTCGTAATTACGAGGGTGAAATTTTTTAAAATAGAAAAACATCCCTAAAACTAAGCTAATCATCACGCATATTTTATATGCAATAACAATTACTATTAAAAAAAACAATAAAATATTTTATCAGCGTGAAATATGTATATAAATATGTTACTATGGCTAATTGTTTATTATTTTATTGTGGTTAACGATATGATAGTAATGATTTTATAACTTTTTCCCCTTCCCCTGGAATCATAAACCTTCTTGTTACTTCGGAGCGAACGCTTGCGCATTTTACTTATAATTACTACATGTAACTCAAAAAGTAAGCGATAAGCTGCCAAATTAGGTAATGTATACGAGCGTCTGGGGAGAGAACGACAAAATGCTAAAAAAATTATTTAAAATAAAAGGTTTGAATGAAGTTATAAATATTGCACAAAATTCCTATAAATATAAATTTAATTAATTGACTTTAAATTGCAAAATCTTTCTAAAATTTGTTAAATGTGTGTATAAATCTTCTAATGTAGTTTCAAAAATTCGCAAAAAAATGTTTTAGAAGATGAAAGTTTCATGAATTCATAATTTGGGACATAAAGGGTTAAGAAAAATAAATGAAATGTCATGACATATTGTAAAAATAATGTACAAATGACTATTTGCTCAATATTTTTATTTAAAAAAAGTACTAAGCAAATACTCATCAACAGTCAATTTATATTAAGGCAAATCCTGTCCTTAATTTTATGAACCATGAGGATTATCCATTTAAAAATCGAGTTAATTGAAAAACAGGTCGAAGTTTTAACACATATATATACAAAAGAAAGAGAAAAGAAGTTTGCAACTCTGAAAGGGAAATTCCGTTTAATGACAAATAGATGCAGTAAATTAAACAGGAAAACTGATATTTTCGTCATTTCTGTAAGTTAAAGAATTTAAACCGACCCCCCCCCCCCCGCCCTCCTTCCTACTTAATCTAATAAACGTAATCGTTAAAAAATATATTATCTCATATCTCCTTCAGAAAATCATTTAATGATAAATTAAAAAGGCATTTTAAAATATCCAAATCGAATTCCACAAACTGAAAATATTGACGCAAGTTTGCAAAAAAAAAAAAAAAAAAAAAAAAAGCATACGATGAGGTTGGTGGTAATCTTAACAAAATATCAAACATTGCCTTATTTAAAAAAAAGAATAGGTAAACAGTAAACACGCAGAAATATAAATGATTAATATATAAAACTTAATAAAAAATGAAAACGGTAAAAATGAATTTTCCGATGTGAAAAATTAAAATATATATATATATATATATATATATATATATATAATATATTTTGTGGACACAGATTTTTTAATATAGTTATATATATAATATTAATTGCCAAATAACAATATTATATATAAATATAATGCAGAATTGACAAATGTACTTATTTTTTATTTTAAATATGTTAATATATATGTAATGAAATATAATTCATATTAAAATCATATAAAAAGCTCATATTAAAATATGAAGCTATAATTATAAAAATAATTTTTACAGATTTATATATAAAAGGTTTTTATATAAAATACAGCCATTCTTCTTTTTTTTATTTATTTTCTTTTAAAATTACGTTATTTATTTTTGAAAAAATCATTTTTTTCTGAGAATTAAATTATAAAATTCAACATTCGACATTTTTTATTTATAATTTTAATGTTCCCATAACAGGATAATTATTGCAAGCGAAAAGGCAAAGTTACACGAGGTTGAGGGCACAGAGTATGGAGATCTATTCAGAGAATCAACTCTCATACACTACAATGGCAATTTCTTTAACATGGGATTACGCATAGACAGTAGCGATTACGGCGGATAACGCGGGAACTACGGCCGTAACGGAAGCGAGGTTGCTAATATAGCGATATATCGCTTACTTGGCGACAAATGAGGGACGAAAAAAAAAAAAAAACGGCGGCTGCTTGTTTTGAAATTTAAGTGAAGGGGAGAAAAAAAACGGCAGCTGCTTGTTTTGAAATTTATGAATCTGAAGTTCGGAAACAATCGGAATTTAACTATTTTAAAATAACTGTTGTGGTAAAACAAAGCAATTTTTTTTCCATGTTTAAAAGGATAATTTGATTTTTTTTCTTAATTTTTTTCAAAAATATATTTTATATTGTTTGCTTTAATATTTTTATATTTATCAAATAAAATTCTTTTTACATATAATACTGCGCTGTTTGTGTTAATTATTTGTTCTGAACATTAAAATAAATTTAATTTAAAAAAAATATATATAAAAATATATATTAAAAAAATATATATAAATCAAAGATTAAAATAAATTGCAACGTTTTTCAAAGATATTACAAGGCTTTAATAAATTATTTTAAAAGTTACTTCAGATTTAGTAAAGGTTCTGTTGAGCATTTATATATATATTATGAAATTAGATCTATTTTAATTCACGTATATCGTAATTTCTTTTGAATAATCCATTAATTCTATTATATAAGTGAAGAACATCTAATTTTTCTACATAAAAGGAATCTGTAGAGGTTTTGTAATTGTATACAAGGTGTCTTTTAGTGGCGTAACCAGGATTTCGTTGGGGGAAGGGGGGGGGGGGGTGTCCAGAATTTTTCCTTCAGGTTATATATATATAGTAAAACCTGAAGATGAAATCGTAAATAATGCTGAAAAATTTCGTTTTACGCAAATTTTCGTGTTATCAGGTGTATTTGTATAGTATTATTTTCCGTAGCACTATGGAACATTTCTGTTTAAGACATAATTCCGTTATAGGCAGGATCCATTTTTACCAGTTCTGTGTCTTTATATAAATATAGTTATTTATGTCATATGAATAGAATACAACTTGTCAAAATAGTAATTGTCTATAACAGAATCCTGTCTTTAACGGAACCCTTACATGATGTCTTTTATTGCTGGTTAATAGGAAATCCCTAAACAGTCAATTTTAAAGGGATACTTTCAATTGCAATTTTTTTTTTTTTTTTTTTTTTTTTTTTTTAATATTGTTAATTATCTTAGAAGCCATTCAAAAGTCAACATATTTATCTTCGTAAAAGTTTGTATTTGGTTCCTTGTTTCTATGAATTTTTATTTCAAAAGACATATTTTGTGGTTCTCTCGCAGAAAATAATATTCATTATTCTTTTACTGAAAAAAAAGGGGAGGGGGGGGGGGGGACAACTTGAAATTTAAACTTTTTTCACAACATTTTTTCAATTGGATATATTCCTATAAAAAGGACAGCTTATTATTTGGTAGGGATTAATTAAGAATGAAAGAGATATAGCACACCTTCTATTTTTATCAATTTTCTTTCTGTATTTATATGAACTGAGAATCGATTATCTTTAATGATTTGCCAAACACAGTGGAGCACTATATATGTTTTTCAGAAACTGTCTTAAAAATATGCAACCACAACACAATGTATCCATGCTTCAAAAGTGCCATAACTCCGAAAACTAAAATTTTCAGAAAATTCTGTTATCTTTTAGCTGTATTTTCAGTGCACTATCTGTCACTGTAGGTGAATGTTAGTGGCATGAAAAGAAAGCCGGATGGCAGCCATAACTCAAAAATCACAATTTTTGAGTTGTGGCACTTTTGAAGAAAGGGTGCGATATATTTAATAATGAAAGTAAATACACAGATCTGATACATAAGATTTCACTATAATAAAATAATTTTATATAATATTGCTTAATATTTTAACATTATTAAATATCTGCACGATGGAGATTATTGAAGATAATTTTAAATTTCACATGCACACAAATAAATAAATAAACATATAACAAGTGCTCCATTGAATAATCAATTTCAGAATTTCATTTATTTTCTCCCTGTAACAAATACATCATACAATACAAATTCCAAATAACACACAAACAAAAATTGACAGTTAAAATTCTTTATTTATTTTGACGAAAGAAAAAAATATTTACACTATGTTGATTTAAAATTTCAATAATATGCAGAATTTCTCAGAAAGGGGTATAGAAACTAAAATATATGACAAAGGCTGTGAATGCTTTTTATTTCTAAATGAGAAAAGCAAAATATATCAATACTATTTACTGATTTTTTTTTTTCATATGCTTTAATGTTATGAAATGTATTTAGTGCAAAACAAGGCTGTGCAGAAAAACTGTGGGCTGTGCTCAGGGTTGGCAGGTTTTTCACATGTGTCAGTTTATGACGGTTTAAACCGTCATGTCAAAAACCTAAAATACTAAATTGATCTGTAAAAATTCACATTAAATGTTACACATTACAACATTACATGTGGTATTTTAAACTCACATTACTGTATATCAATAATTAGTACATAGTTAAGTATTATTGTTAAGTGCAATTTTTTAACAAAGTAAAATTTTAATTTAATTTTTTTTTTTGTAAAATTGTGTTCTTTTCTAAAAAGTAGACATTAAGCTCACCTGAGCTGTAAATTTTTTCTCTTACCCCATTTTATAGAAGAAACGCCGCAATACTGAAAACTGGCCTGAATAAGATTAAAAATATCGTAATCGCATCGCCGCACCTGTTGTAAACGCCACACCCGTGGCAACGCTTTGTCGACAGCGTCACATTGACCTAACTTTAATCAAAGTTTTCTGAACAGTGTAAGTGTAGGGTGCCTCATTTTTAATATCTTAAGATGTCTAAAATTTTATTTAAATTATTTAAATCGTGTTTAAAATATTTTTATGTAATTTTTAAATTAAGGAGACGTCAGTTGGTTTTTAAACCACCAAGAGCGCGGGACTCAGACCTTCTCCTTAGGCGTTCCATGTTATTTTTAAGTGGTCGGCGCAACTTGGCACGCTTTTTATGAGTGGGTCGTATCTACTTTAGGCAATCTTTAGTTTCTATTCGAAGCCCACAAAATCTGAGTCTTCAATATCAGAATGGATGTGTTGTAAATTTTCTTCTTCCACGCTGTATGGTTCGCTATCATCATGAGAAATGTCACAGTTTTCATTATCAGGAAAGTCAGAAAGTTGTTGGGCAGGGGACTTGAAAACAGTCTAAAGGAATTTTTATTTTATCCCAATTTTACGCACGCGGAAAAAAAAAAAAATCGTAAACACCGCACATGTTGCAAACGCCGCACTTGAAAGAAAATTAACTTTTAAACCTGTAAACGCCACAGCGTTCCTTCCATAAAATACGGTACTTAAAATCGTTTTAATTTCTCTTACTTTTGAGAGCTTAAAGCATTAGCTAGGTTTTTGTCTTTTTATAAAAAATAAAAACTTAGAAAAGTGCAAATTTTTTCGTATATATGACAAGATAATGTGCATCAATGTCTAAGCAATAACCATTCCATTCAAAATTGAAATTGGATTATTAATCTTAAACATTTACAAAATAATAGAAGTAATAATAAAAAAAAAGCTTAAAGTCAAAATTCTTTTTAAACAGCTTTCTTTTAAATATATAAAAATATGTTTTTGATTTTAAAACTGAACAAAATTGGCTCGGTCTTCTAAAAGGAAATTCCCTTAAGCCCCATGTTGAAAATGTGCATAATAGAAGGGATCAAATCATGAAACCATACCATTGTTTGGCTTATATTTTGCATCCCAACCATCAGGGGCAAGGGTTGACTGATGTATCAGTTGATTCAGCTCGTGCTTGAGCTACAGAGAGAGTTTATGGATGCTTACCCATAACTGATTGTGTATGAAGCTAAAGAATCCCCTTTCCCGTCTTCTTATTTCAGTGCTATAGGGAGGACCCCATTACTTGGTGGAAAGGTGTCATTAAATGCAATAGCCTTTTGAGCCTGTTTCAAAACTTGCTCATCTAGCAATGTTTTTGCTATCAAGTCCTACTAGTTCAGCATCAATTAAGAGACAGGCTATTTTCTAATGTTTCATACAATCTAAACTCAGAAATCATTTGGGTGTAAATAAATGTGAACACATTGTGTGCTGCAGCATGGGGGGGGGGGGGTAAAATTGATCCAGATTATTTAATTGTACGAAAGGATTTTCTTCTGATTGAAAATTTAAAAAAATAAAAATATTTTATGGCAATTAACAATCATTTTTTAAAATTATTAAATTACAATAAATTTAAATAAAAGATCACATAAATCATTGACTTATTTAATGTTTACCTATTGTTGTTAAAATGTTTTAGTGTGTCACATGCATTTGGCAGTTTTTGACGGTTTAAACCAGTTTATGACAGTTTTTGACGGTTTAAACCTGTTTATGACAGTTTAAACCAGTTTTTGACGCTTGTCATGTCGAAAACCAGTTTTTGACGGCAAAAACCCAACCCTGGCTGTGGTAGTAATTTGAATTTGGGTCCCCTCACACCACATCATAATACAATGAAACATGCACAGAAACAATTAGTAAAAATATAGTTGTTTCCATCTTAGGAAGTTTAATTGCATAATATACTCTTTGACAGGATGACGAAATTTTTCTGTTTGAACCAGGATTCCGTTACAAACAGGTAAATATAAAAATAGCAATTTTTGCCATTTCATTTTTATTATTTGTTAGATATT
This sequence comes from Maratus speciosus, assembly GCA_963932465.1. Taxonomy (NCBI): domain Eukaryota; kingdom Metazoa; phylum Arthropoda; class Arachnida; order Araneae; family Salticidae; genus Maratus; species Maratus speciosus. The sequence continues at coordinate 2,380 of CAWVRF010001448.1, read as the reverse complement.
TTAACTAAATTTTTTTTAGGTAAAAAAGTACGATTATATTTTTTTATGCTTTATTTTAAAAACGAGGGCTGAAGCCAGACCCCAGTAATTTGTACCAGCTCTACCTCCCTCTGTACGAGCCTGCAAAACAATAAACACTATATAATAACGAAGTACATTCGGTTTTATTTTTAATATATATTTATTATTTTGACTGTACATTTACTACTAATAGTAGCTTTTGTAAACCCTTTTAACCTTTCATATAGAATCTTGTAAAAAACTCAGAATTTCAAACTTTTAAAATAAGAACAATTGTAAAAATAAGGTAAGCTTCTAGTTTTTTTTTCTTTTTCCCCTTGTTTAATGAAGTTATACCATTAAAGAGAAAAGTACTAAATCTAGTTCAAGAATTTAAGTGTTAGGCAATTTGGTGATGAAATGTCAAAAAGTGCAATAGGTAAATATCTGTTAGAGAAGGGAGAGAGACAAAAAAACATGGTTCAACAAATCAATTTTTTTTTCTCATAATATCAATGCATTCTAATTTTTTATGAAACTTTTATACATTATGTCAGTCATTTATGATTATTTATATACTTTTTCTGTTTAAATGAAAGAAAATCTGTTCATTAACAAATTTCCAAAAATTACTGGTGTTTATTATGCTTTATCTATAACAGTAGTAGTTGTGTAACAAATAGTGGTTTGGCCACATAGCCGAATATTAATTCATGAATTTTATATAGCAATAACTTTATACAGTTCTAGAGATAAATGGGATTTTATTCAGCTATTTTGAAATTGTCTTTTATAATTTTCATTCTGTTTGATAATATTTTTAGTTTTTATGTATCAAACAAATACATTTCCTGAAAAATATTCCCTTATCTTTTTTCCAGCTTCATAAACTTTTATTTTTTATTAAACCAAAACCAATTCATCTTAGAAACAACCCCTTTCCCTTACATTTTTTCTTGCTCAACCATTTCACAAATTATAATCTTTGATACTATTCGAAATTTCTTGTTTACAACAAGAAAACAACAATTTCTACTTCTTTAATGTGTAATACTTAAGCATAATTAAATCATTTTTATAATGTATATAAAATTCAAATTAATAAATTTATTTGAAATTTTTAAATAATTTCGTGTATTGCATATTAAGAAAATTCAAATTATTACTAAATTTATATTTAATATTTGAAATAAAATTGTATTATAAATTTAATAAACATTTAAATTTCCTTAATGTACAACACATAAATAAAATTTATAGTTATGTTATTTAAAATATATCAAATGATATTATTTATTATAAATGATTTTATTTTAGTATTCGGCTGAGCTAGGGTGGAAAAATTATTCTAATTTCTCTTTTTCTTCTTTTACTTTGCTTAAAAAACTCATGAAAAAAAATTTGAAGGATGCAGCTCTCTGCCGTTTTTTATCATATGATCTAATGTTATGAATTCTATTTAGTACAAAAACAGGGGCGTGCAGAAAGACTGCAAGCCTGGGTAGTAATTCGAATATGGGCCGCCTCCCACCACATCATAATACAATGAGACATGCTAAGACGAAACACAATCAATAAAAATATAGTTGTTGTTGTAGTATCTTAGGAAGTTTAATTGCATAATATACTTTTTGGCAGGATCATGAAATTTTCTGTTTGAACCAGGATTCTGTTACAAATAGGTAAATATAAAAATAGCAATTTTTGCCTTTTTATTTTTATTATTTGTTGGATATTGTAACTAACGAGGGTCAAAGCCAGATCCTCTAGGAGGGCCGGGCCCCAATAATTTGTACCAGCTCTATCCCCTCAGTACGAGCCTGCAAAACAATAATCACAACATAATTACAAAGTACATTCAGTTTAAATTTTAATATATATTTATTATTTTGACTGTTTATTTTTTATTAATAGTAACTTTTGTAAACATTTTTAACTTGTCATTCAAATCTTGAAAAAAAAAAAAAGTTTCAGAAAGTTCAAATGTGAAAAATAAAACATTATATATATGTAATATGAAGTACATAGATATTTCTCCTAAGATTAATACTAATATTTTTTTTAGCCAGTCCTCTCAAAGTGAAACTAAATAAGTAAAAATAAAACACACTGCACCTAAATTTTGCTGCATTATTACTTCTACAATTTGTAGACTTGCTTTTTTTTGTGTGAAATTGTGAACTATCACACATTATATAGATGACCGAAAATCTCTGCAATCTGGATTGTCTCTTAATCCACCCCGTCTTCTTACAGATGAGAATGTATTCTCAACTGCAAAAACATTAAAATTAGGAGTAGGAAATTTCCAGAAAATCAACAACGATTTTTTTTTAATCAACTAGCAAAACACAGTACATGACGTTGTTCTGGTGCGGTC